>CM076579.1:35500102-36094359 GCA_034641835.2 Pinus albicaulis | reverse complement strand
GAATTAAATTTAAAAGAAAACATATATAATAGTCACAAGTAATTATCATGTTTAGAAATTCATCAATTGAATTGAATTTCCAACATGGTATCGTAGCTAGTTGAAGAAAAATTTATCTAGGCCAAGTTTGAAGAGTTATTAACCGAGTTACTAAGGATAAATTCTTGTAAATATTACATTAGTCCGAGGTAATCATAAGCCTAGTAGAGAGGGTCGATGCTTTTATTAAGACCGTAAATGCATGATGAGTCTAGGACAATATTTCTTGAAGGGAGGTGAGGGGTTTATAGAGGCAAAAAAAGGGTATAACTATAGAAAAAAAATTCTATACACTAGAACGAGCTTCTAACCTTACTATGAAGTGTGATCAATAGTTCAAAACTATTCAAGATACACAATTCATCCAAGTTATGTAATGGAAAGTAATGAAGTTTATTATCTCGTTGATTATATGAATATTTTTGGTGATCCGAAAATTCTAAGGTTGTGGAAGAGGTCCTATTGAAGACCTATAGAATATTGACTTGAGTGTTGAATTGACACTTTAATACTATTGGATTTAACCTATTAAATTAAACCAAATTATATCTTTGTGGCTTTGATCGAGTATGATCATGATTAATAGTGCAATGATTATTGTAATTTCACAAATATATCCCTTGAGAATAATCAAACAAAGATGGGTGACTCATTAAGAACCATTAAAAGTCTACAAATAAAAGGATCGGTACATTGCTTTCAAATCTCAATAAAATTTCGCTATATCTAAAGACACTCACTTGTGAAATCTCAAGCTTTGAAGATCAACGTTTCTCCTATTGAATTCCTACATAACTAAGTGTTGGCATGCTTTTGTTGTAAGAGGGTTCCTTCGATCATGGAAAACATTGGATGACTGTTAAAATATAAAGTTCAATATTGAAGCCTTAGCTAATCAATTGTAACAATAAAAATGGATTGAAAAGGAAAACCTAGCAAACCCTTGAACTGATCTATAAAGAATATTTTTGTGATGATGCCGATTATGATATCTGTGTGAGAAAGGTTGAGTCCTTGTGGGAGACCAAGATATGTAGCTAACATACGAGCTAACTATTGTTGTATCTCGTGGTCCGAGTTTGTATATCTAAAGTATAAAGGGTATTATACATATAAATATTGAGCCTCCTCTCGAGGTCAAGTCAAGATCTCTATGGAAAATATAAATAAGAGTCCTATTATCGAATTGAATCCAAGATCCATGAACCGAGGCATGATCCTAATCTATGGCCATATTATTCTTTAAAAATAATTAAGTTTGTCTTTATAAGTACAATATGAAATTCTACAAGATGATTTATATCTCTTTGGAGGAGCTTAAGAAATTGTGATTGGAAACCATATTCGAAGAAAGAAAAGGAGAGCAGTGTAAGGTTGAAGTATTACTTATCACACTCTTCAATTTAAGAGGTAAGTATATTCTTTTATTTTTATATCGAGGATATAAAAAATATAGGATACAAGTTCATTTCATAATTAATAAAAAGGAGTATACTAGATTGTGTCTTCTCTCTTGTGGACAAAGACATAATTGATATAGTCAATACTGCTCTAACACATTAGTATTACTTATCACACTCGTTAATTTAAGAGGTAAGTATATTCTTTTATTTTTATATCGAGGATATAAAAAAATATAGGATACAAGTTCATTTCATAATTCATCAAAAGGAGTATACTATTTTGTGTCTTCTCTCTCTTGTGGACATTAGAAATAATTGATATAGTCGATACTGTTCTAATGAAAATTCTAAGGTATATAAATAACACATTAGTATGCTTGTAGAACTTGCAAATATGGAATATGGCAGGTTTTGAAGATTTTGGATCTTGAAGCATCTAGGGTTTAAATGTAACTGCCTCCTCCCACATTTACCCAAGATAACTTTTCCACCCATGTAAAAATGTGATGAAGAGTTACTATGATATGATTCAACTCCCCAAGTACAGTTAAGGAAGTGGAACCAACATGACAAGACCAATCAAAACTTCCACACATGTAACATATCCTTCAGGAGCCAACCAACCCTTCTAGGTGACCAACCCATGAGACAACTCATCAGTTTGCTGATATGGACCCTTAACCGCTCCCATGGAAATCCATTCATGTGACTGGGGCTGTGTTACCAAGATTAATCCCTCTTGTGGACAAGAGCGATCTCCCTAGTACTCCAATGAGTAACTAGAAACAAATAGACAAAACAATGGCACTTTCCTTAGCCTATAAATGAAACATGAAACATGTAGTATGCGAAATATCACTTATCTATTAACAAAGTTCTTGTAGAAGTCCTTTCAGTGATTTACACAACCATATTTTCCTCAATGCTTTACAGTATCTCTAAATGCTTTCCACAACTTCTCCATGATGCACCAAAGGAGATTTTCATAGAAAAAAATTCAAAGGGATCAAAACATCTCGCATATAAAAGAAAAAGTAAATGAAATACTTAGTCTAACATACAACATATAAATGAATCAATAATCAGTTATAAACCATGTGAGTGATCAAGGAATCCCACAAATAACATCAAAATAGATGCAATTAGGAAAGAACAATTACTTTGTATTAAAATAAAAATGGAAAAGAAGGTTACAACCTGGTGCCTTGATGTCACAAGCCTCTTCCAATGGTATCCTTTCCTTCCCTTGATGACAAGCTCTTCAAACCCAAAACCAACAGCATGAGTTTACCAATCCAAGTCTCCCCCTAGCCTCCCATTCCTATGCTGAATTTATAGGAAGGATGAGGAGGTTTCTAGTTCCACTTCTCAAGGGATATGATCCTTGAGAAAAGGAGATTAGTTCCTTATACCAAGGGATGAGGCACAGGTATGTAGTGGTTCAAGGTTTCTAATTTTGGATAATATTCCTCAAACAAAGCTTCGAGAATTTAATTTTTTATTTTACGTGCATGAACATACCTACACACTCTTTGTTCAAGAAAACTGCGCAGGTGCATAGGTTTTGTTCAAGAAAATTGAGCAGGTGCTAAAAAATGGTTTTTAAGCAGTCAAAACCAAAATTCCTTTTTTCCTTGGTATTATTTTACTTCAAGCTTTATATGGGATTCACTTGAGACACACCATCGGATGGCGAGATATCTGAATTGACAGTCACGGTGACAAATTTTAGTGTAATAAGCCCTCTAGTCACTCCCACAAAAAGGCATGCCAATGACTGTGGAATTTTTTAGCTAGTTCTAAGCCAACAACCCTATATTTTGTGCCACTTTTTCAAGGCTAGGACTAAAGCCACTGCCCAAAAATTCATGAAATCTTCAGAAATGATAAATAACATTGGAACAAGGCTACTAATACAAACATTTGATCAAGGAATTGACTGAAACCCTACTATCCATGATGGACATTTTGTTAAACATGTCACAAATATGCATTCTACAAGTCATAACACCATATCTGAGCATAGGGGTCTCGTACTTATCTCATAATATTTAATCAACATTGACGCCTTATCAAAATAGCTACATTATCATCTATTAGGTAATATATTCATTTTTAATTCATTTTCTAATCAAAACATTATGATAGGCATACATTATTATTTTCATAAAACATACTCATAACCAACATATAAACAACATAAATAACAAGTATATAACAACCATATAAACCACATAACAACAATTAAATTTACCCATACAATACAAGAGGAAAGATCCCTATTTACATATGAAAAATGCAACCAGGTTTGGGACTTCCATGAACCATCCGACCATAGATTGGGATGAACCAAGTCTTTATTTTAGCCAATCACCATCATGCCATATTCCCAGCGTGAATGTGGGATATCACGAAACAAATCAACCAAAACGAAACTAGGGCATCTAGAGGTAAAGCCACCTTAACCCTCAACCAATTATTCCATCTCACGGTTAGACATCACTAACCATCACTAGATCGGTCTCTACCAAAGCTATCTAGGGCTTCCAGGACTAGTAAATCAACCCACAACTTCTATCGAGCTTCCAGAGCGTTTGTCTAACCAGGGATTCTAGGACTAGTAACTCAACCCACCAAAGGATTCCAAAGCGTTTGTCCAACCATGGCTTCCAGGACTAGTAACTCAACCCAAGCTGTTATAGGGTTTCCAGAGCATTTTTCCAACCAAGGCTTCAAGGAACTAGTAACTCAACCCAAAACCATGAGGAACATGAGAAAAAACCAGAAACAAAAGGAAAGAAACACATAAAAAGATGGCTATCCACAAAATGGAAAGGCAAGGAAAAACCATCGTTAATCCAGGAAATAATCTATGCCAATGAAAAATCATGACCAATAAACCACATCCATGTTCCATGCATGCTAAAACTAGCAAGGAAATCATACATGCAACTCGATACCTACAGGAAAAAAATGTTGTAGCTACTGATCTTGATGTCCTCTTGCTCTTTCCTACTCTTCCTTTTCCTTCTTTCTCCAAATCCCAAATATGCCATACTCCTCCAAGGGTTCTCCAAGAAAATGTAATTATCTAAGAGTATGGGAGAGAGAGAATAAAATGAGAGCTCCAAAACCGAACTAACAAAAGCTGCGAACTGATCCTCATAAGCCTTTTTATCAATGAGGCCTCTATTTTCTTCATTTTCCTCCTCACATGCAACCTGTGACCTTTCACATTCCTTTTCTCTTATTTTACATTATTTTCATAGATAAATTGCCAATAAATGCAACTTTTCCTTTCCAAATCCTTTGCCATTGCCTTTGCCAATTTCCATATCCATTAATTAATCACAAATGATCCCCGTCACTATTTTTTTCCCAAATTTTTGCTTGGAATACGTGTCCCATTACCATGGTTATTATTTTTCTTTTGTTAACTTTATTACATGGATTTTGACCAGAGTTTTTATAGTAAACCTTAGCAAAAGTATGAACTAAGAAAACCATAGGACTAATCATTTCTGCTTTAAGAATAAGCCCTAGCTCTTGAGAATGAAAAAAATGACATCATGTTGATGTGAGGAAAAATTGGTGAAAATTACAAAAGGTCCAATATTAAGAGGGATTTGACTCTTCTCAAAAAGATATGTACTATGCATCACCTTTCTTTAGTTACTACTGTTTCTATTGTCTTTATATTTGGATAGTATCTTGCCTATGTATTTTTCTTAATTATGTTTGTGCTTCTATAGCCTTCTAATAAAGTTTGCAATGATAAGGGTTGTCTAGTCTTTTTCTGCATTGTAAAGGAAATGGAATAACATAGTAAATCAAGAGGATGTTATTGTTATCAGAAATCAGATTATCCATGGTATCATATGTTCTTGAATACAAGAGGAGCAAACATTTTGAAATATGCAAGATATAACACGAATTAGATGGAAAAATGAAAGCAAGATGGTTCTCCCAATAAGAGGGAGAGGATCATGATAAGACGTTTTTCTCAGTTGGAAGAGTTACCCATGGATTTTGAGAGCACCTCATGATTGAAGAATGCCTTGCAGCTATAAATTTATTGAGAGAAAGAATGATATTATGATTTGGTTTTTGATGATAGTCAAAGGAAAAGATGTTGCATTTAGAGAAATTTGGGAGCAGAAATTGACATGAAGAATATTGGATTGACACACTACTACTTGAGACTTAAGGATGGAAGTGTTGACAATGGAAGAAGTACTACTAGTTTTTGTCTCTTCTTGGGATTTTCTTGATTCGGATTTATGCAGGAACGCAATAAAATATAGAAATAGACAAAAACACAGAGATGTAGTGGAAATAATACTTCATTTCATTAATATCAAATAACTGAAATATGTTTACAGACAGAATGGAAATAAACTAGCTAGGGCGATGGTAAAAAATCAGCGGAAATAATACTTCATTCCATTAATATCAAATAACTGAAATATGTTTACAGACAAAAATGGAAATAAACTAGCTAGGGTGATGGTAGCTTATCTCTGAGAAGAGATGTGGCGGCTACATGCCTTTGAATTGTGTTACAATGAGGCTCAAAGGCCTATTTATTATTTAGAAACAATGTAAAACCCTAAACATCCAAAAACCTAACCGTAGGAGATGAAGTGCCAAAACTATGGTCCCTGTTTGGGTAAATTGGTGTTTCAACTTCCTGGGGACGTAACTTTGGCATATGATCTCCGCTTGACACACATCATATCTTGTTAAAAAGATATATCCAAGGAGTAAAAATTTTGGTGTGAGAAATATCAATCCATGGACCCATGTTGCTCCTGGTTTTCCCAAAAAATGTCATTTAGGGCCTCAAAATGGCTCCGGAAGTTCAGGACCCGAAAACTGCTAAAAATAGTAAGTTGTACCGAAACTAAAAAAACAAAAGAACCAATGGTGGGGTTTCAAATGGAATAGGTGGGTGTTCACCAATATCGACGTGGCTCATTAGGGCCTCTAAATGGCTCCAAAATTTCAGGAATCGACAACCTGCTAAAAATAGTAAGTTGTGTTGATAGTGAAAAAATGAAAGAACTGATGGTGCAGATCCAAATGGAACAGGTGGGTGGCCACCAATATCCACCTGGATCATTCCTCCCTCCTTAGGAAGCAATGGTCCCCATTGCGTTAAGTTCCTCCATGAGAGGCAAATTCTGTTGAACTTGGGATTGGATTTGTCCAAGATGTCGTGGACCTGCTGGCGGACGTGTTGGATGCGCTCAATAAATTTGGTTTCCTTATACAGTAAATGTGTGGATTATGTCTATGTAATCGCATGAGTTATGGAAATATCAGGAGGTGGTGCGCCAGGGGTCATATCAATGAAGTGCTTATCCGGACAGTGTAGAGGAACCTCTATGGGTGAGGAGAAAATGTATTTGTATTCCTCCTCGCCTTTGTCCATCTGCTGTTGCTGTGTAGGGGAGCCCTATTTGGAGGCTATGGCCACAATCTTCTTATTTCATCGTGGTCAAATGGTAATGCAAATAAATTTCCTTGTTTGGGAAAAAATCTTATTGCGTTGTTTTGCAGTAGTAAAAGAGATGGAAGGAGGCAGTACTACCTTCAGTATCCTGTACAAGTTATTTCCCAAAGTAATAATGATAACACGAGGCCTAGATTCATACACAGCATGTCACCTCCACAAGTATGTTTGGCCCAATAATACATCATCTACATCAAGAGGAGCAACATCACACAATATCTCATCCGTGAATGGCTTGATTTTGTACGGAAGGCGGCACTGCTGGCAGACACGAAGATCTATCCCTGGGTGAACCCACCGGATGGTATACGGCTGTGGGTGTGCTATGGTCGGTAGGCCAAGATGCTTCATGACATCTGCTGAAATGAGGTTCTTTTGGCTTCCATTATTGACAATAAATTGCAGTGGAGAACCCTTCACCCACATCTGCGAAAGGAAGAGTTGTTCTCAATCCTCTGGATGCTCGGGATCCTCCCTTTGGAGCTTGGTGGTGGCAACAATGAAACTAGGGTCCGCATCAATGATCTGCTTCCCTTTGTCATATCCCTTGTCTAGTTCTGGCTCAAGATCATAACATGCATCTGATTCGGGTGCCTTCAGTTCGACCACCAGCGACTGTTTGGCCCGACACTCATTTGTATTGTGAGTGGGGCTATTCTGAAATTCACACCACTTCCCCTGTCCTTCTTTGGATTTGTGGTGGTGTTCTGAGTCACCCCGCTTTGTGTAATATTCCCAATTAGCAGCAACTAATTGGTAATATTAATTTTTGGCTATTTTACTTTATAAAGTTAAAGTCAGTAAATAAAGTGGGTTAGGAGACACTCAATTCACACTTAGGGAAATAAAAAGACTTCCTAAATTCACTTGAGCACCTTTAATTAACATCGTGGGGCCTAAGGGGTCGAAGTGACTGCGTGGGGATAATGGCAGCATGGGTAGCATGGGTCCTAGGCAGTGCAGAGGTGGATGGACAACGTGGCCAAGAGGGACGTCACAGTTTTGGTGGGGCCTAGGGGAGAGAAAGGAACTCCAAGCATAAAGAGGGAGATAGGCCCTTAATTTTCTCATTCGATTATGCATCTTGTTTTTTCTATTGACATTGAGCATGCTTTTGTTGTTGAGAAAAGTTTACAAGTGTTGTTTAGCACATCAGGTGTCTTCCAGCGGAGATCCCAACCTCAGCCCCAGGGGACTTCAAGTGCCTGCTTGGGTGAGGAGTTCTATCATTGGATTTTCAGGTGGGAGCCATAGCATCTACAACAGGGATTACACACTTCTTGGAGGAGGTAGTGTCGGGAGCTAAGATTTATCCAGGGATTCATCCTGGAATAGTGAGGAGGGATAAGCCCTTAGATATTCCATCATTTTTTCAGAGGAGGAGGACCTTATTTGTAGAGACATCTTCAGGGCCAGCGTATTTCACAGGGACAATGTGATTTCTCTAGAGAGGTGATTTTCTGGGGTCATCCATTCTAGAAACCCTTTCTGGGCTTTTTTGGGTATTGAGTGAGGAGCTCATTCCCAAAGTCCCATATTTTTCTAAGCAGGGGAATAGCCCCAAAGAGTCATCTTATTCCAGTAGCAGCAACAATTCGGCAGTAGAAACAACAACCTTTTTGGAGATAACACAATCATTGATACAACAATCATTCCAAGAGAATTTCTGAGAGTTTCTCTAGCTTGCCTTGTGCAGGCCAAGGTGCTATCATTCTGATCACCTTTGTACTCATTTCATTTTTAGTTATATATTAAAATGGCTCACCATTCTCCATATTTTGTAGTCTATGTATAATGTCTCTCTATTTGTTGTAGGTTCATGTTTATGTTGCTTTATATTGCTGTTTATTTCTACTTGGAATATTACAGTGGTATCAGAGCTCATAGACTTGGCTCAGCCTGTGGAGCAGATTGTCTATGACACCAGCGGGAAAACCATACATCACTTACTGGGGTAGGAGGTATAAGGACCAGAGAGGCAGCTTGAGGCCACTTTTGGAGAAGGTGACTGCATTCCAGTAGTAGATACAGAAGAGGAAGAACCCATGGCAGAGCATAAAGATGAAGGGAAGGAGTTCGGGGAACTCCTCCTCAAGTCTGTGTAGAAGTTTTCAAGAAGGATAGAGGAGATGAGACAAAAGTTCAATGCAGATCATAGATAGCGTGAAACCCCAAGGGGTTTCCACACCGGAGAAGGGTCCGACACATCCCATCACTTGCAAGAGCACCTCACAGCGTAGCAGATGGTATCACTAACTCCCCCATGTTCCACAATGCCTACATTTCTAGCTACAGGCATGGGGGCAAGAGAACCTCAGGAATAGGAGTTGGTTCACATGGGGGATTATTTTTCCAAGTATTAGTCCTACAGGCGAGAGTTTGGTGAGGCTCTCACTTTTCATGACTTTGTGCAGCTCAATAAGGACAAAAAACCCCACAACCATAACAGAGGGGCCAGATACACACAGGATGGGGATTTACAATTTACAGTGGGCAGATTTTACTTGCTGACATTTGATGGATCCTCCAAGTGTTCGACAAAGGCTTGGGTGGAGAAGTTGGATATCTACTTCCAGCTCAATCAGATGGCAGAGGTAGAGGCCATCAAGGTGGCAGCACTGCACCTGGAGGGTGAGGCCCATGATTGGTGGTTCCATGGGATAGCCATGTTGGGGCACTCAAGGGTGAAAAAATATGTTGAGTTTACAAGGAGGCTGATAGAGTGGTTTGATCGGAGGGATCCAGAGGAGCACTTTGTTGAGCTGACTAAGCTCAAGTATACCGGGAGTCCGGACACATACATTTCTAAGTTTTTGAGACTCTCTGTGATGGTGCTTGACTTGTCTTCAGCCAGGTTTATTTACATGTTCATCATTGGATTGGAAGAACCACTTCGGGGGTTAGTTAGATTGATGAGGCTAGCTACACTTCATGACGTAGTTGGGAGGAACAGGTATTTGCAGGATTCCCTACCCAGGACCAGAGCTCCTTTCCCCCAGAGACCGACATTTCAGTTGAAGGGGAAGGACACGAGGGTTCTGCCTCCAAAGGGGAAATAGAGCTGAGGGCCTTTGGATGATGATACCAAGAGAGATCTGAGCTGGAAGAGGCTATGCTTCACATGCCAGGAGCCATGGGCACTTGGACATCATTGTGCCACGGGGAAGACACACTATATCGAGATTTTCTCTGACAGCGACTGAGAAGAGGATGAGTATGAGGAGATGGAGGCAGGAGGTAGCAGTGCAGTACAGAGAGGAGATCATCTGCCACCTCCACAACCAGGAGAGGGAGGTGCATCATTTTCACCTACTGGGGGAGTTCTTGCTTCTTTGTGAGGGGTTCCCAAATACTTGACACTACGTGTCCGAGGTACTGTGCAGGGACAATGTGTTTCGGTATTAGTGGATAGTGGGGCTACCCACAATTTCATTGATGCACAGTTGGTAGAGCGAAGGAGCATACCAACAGAGAGCTTTGATGGATTTTCGGTACTGGTCCCGGGTGCCAAAACCATGCAGTGTTCCAGGAATGTGCCAGCCTTGGCAGTGACTATGGGGACTTACACTCTGACAGATCATTTCTTTGTGGTGGACATTCTGGACACCAACGTGATACTGGGAGTGCGGTGGTTTATCACGCTGGGGAAGGTCACTATAGATTGGAAGACCTTGGAGATGGAGTGGATGGACAGGAAGACCGGGAATCACGAGATGATTCAGGGCATGCACACTTATCCGCCACAGACAGTTTCAGCACACCGGATGGAGGAAGACTTCCGGAAGAGAGATATAGAGTGGGTAGTGGAGCTGCATGTTTCGAAAGTAGGTTCTACAGGGCAGGCCGTACACCTAGATGTGCAGTCCATCTTAGACATATATGCCACGATTTTCGAAGATATACCACCAGGGCAGCCACCAGATCGGGCATTTGAGCACACCGTCGAGCTGGAGAAGGGCATCTAGGCGGTGATCACTACACCCTATAGGCATCCTAAGGTCTACTGGGTTGAGATTGAGAGGGCCATTCATGAGCTCTTAGCACTGGGGCACATCCGTCCTAACACTAGCCCATTTGCTTCTTCTGTTGTACTGGTGAAGAAGAAGGATGGCACACTGAGGATGTGCATTGACTATCGGGCTCTTAACAAAAAGACCATGAAGAACCGATACCCCATTCCATGGATAAATGAGCTGATGGATGAATTGAGGGGATTGAAGTTCTTTTTGAATATTGATTTGAGATCCAAGTACCACCAGATTCGCGTGAGGGACCAGGTTGTTCCCAAGACCGCTTTCAGATGTCATTATGGTCACTTCGATTTCTTAGTGATTCCCTTTGTGCTAACCAATGCACCAGCCACCTTTCAGTCCTGCATGAACCACATATTCTGTGGTAAACTAAGGAAGTTTGTGTTGGTATTCTTTGATGACATCTTGATATACAACCAGACATGGGAGGATCACTTGCAGCACATTGAGGCTGTGTTGCACATATTGGAGGAGTGGAATTTATATGCTAAGCTCTCCAAGTGTGATTTTGGATTGACGGAGATGCTCTATCTAGGGAATATCATTGGTGTGGATGGAGTGAGAGTCCACGGGGAGAAGATCAGGGCTATCCAGGATTGGCCAGAGCCAAAGAATGTGACAGAGATTTGGGGATTTGTAGGCATTTGCACCTACTACCAGAAGTTCATCAAGGGATTTTCCAAACTTGCTGCACCCCTCACAGATCTTACAAAGAAGGGGGCATTCTCTTGGATAGACACAGTGTAGAGGGCCATTAACAAGCTCAAGGAGATGATGAGTAGCTGCCCAGTTCTTGTGTTTTCAGATTTCACGCAGCTTTTTTTCCTTGAGTGTGATGCATCAGGAGAGGGGGTAGGCGCAATTTTGATGCAGGGAGGCCACCCCATAGCTTTTGAGAGTAGGAAGATATTGCCACATGAGAGGTTTTATCCCATATACGACAAGGAGATGCTGGCTATTATGCATGCACTAGCCAAGTTTCGACAGTACTTGGTGGGGAACAGGTTCAGGGTGAGGACTGACCACAACAGCCTTTGGTTATTTTTAGAGTAGAAGCAGTTGCTGGAGAGACAACAGAAGTGGGTCAACAAGATCTAGGCATAAGATTTTGACATTGAGTATGTCAAAGGGAAGAACAATGTGGTGGCTAATGCTCTGTCACGCAAACTAGCAGTGTTGTCCTTCATGAGTTTAGACATGGATTGGAGGGCTTAGTTGCTGGTAGAGTACTCCAAAGACGGTTTTTCCTATGAGATATTGGACGGACATGTCACAGATGATAGGTATAGGGTGATGGATGAGGTGATATACTTCAGAGTTTGGATATTCTTGATTGGGGGTTCTCAGCTCAAGGAGAAGGTGCTACATGCCTCACATGAGTCACCACTATTAGGCCACTAGGGGTTCACCAAACTCTAAAGGGCCATCAGAGAGAGGTTCTCTTGGAAGGGCCTCAAGGAGGACGTACTCCGACATGTCAAGGAGTGCAAAGTATGTCAACAGAACAAGGGGGAGATGATCCATCCAACAGGGTTACTACAGCCTCTTCCCATTCCAGAGGGGAAATGGGAGAGCATATCGATGGATTTCATCACATGGTTGCCCGCGGTGCAAGGTAAGGACTGTATCTTTGTAGTCATTGATCAAATGACAAAGTACGCACACTTATTTTCCATATCATCACGGTGCACAACAGCTCACGTGGCTGAGTTGTTTTTCAGGGATGTTTTTAGGTTGCATGGTCTTCCAAAGACCATTGTCAGTGACTAGGACAACTGTTTCATGGGCATCTTTTGGCAAGAGCTCTTTCGGTTGGTGGGTATAGAGTTGACTCCGAGCACCAATTACCACCCCTAGACGTATGGGTAGACAGAGATAGTGAACAAGTGGCTGGAGGGCTACTTGCAAAACTATGTGACAGGGCACCAGAAGGCATGGTTACGATGGTTTCACTTGGGGGAGTACTGCTACAACACGACGTATCACATGTCCATTGGTATCTCTCCATTTTATGCTTTATACGGATACCATGCTTTGTCTTTTTCTGATGTGATGTTTGGTGCTAGTAAGGCCCCCATGGCCAAAGACTGGATCCAGGAGAGTCAGGATATACTCTGGGCCCTCAAGGACAACTTAGCTACAACACAAAATCAGAAAAAACTCTATGCTGATAGAGGACAGGTTGAGAGGCAGTTTGAGGTAGGGGACTTTGTCTACCTACGGCTTCAGCCATACCGGCAGTCCACACTGAAGCAGAAGGGGGTAGAGAAGCTCAAGCCTCGCTTATATGGACCCTACAGGGTGGTACGCAGGATCAGGGAGGTTGCATATGAGTTGGAGTTGCCCATAGGTAGCAGGACCCATAATATCTTCCATGTATCTTTCCTGAAAAAGGCACTGGGAAAATAGGTGATCGCAACAGAAGAGCTTCCACCCACAGATGATGAGGGGCATTTGGTGCTACAACCAGAGGCTATCATAGATATCCAGGAGAGACAACTATGGAGCAGGACAGTAAGGGAGTATTTGGTAAGGTGGAGGAACATACCGGATGAGGATGCCACTTGGGAGAGTGAGAATATTTTGCGATATCCATCATTGCAGTTGCTTGAGGACAAGAAAATTTTTGGCGGGGAGGACTGTAATATTCCCAATTAGCAGCAACAAATTGGTAATATTAATTTTTGGCTATTTTACTTTATAAAATTAAAGTCGTAAATAAAGTGGGTTAGGAGACACTCAACTCACACTTAGGGAAATAAAACACTTCCTAAAGTCACTTGAGCACCTTGAATTAACATCGTGGGGCCCAAGGGGTCGAAGTGACTACATGGAGATAGTGGCAGCGTGGGCATCGTGGGTCCTAGGCAGCATAGAGGTGGATAGACAATGTGGCCAAGAGGGACAGCGCAGTTTTGGTGGGGCCTATGGGAGAGAAAGGCACTCCAATAATAAAGTGGGAGAGAGGCCCTTAATTTTCTCATTCAATTATGCATCTTGTTTTTTCTATTGACATTGAGAATGCTTTTGCTGTTGAGCAAAGTCTGCAAGTGTTTAGCACACCAGGTGTCTCCGAGTGCAGATCCCAACCTCAACCCCGGGGGACTTCGAGTGCCTGCTCGGGTGAGGAGTTCTATCATTGGATTTTTAGGTGGGAACCATAGCATCTACAACAGGGATTACACACTTGCTTGGGCAGCGCAGTCTTGAGGAGGGACCACATAGTTCTTGGATGAGGTAGTGCCGGGAGTTGAGATTTATCTAGGGATTTAGCTCGGAATAGCAAGGAGGGATCAACCCTTAGCTATTCCATCGTTTTGTTAGAGGAGGAGGCCATCATTTGCAGAGACATCTTCAGGGTCAGCATATTTCACAGGGACAATGTGATTTCTCTATAGAGGTGATTTTCCGGGGTCATCCATTCCGGAAACCCTTTCTGGGATTTTCTGGGTATTGAGTGAGGAGCTCATTCCCAAAGTCCCATATTTTTCTGAGTAGGGGAAAAACCCCAAAGAGTCATCTTATTCCAGTAGCAACAACAATCCGGCTGTAGAAGCAGCAACCTTTTTGGAGATAACACAGTCATTGATAGAGCATCCATTCCGAGAGCATTTCTGAGAGTTTCTCTAGCTTGCCTTGTGCAGGCCAAGGTGCTATCATTCTGATCACCTTTGTACTCATTTCACTTTCAGTTATATAATAAAATGGCTCAACGTTCTCCATATTTTTCAGTCTATGTATGATGTCTCTCTATTTGCTGTAGTTTCATGTTTATGTTGCTTTATATTGTTTTTTATTTCTACTTGGGATATTACACTTTGGCTCTGCCCCTTATTCTATGGTTCAGGGGTGCCTTTCCTTCGCTTCGAATTTGCAGATCCAAAGTCTCGCTTCTTCTGCTTAAATTTCTGCTCAACCTTGGCAGCATAGCGATAAGTCGTTCCAAGCAAGGTAATGTTGAGGAACTCCATTTCCTCCTAAATGTGTCTGTGTAGACAACTTTGGTACTTGAGCACCAAATGTCTCTCTAAATCTTTAATACCCAACTTTGTGCGCAGGGTATGGAACAAATTCATCAATTTGTGCACATCTTGATCCCTTTTCTACTGCAACATGGTCCATTGGATGTACATGTCCTCATAGCTCTCTACAGGGTAATATTATTCCTTGATGTCATCTCGGACTGAATTCCAAGTGGGTACGACCGAGAACAGAGAGGGTTCCCCCTCGTCCTTTTACTCAAAGTAAGTTTCCCACCAGTCTTTGACATGGGGGCCGGCTTTGAGAAGTAAAAAAATAATATTTTCTCGGTCAGAGAAATCATGGACCGAGAAATACTCTTCTAGCAAATTCAACCATTTATCTACGACGTCTACATCTAGCTGGCCTTCAAATACAGGAATGTCAAAGTTTACCTATACCTTGAAGGGAGTGGAACCTCTAGAGTGGTTGTTGGATGTAGATGCGCCATAGGTGGGCAGCCGTTGAAGAATCTGAGAAAATTTATCCATCATCAAGTTCCTTTGTTTCTCGAGGGCCTCCTCAAGAAATATTTTGATAGGATCTCCTACTCCCTCGTCTTTCTTTTCTTCTGCCATGGGAGGTCGTCGGGGTTTGTGAGGCTGATCTTGCAAGGGTTCAACCAGATCAAGCCCTAACTCCTTATACCCTAACCTCATTGGGGACATGCAAAGAAAAACAAAGAAAGGGCAGACCGCTCTGATACCACTAATCCAGATTTATGCAGGAACGAGGAATATTTTGATAGGATCTTCTGCTCCCTCGTATTTATTTTCTTCTGCCATGGGAGGTCGTCGAGGTTTGCGAGGTTGCTCTTGCAAGGGCTCAACTAGATTGAGCCCTAACTCCTTATACCCTAACCTCGTTGGGGATATGCAAGGAAAAACAAATAAAGGGCAGACCACTCTGATACCACTGATTCAGATTTATGCAGGAACGCAATAAAATTTAAAAATAGACATAAACACAGAGATGCAATGGAAATAATACTTCATTTCATTAATATCAAATAACTAAAATATGTTTACAGGCATAATGGAAATAAACTAGCTAGGGCGATGGTTAAAAAGTAGCATAAATAACACTTCATTTAATTAATATCAAATAACTGAAATATGTTTACAGATAGAATGTAAATAAACTAGCTAGGGCGATGGTAGCTTATCTCTGAGAAAATATGTGGCCGCTACATGCCTGTAAAATGTGTTACAATGAGGCTCGAAGGCCTATTTATTGTTGAGAAATAATGTAAAACCCTAAACATCCAAAAACCTAACCGTAGGAGATGAAGCGCCAAAACTATGGGCCCCGTTTGGGTAAATTGATGTTTCAACTTCCCGATGACGTAACTTTGGCATACGATCTTCGTTTGACATGCATCATACCTCGTTAGAAACATATATCCAAGGAGTACAACTTTTTGTGTGAGAAACATTTTCCCATGGCCCCATGTTGCTCCCGGTTTTCCCAAAAAATGTCGTTTAGGGCCTCAAAACGGCTCCAGAAGTTCAGGACTCGAAAAACTGCTAAAAATAGTAAGTTGTGCCGAAACTGAAAAACTGAAAGGACTGATGGTGGGGGTTAAAATTGAATATGTGGGTGGCTACCAATATCCACGTGGCTCATTAGGGCCTCCAAACGGCTCTAAAATTTTAGGAACCGACAACTTGCTAAAAATAGTAACTTGTGCTGATAGTGAAAAAATGAAAGAACTGATGGTGCGGGTCCAAATGGAATAGGTGGGTGGCCACCAGTATCCACCTGGATCATTTCTATGATTTATTAGAAGAAAATGGAGCAATATTATGTCAAATTGAGAAATATAGAGGAAAAATATATGATAGTTTGTGCAATTATATGTGAAGAAGTTTGTCTCTAAGAGATGTTTAATGAACCATTTGATGGTGTGCTAGATTCGACCGTGATAGTTTGTAATACGTTGTATGAAGATTGACAGAAAAATGTGGTCTCTCAAGAAAGGTAAAAGCACATTAATATTTAATATGTGATGCGGATAGGAGTCGAGAAGTTACAATATATCTAACATGTAGTTGATGTAAGGGAAGTATGAGTAATTTCAAGAAAAGCTTGAGCTTGTGGATTTCTCCTCCCAGGTTGAGAGGGAGTGAGGTTGGACACCTAGTTCTCCTTGTGTCATGTATTATGTCTAGGAATAACAACTGTAAGTCAAGTACATGGACATAGATAAGGAGAATAGTGGATTGGATAAACATCTTAGAGATACATTCTTGAGTCATGTATTGTGGCTAAGACTAATAGTCATAAGTCAAGTACATGGAATAGGTTAAAGAATGGTCTAATGGACTGTGTTAGCCCCCTATAAATTTTTGACAAAGCAAATCAGGGGGCTAAATTTGTTTTCGAGTCCTCAAGGAATGCATCTCCCCGGAGACACATCATCCTTGAGGTCTCCTATGTCTTTGCCTTTGATAAATTTCCCTCTGCAGAACTCTCCATGTGGCCCCTCTCTTCCCCTTCGCAAAATCTCTTTTCCATCCCAATTTTTCCCCATTTTCCCCTTTGAATCCTACCCTTACCCTTGGTTTCCTCAAAATCCCCCTATGACTCTCTATCGTTGCCCTTTTTTAGGCTTTAAAATGCAATAAAAAGGTTTAAAAACCCACTTTAAACATTATATCAGGCCTAGCCCCTTTCCTGCTTAGCCCCGCACCTCTTCCTCCACGTGATCCGGCGCTGGAACCACCCGCCAGCACTAAAAAGCGCCTATCTCCAATGTGTATCAGGTGCAACATCGATCGTTGATCTTATTGATCGGACGGTGTTCGTTGACCCCAAAACCTTTCGCGTTCCCCCCGTTATAACCCCGACAGGGCAATCGCCGTCCATTTAAATTGTGATCTGACGGTTCGGAGCGCATCTGCCCTTGTGGTCCCCACCGCACGCTTTTCAGAAAACAGCATGGTTTCTATCGCACTGCCTTTGCGCAGTTGGTGGTTTTCCTCGATGACCTAGCGATTCCATAGACCTTCTGTCGCATGTCCCCGTGTACGGTCCTGAAACCGCCCTCCATCGCGCATTAACTTTCGACTCAAGTAGTGGAGTGATATGCATAATATCTGTCCGATCTGTCAGCGCCCATCCAACGGCTGTCGCTTCTCTGAGATGCCCGCGATTTAACCATAGTCTCCGTACCCCTGGCCCATTGTTCCACTGCCCTCCGCTGCGTTCCCCACCGTCGATCTTGTCTCAGATTTGACGGTCCTGATTGTCTCCCACTGTTGACTATTCCACTGTTACCCAGTCCCGCAACGTCACCTTCACGTGTCTCACCGTACATTCGCCCCCCTGTTGCATATATTTGTTCAAAGGTTGGGTTTGTTAAGGTTTTCACATATAATTGTTCCGCATTCCGCCAACCTGCGCCATCTCTTTCTTCCACCATTCCATAGTGTTTTTCGCCATTCCTCCGCAGTTCCACTATCATCCCCATCATCCGGCACCCCTCCCTTGTTTTCTTAACAAGTTGCATGTTTTGCAAGGTTATGAGTGATAGAAAACTGCCGAATTTCTCAATCTCAGTGACAGTGATAGAGAGCGCCAAAAAGATCAGATCCAGAGATTAAATCAGTGAAGCCAAGCCCGGGAAGGTTATGGACATGAGCGCATTTAAAGAACTGGATTGAGAAATCTGTACAATCTTCCCCGGGGCCATTAAAAGCACAGTTTCCTCCGACAAGGATATAAATGGAACAACAAAGAGCTTAAGGCACACCAATGAAGATGTTTGAACCCTATGTAATGGTTTGAGAGGCTAAGCACCAGTTTGAAAACCCCGAGGATTGATCAGAAGGTCCTGTGCGCAGTAAAATATGACTTCAGGGTTTATTCACCGACAGAATGCTTTTCTTTAGGTACAGGGTGCTCATACAGTCTTTATTCTATACCGTGTCCCTGAAGAAATTTTCCCCTTGACAGTTGTTCGAAGCTACCAAAGCATTTATGGGGAAAACTTCTCAGCGGTTATTTATCATTTGTTTATTCCCTAGAAGTACAAAGAGTATTGCAGCCAAAACGAATCAAAGTCATATCAGAAATAAATAGAACCAGAAGAAGGCCATTCTTTCATCCAAGGGGTGACAGAAATTAAATACTCAGCATTCAAGTAGAATGGGCTTCGGCCCTCTTTCTTTTCAGAAGTTTAATACTGCATTTAGTTCTCCACCTACCTCCACTGCTCCTCCGAAGCTATAAATCCACAAAGAACTCATTGTAATGGCTGTTGATCAGTTATCAGAGAACTGCAAGTATTTTCTTTTGAGACACAGTCTCTGTGTAAAGATTGTAAGATAGGTTGAAGGATATGTTTTCAGATTGACTATTTAGCTATTGGAAATATTGTACTCGATTGGTATTGTTACTTAATATGATAAGCACATTTCTTTGGATCCTGATCTGAAGCAGCGGTGATGTTTTCCTATCTCTGTGTTTACATTCATTTCCTTTCGTTTCTACTGGCTTGCATCAGAAGTTTGGCATAGGATTTACTCTTGTTAGGTACCCTATGTTGCTGCTCTCCTTGCCATTTATGTTTCTCTTCTGAATGTATTATCTAAGGAATGTTTTCAGTTGGTTTAACCAATGTAGTGGATGTTATTTCCTGCTCTCTGATGTATGAATTAAATGAATTCAGTTCTTAGATGCTTCTTGTTATAGATTCAGTTGGAAGATTTAGGAACACTGGGGATTAGTGTGAGCCCTGTCCACTAGGATCCTTGTACGACCTGCTGATCTGTAACTTTGTGCTCTGAAATCTGTGTTATCTCCTCCCTCCTACTTTCCATATCACATAATCATCTTGAAGATCCCAAGTTTCAGATGACTAGCCCAATTGAAAGCCTGCCTATTGAGTAGCAAGAAAATCCTTTCCTGACTCCATTGCCCAATGGTTTTGAATATTTCCTGGAATGTTTCACCTCTGCCTTATCCCTCTTTTCTCATCTTGGTCTTACATTGAACTCTTCTTTCCTGATAACCATCAACCAAAACAAACAAATCAAACAAACAAACCTTGTGCCTATAACTAGCCTAACATCTTAAACTTCAAGCTTCATAGACATAAACCTTTGCTAAAATTAGAGAGATGCCTCTTTGGACCTAGGAGGGCTAGATCCTAAGGTCTAAAAGTGGTTCTGATGTTGTCTCATCTTTTGGTCTTGCCAATCTGGCCAAAACATGGGAACACCAACATAATGGCGACTCCGCTGGGGAATTTCTGAATGCCTGCAACTGCTAAACATTGAAACGGTCTCCCAGTCTCGTCACCAACATAATGGCGACTCCACTGGGGACATTCTGAGTGCATTACACCTTAAACATCCTTAAGCATTCAAAGACCTATAATCTCTGGTTAGGTTGGAAGTTAAACAGTTTTATTCTCACATCAACCTCTATAGCATTTGTTGTGTTTTCCCATACTCTTGGACAGATTCTAGAAAGGGCCAGGTAGCCTCCATATCTCACACTCTTTCAGAGGTGACATATCTGGTAAATGCCCTCCCAGTCAATCTCTGGTTAGATTTTTCTGTGTTTTTAAGAAATCCTTGAAGGAGGACATCTCATAAGCACTGTGGTGGACAGTGTACCCTCCAAAAACATCCTAAAACCTTCCACCTGGCGACTCCAATACACCATAAACGTTTCAAAAACTCCACTGGTGATCAGTAGGCCTGCTGATTATCTTGGTTCACATTAGACTCCACTGGGAGACCATCCTCCATTACAACATCAACCACAATAGAAATAACAAGTAGGGTTAAGTTGCTTGGTCAGAAACAACATTATGGCTTCTAGAACCATTCATACAAGAGCTTACCCAGACCCAGACCCACCTGAGATAGTTGACAACCCTGAGAGCATCCTCAAGGAAGCTCATACACCTAAAAGATCAACTTTTTCTAAACGCATCCATAGAGCTAATTCTACACCAGAAGATCTCACAGCTCTATCACACTTTCACCTTGACCTAGACCTACCTAACAGCTTATCTAGAACTAGGTCATTCAGTGGCTTAGACCAGCCAGACCCTGAGCTTCCTGATTCACCACAGCAAGGTGGTAAACACCTTGGGAATAGACAGACCCCTCCATCTACACCTCCTGATTTACATTTCATACAAAACTTGGGGCTCAGTCACCCTAGATCTGCTCATCAGTTCTCTGCTGGTCATAATATCCCTGTCACCCATATACCAGTTGCCCAAATTAACCCTTTACCTCATCAAAACATCATCATGGCAGCTTGGTATGCACCTCTAGTTTTACCTCAGCCTCTAGTACCCTTACCAAACGATTATCAGTCTAAGATTCCACACTTCACTGCAAAAGAGTCCATCACAGCCCAACAACATGTAGATAAGATGGAAGATTCTTTTGACAACATAGAAATTGATGATGATACAGTCAAAATGAGCATCTTTGCCCAAAGCTTAGGGGGTGATGTGAAGAAATGGTTTAAGGGCCTATCTCCAGGCAACATCAACGATCTTCCAGCTTTGTATCAGACTTTCATAAACAAATGGGAAACTAGGGAAAATCCTCGCCAACTCCTAGCGGAATACATGACCCTCAAGAAAAACGTAGGAGAGAGTGTTCACGATTACACAACGAGGTTCAACAACATTTATAATGCTCTCCCTCCACATATGAAACCTCCACAAGGCATGGCCCTAGAAAAATACCCTGAGGGTTTTGATGCTGACATGGCCTATGAGCTTAGAGAAAAGGAATACAACACATTGGAGGACATGCAGAAAGGAGCAGTGAACATAGAAGCCAACCTGATTGAGAAAAGAGCAAGACTGAAATCTGAGAGAAGGGTAACATATAGGGATGACAACGTAGCTTCCACATCTGACCAAAATTATGATAAGCTGTCTAAAAATGTGGAAAGGTTACAAAAAATGATGGAAAAAATGGTTGTCACAGTCAGTAACCAGAATAGAAACCAAAACCAGAACCAAAACTTTAGAAGAAACAATAACACTCCCAACAGACAAAGAGAATCAGATCAACAAGTTATCCCCCCATTCCAAGAGAATTTTCTTGATGAAGATGAAGGAATCATAGAAGAGTCTGAGGGAAACACAATAAATATGTTCGAAACAAAAGACTCAATCCATAACTATTATTCAGAAGAAGACCAGCCTTCACCCTCTAGTTGGGAGGAGGAATGGTTGGAATCTGAAGATTACATATTAGGATTTGAAAATGCCATGATGCAGGTTAGAGAACAATATGAGCTTAGAAGCAAAAAGAACCAGGAAAATTCCAAACCAAAAGCTTCTGAGGCCACAATCAAGAAGAGACCTGAGAAATCTTCTAAAGCAACTACTAAAAGTAGCAAATCTGCAGCTGAGAGTTCTGGAAAGAATAGAGAAAAAGACAACCAAAACATTAATGCGCAAGGTAAACCAGCTAGCAACACTAGCACTGCAACTAGTGCTCCTGGTGAAACTGTCACAAACACTGTACATAACGAAAATCAGCCCACTGACTTGGCCACTAAGACAGTGGAAAATAAAACAGAGATGAGTATGCCAAAGAGTCAGTCCCCTTTCAACCTGGAAAGTGAGATTGCAAGAATTAAAATCTCTGTCCCACTTTCTGAGCTGGCCACTCAGGATGTATATAAAGGCCAGATTTTGAGAGCTTTGAACTTAGGTGAGAATGGTGACTCTTTCAATTTGAATGAAGATCAGCCTGCCCTCTTGTTTGGCCCTAAGATAGAGAGGAAGTTTCAGGAGGGGGTAGTTCCGCCTTTCTATATCAGTCTCAACATTCATGACAATATTCTGCACAACGCAATGCATGATTCTGGAGCATCCCACAACCTAATGCCTAAGGTAGTTATGGAAAGACTAGGTCTAGAGATAACCATACCTTACAAAGATTTGTACTCTTTCGACTCTAGCAGAGTAAAATGCTTAGGCCTGATCAAATACTTGTGTGTGAGCTTAACTCAAATCCCACCTAAATGCATGGTCATGGATGTTGTGGTGGCAGATGTGCCACCTAAGTATGGCATGTTATTATCAAGATCATGGGGAGCCAAGCTGCAGGGTACAATGCAGATGGATGGCTCATATGCCACAATCCCAATCTTCGGCCAACTTAGAAAACTGTATAGGGAGACATAGATGAAATTCCTAGTTAGTAGCCCTGAGAAACCAGAAAATTCACCTGTTTATTCTGTACATACAGACCTTGACTCCTTCATCTTTTGTAATGATGGATCTTTAGAAGGGTCAGAGCCCCAAAACAGAGATACAAACGGAGAAGCAGAAGTTGTTGATTTTAACATAATGGCTGCTCTGGATTTAGAGGACAACGAAGAAGAAATCCGCAATGAAACCTGTAGGATATGCGGGGGAGACCTAAATCCAAGTGAGCAAGAAACAACACATAAACAACCATCTAGCCGGATCCCTGAACCTCATACATTTCACGAAGAACAAAGCGATCCACAGCCTAATACAGACCCTATAACACAACACAATGGCAAACCCAGCTGCAAGGGAGAAAACAATGATAATCATAAGAAAAACCCCTTATGGGAAATGAGCTTTGACAGGTCTTGTACTAAGAGGACTGCGGGGGCAGGGGTGTGGTTACACAATACAGAAAATGACTACGCTGAGAGCCATGCCTGTAGCCTGCATTTCAAATGCACAAATAATGTCATTGAATACGAGGCTCTAATCCTGGGGCTGAATTTGTTGAAGAAAAAGGGAGCTCGTAGGATAACCGTAAGGGGAGACTCAGAGTTAGTTATTAGACAGGTAAACGGGGAATACACAACAAAACATCCTAGGATGAGAGCATATAGGAATGACACCATGGACCTACTGAAAACGTTTGTTGAATACAAATTAGTTTTCATTCCTAGGAGCCAAAATGTCATTGCAAATGGATTAGCTTGCCTAGCCAGTTCCTACCCCAAGACTTCCAAAGACCAACAGATCATTGTTCAGACCAAATTTAGACCTGCTGTGCCGGATAACGAAAAATATTGGCAGGTTTTTGAAAGTGATAAGCAGATCGAAGATTTTCTGGTAGGCAGAAACGAGTTTGAGTCTTCTGATTCAGACTTTAAATCTGACCATAGCTGCCTAAGTGATGAGTCCTCAGATGAGGAAGAAATACCCTGTAATATAGAAATAAATTCTTTAGATGAACAAACTGGAAATCCAGACCGCAAATGTGAAAATGCAGATAGTGAAGAGGTAGAGGTGCTACAGGCCAAAGATAAGAATATACCTAAAGGCCTGGCACCCTTAGAGGACCTTTTTGACTTTGATGATGTGGCAAATAAGCCCACTATAGAACATGCAGACTCTGATGTGGAAGAATGCAACTTAGGCACTGAAGATAAGCCCAAAATGATTAAACTGGATAAGTCTTTACCTACAGACATGAAGAAGAAGTACATTGACCTTTTCAAGGAATTCATTGATGTGTTTGCATGGAGTTATGAAGACTTAAAGGCCTATGGCACGAATATCATTTAGCATAAGATGCCCTTGAAAGAAAATCATAAGCCCTTCAGGAAAAAACTTCGCAGAATCAATCCCAAACAATTGCCTGCAGTAGAGAAAGAGATCAAGAAGATGTATGAAGCAGGTATAATTGTGCCTGTGAGGTTCTCTGATTGGGTATCAAACTTAGTGGCTGTGAGGAAGAAAACAAGAGAAATCAGATTGTGCATAGACTTCAGGAATCTTAATAGAGCCTCACTCAAGGACAATTACCCTTTGCCTAAAATGGAACATATCCTTCAGAAGGTAGTGGGCTCCAAAAGAATCTCCCTACTAGATGGCTTTTTAGGTTATAACCAAGTCTTAGTAATCCCAGAAGACCAACTCAAAATAGCTTTCACCACTCCATGGGGTACCTTCATGTATGTGAAGATGCCTTTTGGATTGATGAATGCTGGAGCCACCTTCCAAAGAGCGATGGACATAGCATTTTCAGATGAGATAGGACATTTCATTGTTATCTACTTGGATGACATAACAGTATTTTCCAAGATATGATGTAAACATTATAGACTATAATATTTTGTTGTTCATGTTAAACATGAGTCATTGTCTTGAGGGTGGAAATCAAATAAGGATTATGTATGGTTAGACTGGTATTTTCTTCTCCCCAACCACTACACACTTTTAAATTTTGGCATATTATATGAATATCGATTAGAGGTGACTAGATACACAATATAATGATTCTAAATAACAAGTTCAACCCATAACACTTTGTTAAAATAATGAAAATAAAATTAAAAAAAATGATCTCTTAAACTAAAATAACTAAAATCATTATTAATAAATAATATCTTATATTAATTTTTTTTTTTTAAACTTATTGTAAAAAATAAAATTTTGTTATTAAAACAAAAACATTGATAAGTAGTCTAAAAGGTATCGAAACTGATTTCTATAAACTTATTTTTTTTTAAGGATATAACTTTGTCATTGATAAGAAAACAACTTATTTCTATTAATATATAACTTTGTCATTTCTAAGAAAAAAAAAGGACATGGTTGGACTATAATAAAAGTCACCATAACAATTATTTATATTGAGGTAAGCTTTATATATTATCTTGAATTTCAAAGATTATTTTTTATTTAAACAAAAATTAACATTAAAAATAAAATAATTAAAATTATTGTTGACAATCAAATATTTTATATGATAAATTTTTCTAAGAGATTTACATGAGAATAATGGAAAAATTTCTAGACTGTTTATTATTAGGATTTTGTCATAACTTTGTGCAAATCCTTCAACTACTTTTATATAGATTTATGTGAGAATAATGGAAAAAGTTATAGATTTTTATTATTAGGATTTTGTTATACGTTTGTGCAAACCCCTCAACTATATATATATATATATCTATATATATATATATATATATATATATATATATATATATATATATATATATATATATATATATATATATATAATGTATGAGTGTAGGCCGTATTAAATCTCTAAATCTTACCCTAAAGTTGCATTTCTTGTTTTAATATGAGAGCTAGTCTAGGCTTACTGTACATAATGACGAGAGTAGAGTAATTATTTATGTGTTTGTGTATTGTTTGATTAAATCGAATTAAATCAAGAATGTAATATTTATTTTTTTGCTTTTTGTTTTTAGGTTGGGTAGGATTACATCTTCATCATGTCCACATACAACATTTTGATAGAGGCAGGGAATTGAATAGCTGACTTGACATCAAGAAGTGCCTTAACAGCGCAACTGATCCATCTATCCAAGACTCGGTAGACTCGTTGTTCATTTTTAAATGAAAAATAGAAATTGTATTTTCTAAAATTGAGATAATAATAATAAATGGGAGGCAAGGTGTTTGTCAAGAAAGCTGGCAAAGCTATAACTATGAGTAGGCACAGGGTGTGGCTATGTTTTGATGAAGCTATGTGGGCTGGGTTCTTTCAATTGATCTATGGTGTATTAATAGGTGGGAGGTGAGGTGTTTGTCAAGAATGATGGCAAATCTATAACTATGAGTAGACACAGGGTGCAGCCATGTTTTGATGAAGCTCTGTGGGTTGGGTTCTTTCGATTGATCTATGATGTATTAAGAGTATAATACTGAGGTGATCTTGGAAACATTTTTTCGGAAATTAGAGTATGGATTCAATCACGTAATTGTTATTGTCAAAGTGATTAATGGAAATTTTGATAAATATGGTTCTCATTCATTTTTCTAATTGTCTCTGTGAGTGGAAAAATGGCCTATGGTTTTCTGAGACACTGTAAGTTGTTACTTGAGTGTTTAAGATGGGCACATGTCTTCGGGAGAATTTATGTGGGTCTCCTCCCAGGAGGTGGATGAGATGATTGAGATTATTGTTATAGCTAAATGCAATGCCAAAGAGCGTCCTTATTATCATTCCAACTGCTCACAATAGGGATTTGAAGCGGGGGTTGTCAATTTTGACGTTTCTAAAGGTGCGGGGTGTAAGGATGGTTATTGTGGCATGTAATTTGTTGAGATGAAAGCTCAAGAAAGGAAAAAGAAGGCTGTTAAATCATCATAAAAAATTTAGTGTCTCATTTTTGGAGTCGTCATTTTCTAGGACAAAATGGAAGGCCTTAAACAAAGGGTGGGCACTCATGGGGAGGTGGGAATTTTTAAGGATGTGGGGGAATAGATGAAGAGTTGGGTGGATAAATGTTGGTTTTTATATTGAAATATATTCCAAATATTAGTGTGTTGTTTAATGGGTCATTTTCCTTTTATTTCTTGTGTTTGGAGGATGATAGTTGTATTGCAATAATTTCATGGGTTAAATGATAACTACAAGTGTTTAATGTGCATTTGATTTAGAGGGCAGACATGCAAAAGAAAATCATCGGCACCAACCTATTGGATGCTATCAGTGCCAATGTTTTTCATTTTTTTTTTTCATGAGTATTCCCAACTCATTCAATGCAAGGAAAGCATAGTTTAATTAATCAACAACACAGGTGAAAAACACGATAACTCGTTATTCAGCAAAGGAATATGACCCTTCAAGATCTGAGCTTGGTTACCATACACGCTTTTCAAAACAAAAGGCTCACACACAGGTAAGAAGAGAAGGTCCGACTAGACCGTGCCAAAGCACATGGTGTTTTCCATGCTTGCTTTGCGCATTCAGAATAGTCTAGGGAAAGCCAGGTGAAGGAGCAGTGGGTACTGAATACAGCGTGTCACCATCTACAACAGATTGGGGATGTGAAAGTCGTAAGTCACAGTTTGCCACAGCACAGTCGCAAGTCGCAGTTTCTCACAACATAATTGCAAGTCGCAGTTTGTCACTGTAGAGTCACAAGTCATGGTTTATCACATAATAGTAACAAGTCGCAATTTGTCACAAGTCGCATAGTCGCAGCTATCAAGTCACAACTCTAGTTACTTAGGCGGGAATGCAACTTGGCGACTTGAAGATAGGTCGCATAGTCATATTTTCTTATCAAATCTTAATTCGCAATCCATTTTTCTGTGTTTTTTGAACCGGCACATATTTTCGCTTCCCATTTGCGTCCATGGAACCAACACACATTTGCGCCTCCCATTTGCATCCACGGAACTGGCACACATTTGTGACTCAGAGCACAGGGCTAGAGCAATTTAAAGGATTTAAATGATTTAAAAGTTGAAGTGGTTTTCTAGAGCCTTGGATTTGAAAACTTTTTTGGTTCCACAATTCATTGTTACGGGTTGAGTTTGGGTTGGAGAGAGACACAGTTTGAAATTGAGTGGTGGAGGAATTAGGAGTTCAGCACTACAACGTTGAAGGGGTTGGAGCCCAATGCATGCAAACATGATAACGGGACAAGAAATTTCAGAACCTGTAGAAACAAATGATATAGTACAAGTGAAAATTTCCTCATCAGCTAACACTAGGAAGTGGGTTTGGGTCAATGCCAAACAATATAGGGGTATTTTAAAAAGAATACTAGCCCGTCTAAAATGGGGGCAGCTAAGGAAAAAACAGACTCAAAGGAAAAGTACTCAGAGCCTTCGCAATAAGCAATATTCAAACAAGTCCCCTTTGTAAACATATGGCAACAAGCCTAGAGGAAAAGTCATTGATGATTCTTCCTTGTACATTCCCACATCCACACCTCTCACTTGGTCTTATAATCTCTATGTGGCAGAATTGTTAAGTGAAAAAAAAGAGGTTGGAGGTTCTAGAAGCTAAAGAGCAGGAAAGGGAGCATACAATTCATGTAATCAAAATTGAGAAACAGGCTTTAGCGAAAAGAAATAAAATTTTGAAGGAGCAAGTGGCATTGCTCCAAGAAGCTCTCCCGATAGGGAATACATAATGGCAACAAATGAAAGCAAATGTGAAAAACATGAAGAAATTTGTAGTGGAGAGTTCAGAGGTGGTGAAGGCGAAACCATCCCAGGATAAAGGGAAATCGGTTGCCCAAATAGACAACCATGAAGGGAAAACAAGAGAGGAAAGGAAAGAAGGCCCCACAAAAGTTTCCAAAACTTGGGCTGAATTTATTAGCAATTATGCTAATAAGAAGGATATGCAAGATTTTGGGTTGGAAACATGCATGATAGAGAAAGCAAGGAAAGACAAGATAGAGCAACAAACATAATTATTAAAGGGGTGAAAGACTATGGGAAAAATGAATCTACTTTTGACCTTGCAAGAGAATTCTTGAAAGACAAGCTGTTATGGCAAGGACAAATAGGTCAAGCTTGGAGGGTAGGAAAGTTTAATAGTGAGAGAGCGAGGCCAATAAGAGTCATCATGCCTAGTTTTCATGATAAAGATACCATTCTAAGCAAGAAGCAACTCTTGAGGGGTTCTCTCTTTTTTCTAGAAGAAGATTTAACTATAAGACAACAAGAGGAAAGGAGGGAGGAAATGTTAAAGGTTAGGGCAGCAAGAGATGAGGGAAAAAGAGCATGGATTTATAAGGGAAATCTGTGATAGAGCGATTTGGACCTCCTCCCAAAACAGGGCAGCAAGATGATAATAAAGAAGAGACAACAAATTCTTTAACAGTAAATCAGGAAGCAAGGTCATTATGGGAAAACAGGGACAAAGACTCAAATGTGACTCTAGCAGGGAAAAACAAATAACATTCAGTCATGCCCAAGTTTCCTTAATTTGAGTTTGTTGGAACTACAGAGGTTATCCATGGAGATGAGGACTTGGGTTAGGGCCTATTGCAGAAGATAGAGACATAATTTGCCTCATAGAAACACATGAGCATGAAGGGTGAAAGACACCTTGGTTTGAAGGGTACTGGAAGATGGAAGTGTGGAACAAGG
This sequence comes from Pinus albicaulis, assembly GCA_034641835.2. Taxonomy (NCBI): domain Eukaryota; kingdom Viridiplantae; phylum Streptophyta; class Pinopsida; order Pinales; family Pinaceae; genus Pinus; species Pinus albicaulis. The sequence goes on along the minus strand of CM076579.1, from coordinate 36,064,497 downwards.
TAGCAGGGAATGGAAAAGGACACAGGGGTGTCATGGTATTAGTGAGAGAAAAATAAGGTCGTTTCATTCAGCTAGAAAAAGAAGACTCAAATAAACAATTCATTTAGTTTAAAATATCAGAAAATGGAAATCACATCAGAATTGCAGCATGCTATGTTGCGCCACAAGTTTCAAAAATATACAAAAGTAGAGGGCTTGACCACAAAGATCCTTTTATAGCCCTAAAGGTAGATATTGCAACATATTCTCAGCTAGGTGAAGTCATTATAGTGGGTGATTTCAATGCTAGGATAGCAAGTGAGAAAGCTAGCATTCCTTATTGTGAAGAAGACTGCAACCCTATCTGGCTTACAGAAGGGAGTAACCATCAATGGGAAAAAATTTCAGAGAACAAGGGCTGCAATCTCTTTGGTGAAAAATTTATTACTCTATGCGAGGCTTTCGGTTTATTCATTTGTAATGTTTGACTAGATGGGAAAAGTCTGGTAATTTCACTTGCAATACTTACAATGGATCAAGTTTAGTAGATTATGTAATTTGCTCACATAGTTTGTGTGAGAAAAATTAGGAAGTCTTGATTGGAGATCAGCTTTGGGACTTAAAATCAGATGACAAGACAATTTATCTAGGCTTCTCTTGGACTGGAAAGAAGCAATTAAGGTAAAATACTTAGCGTATTCAACAAAATTTTATGAAGGGAAGAATTATTTTGACTCCAGAAAATTGTAATACATTCAAATTAGTGCTAGAGAGACTCTGTGAGAAGGAGAAAATCCCATTTCACGACCTGCATAGTCACGAATTAACACATTTAATTCAAAGTGCACTTGCAAAGTGAAAGAGAGAAAAAAGCAATAAGTTTGAAAAAAATTGCTCTCCAATCAATGCTTGGTTTGACAAGGAATGCAAAAAGGCAAGGAGAATGTGGACATATTCAAATAATGATGACATAAAGCTCAAACATTACAAGCAGATATTAAGAAAGAAAAAAGTTGACTTCATGGTTTTGAGGAGAGAAGAACTAATCTTCCTAGGGAAACATAACCCCAAATTATTTTGGAAGGAACTCCAATAGAGAAAGATGAAAATTGAAAAAAAATATTACAGGTTCTGAATGGTTTGACTATGCAAGGCAACTGTACGTGTAGGATCCCAAGGTTGACCCTCCTCCCTTGGTCAACACTGATACAAAACTCTTCACGGTGCAAGAGGTAGAGATGGGTATCAAGAAGTTGGGTGTTGGAAAAGCAAAAGTCTTAGTTGAACTCCAAGCAGAGTATCTAAAGTGGGTCTAGAAAACTATTACACCTCACATTACAAAAATTTTCAATAACGTCGTACAATAGGGGTTCCCCACTGACTGGACAACTAGTTTGGCAATACCTCTTTTCAAGAGTGGTGACGTCAATAACCCCTCCAAATATAGGACCATAATGATAAACCCCTTGTTTGCAAAGTTATTTGGAAGCATGTTAGAGAATAAAATCAACAAGTGGGCAGAAGAAAAAGATAAACATGCCAAAGGACAAGTGGGTTTTAGACTTAAGAATTCCATAGTTGATCATGGTATAGCTCTAAGGCATATCATTGAGAAATTTTGGGAGAAAAATGAAGAAATATTTTGTTGTTTTGTTTATTTAAGAAAAGCCTTTGACACGGTTCCTAGGGATAAGCTTTGGTATTGATTGGAGGAACTTGGGGTTCCCAGGCATTTGAGAGCAGTTTTGCATAGGTTGTATGAAGAGGTGAAAATCAAAATTAAAACTTCAACGGGCATTTCTAAAAGTTTTAAAAGCGATATCGGGGTTAAAAAATGTTTTCCACTGCCTCCTATCCTCTTTGGTTTATATATCGACAAACTTGAAGAGTGGCTAAATTCTCAAGGGGGTGATAGGATACATTTGGGCAATTTTTTTATAAGGATTCTTTTGTATGCAGATGGCCTTATTCTAATTTCTAATTCTTCTCTTGGTTTGCAAAAGCACTTACTTTCCTTAGAGAATTTTTTTAGAAATGTGGGGATTGTTGAAAATGCAGCAAGATGATGGAGCTTAGTGAAATGAAGTCGCCTTCACTAAGTGGGCCCGCAGGCAAATTTTGGCGCAAAGTCTATTTTTAGACATATGGAGCATGGTCCAGGGGTTGTAGTATGTTATTCTTGGAGTATTGGTCATGTTGGTAAAAATAGATGGACCTCTATTTTTTGGACCTATAGGTCGAAGTCTATTTTTAGACTGCCTATCCTAAAAATAGGGAAGTCAAATATTATTTACCCTTAATAAATTTTGGACTCTAAACTTCATTTTACTCTCTTGGAGCACTTCAGTTCGAGCCTTGGAAGTGGCTCATGCATCTGACAGAGGAATTACGCTATTCCTAGGGGTTTGGTGAGCTCATGCATGGTTGACTTCAGTTAGGACTTCAGTGGCAGAAGTTTGGTGGAGTTGATGAGACAGCTGGTGGAGTTGTGTTCGGTTTAACTTAGTTGAACTAGTTGAGATTAGTTTAACTAGCTAATCAACTAGTAATGAGTGGAGTGAATTAAATATTATTTAATTCATTAATTAGTAACTCATTATTCAACTCAAGAACACATCAGTTCACTACAGTGCATGGACAGTTCAGTGGAGACCAGTGGAAGTGGTAGATGAAAGGGTGAGTACAGCTATCAGTTGTGACATCAGTTGTGCATGAGATTTGCACCACACTTGGAGGCAATTTCCCATGATGATTGCGCTATCAAGCCAAGGAGATTCGAACCTTGGATCTCTGTTTAGACAGGCCATGATTGCGCAATAGAGGCAGGCAATTAGTGGATGTGTTTTGAACCCGTGACTTGTTCAAAACCAAGCTAGTTTGTGTGTAACTTCATGAGATAGTACCGAGTACTTGTGAGGAGTATTGTACTGAGTTTGTTACATGTTTTCTCCATTATAATATACACAATAGCTGCGGGGTTTTCAGCTATAAGCTTTCCCCATACATACTGTGTTAATGTGTATGATGATTTGATGTGTTATCGCTTGATTTTATTTCCGCATGTTTGATGATCCGAGTGGAAGAGATTATGTGTTGCATATAAATTCGAATTGTATGTGATCAGGATAGTCTCGGTGGATAATTAATCATTATTCAGCAAATTTCTACATGGTATCGGAGCTATTGAAGCAGATATTGATCATCACAGTGATTACAAACTTATTTCAGTAGACAGAGTCTGCATGCGGGCCAGGTAGCCTCTGGATCCATCCTTTCTTTGAAAGGTGATATATCCAGTAAACGCCCCTTGCAGTCGATCTCTGTGCTAGAAATAATTTGTTCTCACAGATCTAGAGCGGTTGAGCTTTGAGGTGGAATTCGAATTTTGCAGCAGTTTTGTTTTCTTGGTGCCAATGTTGAAAATGTCTTTCAACGGTTTGCGACTCGAATATGCTCTTGAAGGCAGTTCGAATTATGTTGCATGGAAGGATCGCATGGAGGCAGTATTAGAAGATAATGGACTGAAGGAGTTCGTGGATACAGATGTCCAAAGGCCCACTGATCTTGCTGAAGTTGAAGCATGGCAAAAGAAAATGGCGAAATGTCGAAGGATCCTGTTGGAGGGCGTCAAGGATCATATTGTATCCAGCCTGCATGGAAAGGCTTCTCCATATTTAATGTGGAAAGCTTTGACGGATCTATTCCAGAGTAAGAGCGACCAAAGGAAGATGGCGCTCAAATATAAGCTCAGGAACATCAAGATGGAGAAAGGCGACAGTATCGCCAAATACCTCACGAAGTTCACTCAATGCAGAGATGAGCTAGGAAGTGTGGGGGTGACTGTCGAAGATGAGGACATGGTGGACCTAGCTCTCCTTGGTCTTCCGAAGGCTTGGCACTCATTTAAAGATAGTGTCAATGGTCGGGAGAAGCTGCCGGGATGGGAGTGCCTTTGGGCGGATCTCATGCAGGAGGAGATAAGGAGGACTACTCGGGATGGATCTTCATCAAAGGGAGCTGATGAAGAAAATTGCACTTTGGTTGCCAAAGAAAAGAAAGGGAAGGGTAAGAAAAATTCTCATTCTGGTGCAAAGGGCAAGAAGAAGGATATGGCGAAAGTGAAGTGTTTTCACTGCCATGATCACGGACATTATGCTACCAATTGTCCGAAGAAGAAGAAAAACAAGCAAGCGGGAAGATCTGCAGATGGAGAAGCTTTGGCTTCACAGTTCGAGCTTGACTTTTCACTGATCGCATGCTTGGTTTCAAGTATGATGGGATCGGTGTGGTTCTTGGACAGCGGTGCGTCATTTCATATGACGGGAGATCAGGATTTGTTCTCAGATCTGGAGGACAAAGATTTGGGTGTGCACATCGAGATGGGCGATGATGGTAGATACAGTGCGACTGGTATTGGTACCATATCCTTTCAGAGGGAGTCTGGTAAACCCTTCGTGTTGAAGGATGTCATGCATGTACCTGGATTGAAGAAGAACTTGATCTCTGTGGCGATGTTGGAAGATAAGGGGTATGATGTGGTCTTCAGCGAAGGAAAAGCCTTCCTGCGCAGTAAGACTACTGGAGAGACCCGGAAGATAGGGATTCGAACCAAGAACCTTTATCAGTTGCAGGTAGATGGCTGCGCAGCTATGGCATGCAAGGCGGGAGAAGTGGTGAGCCAGGATGATGAGGGCGAACTGTGGCACAGGAGATTGGGCCACCTTCACCATGGAGCTTTGAAGATCCTGCAACAGATTTCTACTGGGCTTCCTAAGGGCACTCTTGCGTAGTCAGATCAGTGCAAGGGGTGTACTTTAGGGAATTATGTGAAAGCCACCTTTCACGAGAAGGATAGTCGCGCCACGACGATCCTTGAGAGAGTTCACACAGACGTGTGTGGTCCTTTCTCAGTTGCTTCGACAGCAAAGCACAAGTATTATGTGATCTTTGTTGATGATTTCTCTCGAAAGTGCCGGATCTTCTTCATGCAGAAGAAGAGCGATACATTCGCGAAGTTCTGTGAGTTTAAAGCACTGGTCGAGAAGGAGTCGGGGAAGAAAGTGATTGCTCTAAGGAGCGACAATGGTGGTGAATTCATCTCGGCTGAATTCAAGGAGTTCTGCAGTGCAGAAGGGATTCGGAGAGAGCTCATCGCACCCCATAACCCACAGCAGAACGGGGTGGCTGAGCGGAAGAACAGAACGATCGTGGGTGCTGCACGGGCGATGTTGCATGATCAGGGCCTACCCCTTCACTTGTGGGCCGAGGCATGCAATACAGCAGTGTATGTGCAGAACCGTTGTCCTCACAAGGTTCTTGGCATGAGTACACCAGAGGAGGCTTATTCTGGCAAGAGGCCCGATATTTCCCATTTGCGGATTTTCGGATCTCCTGTCTACATGCATGTGACGAAGGATGCAAGAAGGAAGCTGGATCCAACTGCTGAAGTTGGAATATTTGTGGGGTACACCGATACACCTCACAACTATCGGGTGTATGTGCCAGACAGTCGCAAGACTGTTGTGCGACGGGATATAAAATTTCAGGAGGAGAAAGCCATGCAGTGTTCGCTTGAGAGGGAGCTACACTTGCATGCAGATGAGGAGCCGTTAGTTCCTAAGGAGGAGCTTCCGGATGTGGATCAGCCACAAGAGGAAGTTCAGGAGGTGGAAGAAACCACCCATGCAGCGCCAACCATCAGAGGGTGCATGCGCACTACAGAAGCTGAGCGACCGGCTCGAGATGCAGAAAAGGTTGTAGGACCACCTACAGCACAGCGCAGACAGAGGCAGTCACCGGATCGGTACACTGGATACATGGCTCTTGTGAGTCAATGTGTCGTGACAGAGCCATCCTCTTTTGAGGAAGCTGTGGAGGAACCCGCATGGGTTGATGCCATGATCGAAGAATATGATTCGATCATCAGGAACAGTGCATGGGAGATTGTCCCAAGACCGGTTGGGAAATCAGTTGTAGGTTCGCGATGGATCTACAAGGTGAAGCAGGCAGCCGACGGGAGTGTGGAGAAGTACAAGGCGAGATTTGTCGCCCGTGGCTTCTCACAGATCGAGGGGATTGACTATGAGGAGACTTTTGCACCTGTCGCAAGGTACTCTTCCATACCGACGATCCTTGCTCTCTCAGCGCAGATGGGGTGGCACATTCATCAGATGGATGTGAAGACTGCGTTCCTCAATGGAGTTATTGAGGAAGAGGTGTACATAGAGCAGCCTGAAGGTTTTGAGATCTTCAGCAGAGAGTCGCATGTGTGCCGACTCAAGAGAGCACTGTACGGGCTGAAGCAAGCACCTCGTGCTTGGTACACTCGGATAGACAGCTACTTCACCGGGCTTGGATTCTCCAAGAGTGAGGCGGATTCTAACCTGTACCAGATTGTGGTGGAGGGGAAGCTGTTGATCATCGTACTGTATGTAGATGATCTGATTTTGACTGGCGATGAGCAGTTGATACTTTCATGCAAGGAGGATCTCGCACGAGAGTTTGAGATGAAGGACTTGGGCATCCTTCATTATTTCCTGGGATTGGAGATTTGGCAGCGCAGCGGAGGACTGTTTGTTTCTCAGGGCAAGTATGCCCGGGAGATTCTGGAGAGGTTCAACATGCAAGGCTGCAAGCCTGTTGACACTCCTCTTCCTTGTGGTTGGAGGAAGGAGGATGCTACTTCAGCGGAGGTAGTGGATGCCACTGTCTATCGACAGTTGGTGGGGTCGCTTATGTATCTGGTCAATACACGACCCGATATATGCTATGCAGTTAACCAGCTTTCACAAGCTATGGTTAAGCCTACCAAGCTCTTTTGGAAGGCAGGCAAGCATGTATTGCATTATATTAGAGGCACATCGGGATATGGTCTATGGTACAGACAGGAGGATGGAGCGAAGCTTTCTGGCTTCACTGATGCAGATTGGGCAGGGAGCCCAACGGACCAGAAGAGCACATCTGGAGGAGTTTTCAGCATTGGGTTGACAGCAGTTTCCTGGTACAGTAGGAAGCAGAGATCCGTGGCACTCAGTTCAGCAGAGGCCGAGTACATGGCAGCAAGCTTGGCTGCATGCGAGGCTATTTGGATGAGGAAGATCCTCGTTGGATTGTTCGGGTTGCATTTAGAGCCTACAGTGATTTACTGTGATAACCAGAGTTGCATTAAACTCTCGGTTAATCCATTATTTCATGATAGATCCAAACACATCGACATCAGGTACCATCATATCAGAGATTGTGTTCAGCGGAGAATCATGATGCTTTCATATGTTCCCACGGAGGATCAGGATGCCGACATCCTGACGAAGGCGCTCACCAGGAGCAAGTTCGAATTCCATAGAGGCATGATAGGGGTTGCAGATAATCCATATCTTGCTGAGAGGGAGTGTTGAAAATGCAGCAAGATGATGGAGCTTAGTGAAATGAAGTCGCCTTCACTAAGTGGGCCCGCAGGTAAATTTTGGCGCAAAGTCTATTTTTAGACTATGTCTATTTTTAGACATATGGAGCATGGTCCAGGGGTTGCAGTATGTTATTCTTGGAGTATTAGTCATGTTGGTAAAAATTGATGGGACTCTATTTTTTGACCTATAGGTCGATAGGTCGAAGTCTATTTTTAGACTGCCTATCCTTAAAATAGGGAAGTCAAATATTATTTACCCTTAATAATATTTGGACTCTAAACAACAGTTTACTCTCTTGGAGCACTTCAGTTCGAGCCTTGGAAGTGGCTCATGCATCTGAAAGAGGAATTACGCTATTCCTAGGGTTTGGTGAGCTCATGCATGGTTGACTTCAGTTAGGACTTCAGTGGCAGAAGTTTGGTGGAGTTAATGAGACAGCTAGTGGATTTGTGTTCGGTTTAACTTAGTTGAACTGGTTGAGATTAGTTTAACTAGCTAATCAACTAGTAATGAGTGGAGTGAATTAAATATTATTTAATTCATTAATTAGTAACTCATTATTCAACTCAAGAACACATCAGTTCACTACAATGCATGGACAGTTCAGTGGAGACCAGTGGAAGAGGTAGATGAAAGGGTGAGTACAACTATCAGTTGTGACATCAGTTGTGCATGAGATTTGCACCACACTTGGAGGCAATTTCCCATGATGATTGCGCTGTCAAGCCAAGGAGATTCGAACCTTGGATCTCTATTTAGATAGGCCATGATTGCGCAATAGAGGTAGGCAATTAGTGGATGTGTTTTGAACCCGTGACTTGTTCAAAACCAAGCTAGTTTGTGTGTAACTTCATGAGATAGTACTGAGTACTTGTGAGGAGTATTGTACTGAGTTTGTTACATGTTTTCTCCATTATAATATACACAATAGCTGCGGGGTTTTCAGCTATAATATTTCCCCATACATACTGTGTTAATGTGTATGATGATTTGATGTGCTATCGCTTGTTTTATTTCTGCATGTGTGATGATCTGAGTGGAAGAGATTATGTGTTGCATATGAATTCGAATTGATATGTGATCAGGATAGTCTCGGTGGATAATTAATCATTATTTAGCAAATTTCTACAGGGATGAAAGTCAATATCAGTAAAACCAAAGTAGTGGTTTTATCTAACAAAATAAATCATACCCAGCATAAGTTCTACTTTGAAGGAAACATTCTCGAAGAAGTTACGGTTTACAAATGCCTCAGAATTTAATTCAACATAAATATAAGCTAGGGTGGATGTAGAAAGAAAAAAACTTTGGGGAGTTGGAAATCATTTTATGCTCTTCAAAATAGGTGTAGAGAGGCAGAGTTATGGGACTGGAAAACCATTCTAACTCTTTTTGGGCTTCTAGTGATTCTGGTGATTCTCTACGACTGTGAACTGTGGGCTAGCAGTACATCTGACATGTAGTGGAAACAAATTGAGAAAATTTAGAAGCATTTTATTACAAACAAATTCAAAATTAAAAGTGCAGGTCCATATGCTATCTTGTTAAGTGAAATAGGGGTGGCTCCTATTGAAGAAATAGCTATGATGCGGGTCATAAGGTATTTAAAAAAAATTGAGAAAATGGAAGAGGGAAGATGGCCTAAGGTTGTGTTTAATGACATATTGTGCACAAGAAAGAAGACTTGGATGCGGTAAAATAAAAAATGGTTTAGCAAATGGGGCATTTTCTTGAAAATGTGTCCCACAAGCAGTAAAGAGATAAAATATTTTGTTATGGATAAGTTTCACAAATGTACTTGGGAGAAGGAGTTAGGGAGAAAAAAAAAGTATTATATTGAAGAGTTTAATCCCTCTCATAATCATCAACAAAAAGCGTACATAGGGGCCAATATTTCTTGGAGAGACAAAATTCTTATCTCTCAATTAAGGACTAATTCGCATCAACTATGTTGTGAAATAGGGCGCTAGAAAAGGCCAAAAGAAGTGTGGGAGGATAGAGTATGTATTTTTTTCTCTTCCAGAAAAGTGGAAATAGAAAATAATTTCATTTTATAATGTGAGGCCTTCAAAGACAGTAGGGAAAGGTATGCAGATATTTTGGCAGCTAGCTCTTGGTATATTCTATTCAGCAAGGGCTTTGTCGAGAAGTTGGGAGAGTTTATTGTGAAAATTCAGAGGAAAAGGGCAGAATACAAGATCCAGATAGAGGAGCAATCTATCCCATAGGCTATATTTAGCCTCATGGACGTTAAAATAACTTATTCTTCTTATTCTTCTCTATTTGGCATGTGGGATTTATTCCACTAAATGAGGTGCCAAAGAGGAAGTTAGTTTGGGTTAAATTGTTGGGCCTACCATTAGAGTTGTGGCGTAAACAAGGCATCATGGGAATTTCATACAAAATAGGAAAATTATTCTATCTAGAGGAAGGGGACTTTGGAAATTTTAACAAAATGATTGCATGGGTGTTTGTCGAGATGGACTTTGTGTTGAGAAATCTAGAGGGCTGCAACTAAGATGATTTCTCTTTAACATTAACTTCTTGTGATGTATTTTTATTTTTCTTAATTGTTAACCTCTTCTTACATTATTATGTTGTTATTGTCATCAAATAACTACCAAAATAAGAATATCGACAATACACAAGAACACAAGACACAAGCTGCAATTTAGAACTGAAACCTCTCCACATGAGAGGAAAAACTCGCAAATATATTATCTTTTTATAAATTCTTCAATTGACGAATTCAAAGACATCTAGACCAAGAACAATACCCTTCCAAGTCCAAGTATGACCTCCTTGATGATGTGCTTCCTCTTTCCAAGTCAAACCTAGTCAAATCTCTTCCATCTGCACAACTTCGACCCCCAACTACAAAATTTTGGCCTCCACTACATGTCTGAAATTTTTTGGCCCTGCAAAAGTTGGTGCCTCCACACATGTGAGCAGTTTTAGGTTTTCCAAGGCTTCCTTTGACATTCTCTTGAGTTTATCCTTCTTCTAGGGCTTGTATGTGACCTAATAGACCTTCCTTCGACCTTCTTTCTACAATTTCATCAACTTTGATCTTGCAATGTCGAAACCTAGCCTTCCTTCTTCGCACATGTGTGTGTGAGAGAGAAACAACCCAAAATTTCATCCTACATCCTTCTTCCTTATTTTCTAGCCTTCTTCCACTCCTCCTTCATTTAGATGATGAGAAGATAAGTGAGTGTCCATAGGAGGTCGAGTTCCCTCATATATATAGGCTTCCAAGGAGGACAACATGCCCTAATGAGGTTGACTTCTTAGTTTCCAAATAGACTTGGTCTTGGAGGGTATTTTGACACTTTTAAATATGAAAATTGATCTTTTTGCAAGTTACAATGTGCTTGACGGGGTCTTCTTCATATGCCAATGAATTTTTTGAATTCATGACCCTATGAAAAACCTTAAAAGCACTTAATGGGTGCTTGACCTCTAAATAAAAGTCCTTGAGCATGAAACCCATGCTATAAAAATAAAAATAATAAATTTCCTTTGTTTTTACAATATGAAAGAATCAAAAGTACATTTCATATTTATAAATACCAAACCTTGTTACACATTTCAACACTCCCTCTTAACTAGGTAGGTATTCATAATGGTACATGGAAATTCTCAAACTGAAGAGATCTCATAAGAAAAGTCTAATTGGTAAGCCATATCATAAGCTATTATTTCAACTTATCTCTTTGCATCATACCAACTAACATTGTCACATAGCAAGGCCTTGAATAACAACTCTATCTCTCCACAATATTAGGGCACAATGCTAGCAAGAGCAATGAATGATATACATCATCATCATTGTCTCTCAAGTCACATACCCCACTTGGGTGTTCATAGGGTATGTCCTTTTAGGACAATTCCTATCTTGGATTAACACATCCTCAAGGAATTTCCTCTTCGACTACTCTTATCATGGATTCCCTACCTCATCCTCAAAGAGTATCAAAAACTAGATGCTTACCCAATTCTCCATTATTTTTTCACGAAGTGAAGACAAGAATGATGTCTCTATCTCTCCCTCTCAACTAGGGAGGATATATCAACTAGTTCAAGATTTTCTCTCAAATACACGAGCTTATTATTTGGAAGAATTTTTTTCAAGATGTTAACTACCTATTCATCATTGGAGATATATTATAGCTACAACACTCCATCATGTAGAAATTTTCGTATGTAGTGATACTTTTTATTTATGTTCTATGTCTTTCCATGGATCAATGGGTCTTCAGACTACCTTATACAACTGGTGTTGTCACAATGAATCATCGTAGGGTCCATCGGTCCTTCAGAAAGGTCAAATAACAACTTCCTCTGTAGAAATTTATTAATACTGATATGTATTACCGGATTCTCCTGATCTAAAAAATTAATATTATGTTAAATACATAACCCTTCCACTTAATTCTTTGCAGAAATTAAAATGCCAATTGCAAACACGTGAAGAAAATCAATCACACATAAACAAGATGTTTTACCGGGAAAGCTTAAAGCTAAAAACCCCAACTATCATATATTATGTATATCATGGAATCATGTAACAATCTCATACAAATCTTAGTACATCAAAATCTCAGTACAATACACAATCGTCACACATTGTCATGTAGAAATTTTCATATATATGCACCAATTTCTTGCCTCCTGACAACCTGCCTCCACTGCATAATCCCTGCTGAAGAAGACCCTTGAATGAATTTGATCTTGCCTTGCTTTCACTGTGCAATCCTCATTGGCAACTCCAATGTTTGTGTAGATGCATTGAATGCATCACTATAGTCACAACAGATAGTCCATCTCACCCTTTCACCTATCTCTCCACTGGGTCTCCACTGGAACTGACATGCAAGTAGTTAATTGTTGTATTTGTTCAGTTGCAAGTGAGTCACTAGTTGTGAATTAATTAACTAATTAATTAACCAAACTCTCACTAGTGTATCATGAGTTACAACTAGCACAACTGAGTCTAACTCACTTAACTGAGTTAAACTAAATAACAACTCCCATAACTACTCTTCCAACTCTGTCACAACTTGCCACTATCAGTTATAACTGAGTCCTCCATGCATGAGTCACCAACCACCCTAGGAATTGCGTAATTCCTTCAACCCACTAATGTGCCACAACTGTTCACTGAAATAAAGTGCTCCAAGAGAATAAGTTGATATTTAGAGTCTGATTATTATTAAGGGCTAACAATAATCGACATGCATCTATTTTTATATTAGCGATATATAAATAGACTTCGCCCAATATTCTAAAAATAGAAATTCATCCAAAGATATAATTTTCTCAACCATATAGAATCAACATCCTGCCAACTTTAGAATATGCTCACCATTCTAAAAAGAGACATACACCTAAAAATAGCCTGTGGGACCCACTTAGTGAAGGTGCTTAATTTTCACTAAGCTCATCATCTTGTTGAATCTCAACACTCCCTCTCAACAAGATAGGGATTATCCTTCACCCCGATCCTACCTCTATGGTATTCAAATTTTCTCCTGTTGAGCGCCTTCGTCAGAATATCTGCATTTTGATCTTCTGTTGGAATCTACTAAAGCAACATGATCTTCCGTTGCACACAATCTCTGATATGATGATACCCAATATCTATATGCTTAGATCTATCATGAAACATAGTATTAATCGAGAGTTTAATGCAAATATGATTATCACAATGTATCACTTTAGGATCTTTGTTTCCTGTTGTACCAAGAAACTGTTGTAGATCCAATACTGAAAACCCCTCCTGATGTTCTCTTTCTGTCTGTTGGGCTACCTGCCCAATCTGCATCCGTGAAGCCATGCAACTTCACCTCATCCATTTGTCTGTACCATAAGTCATACTCAAATGTGCCCCTGAGATACCTCAGGACATGCTTGCCCGCCTTCCAAAAGAGCTTGGTAGGATTAACCATTGCTTGACTAAGTTGGTTCACCCCATAGCATATGTCCAGTATTTTATTAACTAAATACATGAGCGAACCCACTAAATGTCGATAAATAGTGGCATCCACTACCTCTGCCAACGTAGCATCCTCTTTCCTCCAAATTCCTGGAATAGGAGTATCCATGGGATTGCAGTCCTCCATGTGAAACTTACCAAGTATCTCCCGAGCATACTTTCCTTGAGACAGAAACAATTCACCTTCTTGCTGCCATATTTCCATTCCAAGGAAATAATGAAGGAGGTCCAAATCCTTCATCTCAAACTCCTTTGCAAGGTCCTCCTTGCATGAGTGTATCAATTGCTCATCACCCGTTAGTATTAAATCATTAAATCATTAAAATCTTACCCTCCACCACAATTTGGTATAGGTTTGCATCTACCTCACTCTTGGTGAAGCCAAGTTCGGTGAAATAGCAGTCGATTCGAGTGTACCAAGAACGAGGTGCTTGCTTCATCCCATACAACGCTCTTTTGATTCTGCACACATGCGACTCATTGTTGAAGATCTGAAATCCTTCAGGCTACTCAATGTACATTTATTCCTCAATGATCCCATTAAGGAAAGTAGCCTTCACATCCATCTGATGAATGTTCCAACCCATCTGCGCTGAGAGAGCAAGGATAGTCCTTATGGAAGAATACCTTGCAACAGGTGCAAAGGTTTCTTCATAATCAATCCCCTTGATCCGTGAGAAGCCTCGGGAAACAAATCTTGCCTTATACTTCTTGACGCTCCCATCGGAAACTTGCTTTACCTTGTATATCCATCTCGAACTTACCATTGATTTACCCATCGGCCTTGGAACAATCTCCCAAGCACTGTTTCTAAAAATGGAGTCATACTCCTCCACCATGGCATCTACCCATGTGGGCTCCTACGCTGCTTCCTCAAAGGAAGATGGCTCTGTCACGATACACTTGCTCATAAGTGCCATGTATCCAGTAAATCGGTCAAGTGATTGTCTCTGTCTGCGCTGTGATGTAGGGAATCCTACATTCTCTGCCACATCAAGCTTCAGCCTCTTAGCTTCTGTAGTACACTTCCCACCTGTTTTGATGTTTGGTTTTGCATGAGTGGACTCCTCCACTCCATGAATCTCCTCCTGTGGCTAATCCACATCTAGAGGCTCATCTTTGGGAGCAAGTAGCTCCTCCTTTGCATGCAAGTGTAGCTCCCTCTCAAGCGACAACTTCATGGCCTTCACCTCATTGAATTTTATATCCTGTTGCACCACAGTCATCCGATTTTTTGGAAAATACACACGATAATTATGGGGTGTTTTTCTGTACCCCACAAATATCCCAACTTCTGCAGTCGGCTCCAGCTTCTTCTTGGCATCCTTGGTCACATGAACATAAATAGATGAGCCAAAAATATTTAAATGAGAAACATCCAGTTTCTTACCAGTGAAAGCTTCTTCAGGTGTACTATGCCAAGTACTCTATGAGGACAATGGTTTTTCACATAAAACTCAGTGTTGCATGCTTCCGCCCACAAGTGCATTGGTAGGCCCTGGTCATGCAGCATAGCATGTGCATCACCCACGACCGTTATGTTCTTCCTCTCCGTGACCCGATTCTTTTGTGGGTTATCAGGTGCTATGAGTTCTCTTCGAATTCCTTCTTTGCTATAGAAATCTTTGAATTCATTCAAGATATATTCACCACCATTATCGCTCTGCAAAGCCTTCACTTACTTCCCCGACTCCTTCTCCACCAATTCTTTAAACTCATAGAACTTTGAGAATGTTTGATCCTTCTTCTGCATGAAGAAGATCCAGCATCTATGAGAATATTCATCAACAAAAATAACATAATACATGTGTTTTTCTGTTGAAGCAACCGAGAAAGGTCCACACACGTATGTGTGACTTCTCTCCAGGATCACCGAAGCACGGTTCTCCTTCTCATGAAAGGTGGTCTTCACAAACTTACCCATAGTACATCCCTTGCACTAACCTGACTGTGCAAGAGTACCCTTGGGAAGTCCAGTATAAATCTTCTGCAAAATCTTCAATTTGCCATGGTGAAGATGGCCCAATCTCTTGTGCCATAATTTTCCCTCATCACGGCTCACCACTTCTTCTGCTTTGCCCATCATTGCAATTCAACCATCTACCTCCAGCTTGTAGAGATTCTTAACTCGAATACCTATCCTCTTGGTTTGACCCGTTGTTTTATGTCACAGGAAAGATTTTCCATCACTGAAAACAATGTCATAACCTTTGTCCTCCAACATCGCGACTGAGACCAAGTTATTCTTCAGACCTAGAACATGCATAACATATTTCAACAGAAATGTTTTACCTGACTCCCTCTCAAAGGTAATGGTTCCAATTCCAGTCGCACTGTATCTACCATCGCCGCCCATCTCTATATGCATTTGGAGATCCTTCTCCTCCAAGTCACTAAACAACTCCTTGTCTCCCTTCATGTGGAAGGAAGCACCACTATCAAGATACTACACCGATCCCATTGCACTTGAAACCAAGCATGCGATCAAAGAGAAATAAATTTCAAATTGCAAGGCAAGGGCCTCACCAACTACAACTCTAACAACCTTCTTGTTCTTCATTTTTTGTGGGCAATTAGTGGCGAGATGCCCATGTTCGTGATAGTGAAAACACTTCACCTTGGACAAATCCAGCTTCTTGACTTTAGCCACAGATTTTGGATGGGATTTCTTCCCCTTCCCTTTCCTTGCTTTGGAAGCCAAAGCGCAATTCTCTTCATCATCATTATTTGATGAAGAGCCATCCCTGGTATTTTTCCTTATCTCCTCCTGCACTAGATCTAACCAAAGTCGCTCCCAATCTGGCAGTTTCTCCCATCCATTGACAGAGTCTTCATAGCTGTTCCAACTCTTCGGAAGCCCAAGGAGAGCCAAGCTCACTAAGCCATCATCTGCAACTGTAATTCCCACAATCCCCATCTCATCCCTACATTGGACAAACTTCATGAGATATTTTGGAATACTGTCGCCCTTCTCAATTTTGATTTTTCTGAGCTTATCTTTCAATGCCAACTTCCTATGATCGCCGCTGCTTTGGAAAAGATCTATCAAAGCCTTCCAAATTGAAAATGGAGTGGCTTTCCTGTGAAGACTTGACACAATATGGTATTTCACACCTTCCAACAAAATTATTCTTGTCTTCGCTGCCTTTTTTTGCCAGACGTCAAGTAATGCAACATTTGTCGAAGTGGGCTTAGGAACATCGCTATCGATGAACTCCTTCAGACCATTATCTTCAAGCACCACCTCCATCCTGTCCTTCTAGGCTATGTAGTTGGAGCTGCCCTCAAGCGCATACTCCAACCGCAAGCCATTGAAAGCCATTTCAATGAATACTCAATTGTCGCACCAAGAAATTCTTACAGCAAATTCGAATTTTCCACAAACACAAAACTCAACACCGCTTCAATATTGCAATCTCCAGTGATTAACACTGCTCTGTTGCCATGTATAAATGTATTAATACTGAAATGTATTACTGGATTCTCCTGATCTAAGAAATTAATCTTATGTTAAATACAAAATCCTTCCACTTAATTCTTTGCGAAAATTAAATTGCCAATTGCAAACACATGAAGAAAATCAATCGCACATAAACAAGATGTTTTACCAAGAAATCTTAAAGCTAAAACACCAACTATCATATATTATGTATATCATGGAATCATGTAACAATCTCATACAAAGCTTACCACACCAAGCTCTCAGTACAATATACAATCGTCACACACTATCATGCAGAAATTTGCATATCTATGCACCAATTTCTTGCCTCATGACAGCTTGCCTCCACTGCGCAATCCCTGCTGAAGAAAACCCCTGAATGAATTCAATCTTTCCTTGCTTGCACTTTGAAATCATCATTGGAAACTCCAATTTATATGTAGATGCATTGAATGCATCACTATAGTCATGACAGATAGTCCATCTCACCCTTTCACCTATCTCTCCACTGGGTCTCCACTGGAACTGACATGCAAGTAGTTAACTACTGTATTTTTTCAGTTGCAAGTGAGTCACTAGTTGTGAATTAATTAACTAATTAATTCACTAAACTCTCACTAGTGTATCATGAGTTACAACTAGCACAATTGAGTCTAGCTCACTTAACTGAGTTAAACTAAATAACAACTCCCATAACTACTCTTCTAACTCTGTCACAACTTGCCACTATCAGTTATAACTGAGTCCTCCATGCATGAGTCACCAACCACCCTAGGAATTGGGTAATTCCTTCAGCTCACTGATGTGCCACATCTTCTCACTAAAATAAAGTGCACCAAGAGAATACGTTGATATTTAGAGTCTGATTATTATTAAGGGCTAATAATAATCGACATGCATCTATTTTTAGATTAGTGATCTATAAATATAATTCGCCCAATCTTCTAAAAATAGAAATTTATCTAAAGATAGAATTTTCTCAACCATCTAGAATCAACATCCAGCCAAGTTGAAACTTTAGAATTTTCTCACCATTCTAAAAATAGACATACACCTAAAAATATCCTGCAGTCCCCACTTAGTGAAGGTGCTTAATTTTCACTAAGCTCATCATCTTGTTGAATCTCAACAACCTCAACTAGACAACTTCTCTACTTACTTCACAGGCTACAATGTATTCATCCTCAACACTACTCAAAGCAATTGATTCTTGATTTCTACTTATCCAGGATATCACGGAGGATCCTAAACTAAAACATCCTCTAGTAGTGCTTCTCCCATTCATATCACTGCCTCCCTAGTTAGAGTCTGTCTATCCAATGAAGTGGACATCATTCATTTTATCATACTTTAGGAAGTAGTGAATTTTTCCTTGCGGATATCTCAGTATATGCTTGAATTTTATCCAATGATCATGCTTGGGATCTACCTGGAACCGACTGAGAATATTCAGTGCAAAACAAATTTCTGGTCGAGTATTTACCAAATACATTAGTGATCCAACCAATTGTCTATACCTTTCTGAATCCATAAAGCATGATTCAAAACTTCTTAGCCTCTTCAAGTTTTTGATCATAGGGGTTGTCATAGGTTTGCAATCCATCATTTCAAACATTTTCAGCATCTCAATCACATACTTTCCTTGACCTTGATAAATCTCATTAGGTCCTTTCTAAACTTCCAACCCTAAATAATAGTGCATCAACTCTAGATCCTTCGTATCGAATTATGATTCTAGTTTCTTTTTGCACTCATGAATACAACCTTCTACACCTGTCATGAGAAGATCATCCACATATAGAAGAATTATTACAGGCTCATCCTTTACAACCTTATTATAGAGATTCAAATAAGTGGAACTCTTAGAGAAGCCCAATGTTTGTAGGTATGTATATTTCCTTGCATACCACACCCTTAATGCTTGCTTAAGGCCATAAAGCACCTTATTCAACTTGCAAACATAAGTCTCTCTATATTTTACTTCAAATCCCAAGGGTTGTTCTATATATACTTCTTCATCGATAATACCATTCAAGAATGTTGTCTTGACATCCATTTGAGGAATATTCCATCTCATCGAAGCTGCCAAAGAGACCAGCGAATGTATAGTTGTATACCTTGTTGTAGGTGAAAATGTCTCTTCATAATCAATGCCTTCTTGTTGGGAGAAGCCCCTAGCCACAAATCTTGCCTTATATTTATCAATAATTCCATATGATGCATGTTTAATCTTGTAGAGCCACTTGAAAGTTACCACAAATTTGTCTTCAGGCCCAGGTACGATCTCTCAAACTCCATTCTTCATTATTGATTGATATTCTTCATTCATGGCATCATTCCATTCTTGATGTTTGATAGCCTCTTCAAAGGTGGATGGTTTTTCTTCTATTAACTTCATCATATAGGATACATAGCTTGAATATATTTTTGGCTTCTTACTTTCCCTGAATGTGCCTTTGGATGCTCTATGTCCTTCTGCATCTATAAGAGTAGAATTCAACCAATTAGGTCTCTTTCTGCTTTCAAGGATGATCACTTGTTGAATAGGTTTTAAACTTCTTTTTCATGATTTGAATTATCTTCCTCCCTAATGCATTCTTCTTCAAATATTGGAAGTTCTTCATCGTCAGGGTCCATCGGGAAGTCCTTTGATTTCTTAAATGAAAGATCACATATCAGCTTACTTCTATTTGATGTCCTTCCTTCATGTAGATCATATATGCCTTTGAGGTGTTACTTTAGCCAACAAAAACACCCTTCATGCTTGTAGGATCCAACTTCTTTCTCTTATCTTTCAGAATGTGAATATAGACAACAACCAAATATTCGAAGATGGTATACACTTGGTTTCTTCCTAGTGAATTCTTCCTTAGAAGTCATTTTGTCTAGTGATATATGAGGACTTCGATTTTAAACATACACATCAGTTTTTGTTTCTTCGCCCCACATAAATTTAGGCAAGTCTAGATCATGTAACATGGCTCTTACACTTTCCTCAATTGATCGATTTATTTGTTTAACAACTCCATTTTGTTCAAGATTATATGGGACTATAAACTCCCTCTTAAGTCTAGCCTCCTTACAGAAAGCTATGAGTTCCTTTGATGTTTACTCTCCTCTATTGTCGAATATTATTACCTTTATCCTCATTTCTGTAAGGTTCTCCACCTTAGTTTTGAATTCCTGAAATTTGTCAAATACTTCATCCTTGGATTTCAAAAAATAGATCCAAGTTTTCCTTGAGTGTTCATCACTGAATGTTACATAATATAGATGACCTCCAAGAGACTTTGTAGAGATATGACAACATACATCAGAACGAATGAGATCCAAGACTTCTTTTGACCTTAAAGCACTTCTTGAAAATGTCCTCTTTACATTTTTACCTAATGCAAGTCCCTTACATACTCCTTCATGATCCTCCTTGAGTTCATGGATGCCATTCACCATTGAATTTAAACTTAGTTAGATTCTGTAGTGAAAGTGTGCAAACCTTCTTATTTAAGTAATGATTAATTTTATGAAATAAATAGATAGGTAATAATATCAAAAAACTTTCATTCATACAAGTAAATATAAAAATGATGTATATAATAAAGATAAAGGAAAATATGCAATCTTCAATTTGAGTAACAACAATTCAAGGTTTACAAATAAAATTTGTAAAATGCAAAGTGAAACATATGCATTATCACTACTAAGTCATACCAGAAGGAATGGGAGTGGGGGACCTATATGAAATTTGATGTAACTTTTGGACGAGCCGTGAGAGTAACGGTGGAGGACACAACTAATGACACCACAGCGCAAACAAAAAAATAGACACATGTCATTGATAATAAATAACACATAGTAGAAAACTCAAAAAATCACGTAGTAACAAAATAGAGTAATGCCCGGTAGACACAAAAATCAAATTTCTAGAATGAGTCCAGAGCAGAATATAATATTTGGATTAAAAATTCATAAGACAAAATACATGTGCATGAAAATGGAGGCTGCAGCTTCGAGTAAACACAGTAAAATACCAGATTTATAGAGACCTTTAAACACTCTGATTTACACAATGAAAATTGGTTCTTACATGCCCACCTATTTTTGATCCACTATTCTTGCTCTAGACATATCTAAAATAAAAAATTGATGTATATTAATTTCATGACAATACTAACATTCAAACCACGATATGGTCGCACAAACCCACAAATTTAATTTTCTGGATTTTTAGACACTCTGTAGTACATACTCCTGTTGTGCAGTAAAAGCCCGGGATTTACAATTCACCAACTCCACGCATATATTTACAGAGGTTTTAATGTTGGATGTAGTTCAGGAATGGATCCATGTACGCTGCTCAGAAATTTATTTAATTCCATATACCTTCAAGCTGAAACCAAAATCTGAAATGTGATTTGTCTGTACTCTCAAGGTATGGCCGCACCGTCTCACATTTAGTCTGGTGGCTGGAATTAATTTTACAACACCCCCTTTAATCACAATCACTAACATTGATAATTTCTAAATAGTCTTTTAGATGGCCACAATTTTCTCTTGTTAATGGTTTTGTGAAGATGTATGCAAATTGTTTTTGCGATCTGCAATGTTTTTTTTGTGAAAAACAAAATTGGACAGAGCAATTGCAGAATTGTTGTCACAATAAATTTTTGTTGTTTTTTATTTTTCATGTCATAAATCTTTCAACATTTTTATCATCCAAATTGTTTGACATGTGGCTGCTATTGATGCGACATATTCAACTTCAGCTGTCGACAATGACACTACTGGTTATTTCTTGGAAGCCCATGAAAGGTTCCCAAACCCATATGGAAAACATAGCCTGATGTTCTTTCTCTATCATTAACACTTCCTACCCAATTACTGCCAATGTAGCCATCTAGCCTAAAATCATTTGTTGTTGTGTACAAAATACCATATCCTTTAGTTCCATTAACGTACCTTACAATTATTTTGGTTGATTGTGGACGTGTTGCCTTTGGTATCTCCATAAATCTTGAAACAAAACTTACTACATACAGTAAATATGGTCTAGTTGTCAAAATACATCAAAATACTAACCATACTTTTGTATAGTGTTGGATTGGCATTGTTGCTACAATATTCTTTGGTTACTTTCAAACCCATGACTATTGGAGTTGGAACAAAATTGTTTTTCTGCATATTAAAACTCTTCAAGATGTCTAAGGCATAATTTGATTGAGAAATAAAAATGTGATCTTCCATTTGTTTCACTTCTATGCCTAGAAAATATCTTAACAATCCCAAATCTACTATTTCAAACTCACTTTTCATGACTTCTTTGAAATCTGCAATGTGGAGATCATTACTCTATGTAAAAATAAAATCATCTACATATATAAAAACAATTAAGAGCTTAACATCTCTTTCTTTGATGTAGAGTGTAGGCTCACCATCACATTTGCTAAATTCATTGTCCAACACATAAGTGTCTATCCTTCTATACCATGTGTGTGGTGCTTGCTTCAGCCCATACAAAGCTTTCATTAGTCTGTACACTTTGTCTTCTTAGCCTTGAACTTCATAAGCAAGTGGCTTCACCACATACACTTCCTCAAATAATCTATTCAAAAAAATTGATTTCACATCCATTTATACCGTGTGACAATTTCTAGTACTGTCCACATTGTCTCCATTCTTGTGACTGGAGCAAATGTCTCTGCATAATATCTTTTGCGCTCTTGCTTGTATTCCTTAACAACAAACCTTGATTTATGACTTTCTATCCTTCCTTCAACATTTCTTTTGGTGTTATAGACCCACTTGACACCAATGACTTCTTTTCTTTTCTGAAGATTCACTAACTCCCATATGTCATTCTTTTCTATTGCCTCTATGTCTTCATACATTGTTGCTATCCATTTTTCCTCTGTAATTGAATCTTCAAAATGAATTGGATCATCTACATGACAAAATAAAACAAATGGTGAAATTAGACCTATGCTACTCCCAACTTCATTTTTCTCATAAAATTCACTCAAATTTCTGAATTTTTGTCTTTGCATGCTTGCCAAAGGTGGACTTGATATGTCACTTGATGTTGAACTTGGAGAATGTGGAGGTGTTGATCTTTGTTGCGCACTTGGAGGGGTATTTGATTGAATGTGCGACATTGTCTTATTGCTTGTTGACACTGTCACTTGATGTCTGCTTTTTTGAGCTTGAATAAGTATAGGAGGAGTTACCATTGAAGAATTACTTGTTGATGTCAATTCCTCTTTGCCTTCTTGTAATAAACTTGCTTTTACATTGATTGTCTTCTCCAAAATTCCATCCCATGCTTACTCTTCTATGAACTATACATCTATATTGATTATTGTGGGTATGTGTTATATTCTTTCCACGATAAGTCACATGCACGGGGGGCAATAGCCCCCGCTGTTCGTTGTGCCGGGTGTAGTGAGGCGGTCACAGGGGTTCGCAGGGGGTAGGTAGCCCCTTGCGTGGGGTCTGGGGCAACGCCCCAGGAAATTTGTTTTTCCTTATTTTTCGGTGGGCAGACCCACCTATGGTTTTGTGCATGTGTTTGCACATGGTTTTGGGGCATAATGGTTTTCGGCCCCTGGTATTTTGTAGATCCGGTCAAGGGAACTACGGTTGAACTACGGTTATGTTCTAATCCAATGTTAATGGATTGGGATTTATGAATGCTTCACCATGTATATATATGTGTTGTAATAATAAAAGGAATATAATGAAAATCAAGCTGGTAGTCCCGATTTGGGATCCAAGAGAAAAAATATCCGTGTATATATGTTTTATGTTTTATGCTCTCGTTATTATTTATTTTCAGTTTTTAAGAATTCGTTTGCAGATAATTTTTGTACAAGGTTAAAACCTATATTTGGTATTAGAGTTGTTTCAACTTCAAGGGGACGCCTTTGCTGCTGAGGGGTTTTTTTCTCAGGACTGTGGTAGACCCTGTTCAGTAGGATCGATTCTTGCGGTGAAAGAAGATGGTGAGCAGTGGAAAGATAGAGATCGAGAAATTTAATAGTCAGAGTTTTGAGTTGTGGAAGCTCAAGATGGAGGATCTTCTGGTGGATAAAGATCAGTGGATCACAGTAGATTCGGGTGTTAAACCAACGACAATGCCAGATGAAGATTGGGTGAAGTCAAATCGAAAGACAAAGAGCACAATATGGTTGTGTATTTTGTGTAGCAATTTTTTTCGGATAAATCACATCCATGGTTGATAAATTCGACGTTTCGAACCAGTCCACCATGGTTCATCTTTGGGAAAAGATCGTGGAGTAAGTCAGATCTCACATTAGGTTAATAAATAGGAAATGAATGGATAGGAAAAAGGAGGCCAACCATGAAAAAAACTAATGAAATGTTATATATTAATAAAATTAATTTAATTGGTTTAATTTAATTTACTATGGATTAATATAATTAATTTGATTAATTTAATTATGATTTATTTGATATTAATAATGAAAGAAGTGGTTTTAATAAATTAAGAAAATTTTATTATAATTTATTTTTAATTAGTTTAATTTATTTATAAGTTAATTTATATATTTCCTAATTTTGTTTTTCATTAAAATAAAGGAATTTAATTTATTTATTTTTAATTTCATTTATATTTTCAATATTTATATTTTATTTTATTTTGTTGTAACTTTTAATGGTTTAAATTGATTTACATTATTTTATTGATAAATATTGTGTATTCTTTTAATATGATTGAATTTGATATTTTCAATTAACCAAATTATTATTAATTTTATTAGTAAATTATTGATAGTTAAAAATATATCAAACTTTTTATTCTTTAATAGTTTAATTTTAAATTTTTGAAAGTTTTATTTTTATGATTATAAATTCTTAATACTTATCAAAAAGTGAAAATCTTAATATTAAAAATATAAGTTTCTTAGTTTATTTATTTAAATGAAGCGGTGATAGCTATGGTTAATAAGGTAGAAGGAGAGTTTCTTATTAACTTCAAAATAAAGGGTTTAAAGGGAAAGATAAGAAGGACGAATTAAGCGTAATAGCGATTTTAAAAAGGGGGATAGGGAAATTCTACAATATAGAGGATGAATATAATTGATTATGATGAGAGAAGACAAATGGATTATTGATAACGACAATGAGAGAGAAGGAGGAAAAGACGATGGACAAAAAAAAAGGGGGGGCGCGGAAAAGGACAACTAGGATGGGTAAGAAAAGGTTGAGGGTACAAGAGGAGGAATAGATGAAAGGAGAAAAAAAGAGGAGCAGAAACAAATATAAGGATACGAGGAGAAAGCTAGGGAGGGAGAGGCTGGGTAAGAGAGTGGTTGTTGCTCAAGGTCGGAATCTAATTATCACTAATTTTCCAGCCATCACCACGGTTGAGGTTTTCTGGGTGTTTACCAATTTCAATAGCTTCCTTGAATTTTTTGTGGTGATAGTGATCAATTTTGGCCAACACACGGGAGTTTCAATACAGATTTGATGACTGGTTTTGCTAGAGTGTTCTACTAGAGCCAAGGTTTTGATGCGGTTGTGTTTAATATTAGCAGCATGCTCTTGAATTCTATTTAGGATGGATCGACCAGTTTCCCCAATGTACGGCTTACCATATGAACAATGAATCAAGTAAACTCCTTTGTTGCATTTAGGGCCAATGGGGTCTTTGAAAGATTTGCGACACTTGATAATAGTATTTATGGGTTTAAAAGAGGTTTTGATATTGTTCTTTTTTAAAACATGAGATATTTTGTCTGTGGTGCCTGATATGTAGGGTAGGTGAACCTTACCCATCATGTCAATCATTTCTAGTTTATTTTTATTTTTATTTTTAGCGCAATTTTTAGCATTTTTGAAGGCTTTGGTTACTTGGTTTCTATTTATCCATTCTTTTCAAAAACTCCCATAAGATGGTTTTTCTCTTGTTCAAAGTGGTCCTGATCCGAGATGCGCATAGCTCTGGTAGTTAATGTGTTGAGAACCCCAAGCTTTTCATATGGATGATGATGTGATTTGGCATGAAGGTATTGCTCGGTGTGGGTTTCCTTTCGATAGACTTGGTGCGAAATTGAACCATCCTGGTTTCTGCTGATAAGGATGTCAAGAAATGGAAGGGTATTATTCTCTTCCACCTCCATGGTAAACTTGATATAATCATAGAGACTATTCAAGTGTTTCAAGAATATGTGTAATTTTTCTTTTCTACGAGGCCAGATAATGAAGGTGTCGTCCACGTATCTCTTCCAAAGTTTCGGTTTTAAAGAGGAGGATTCAATGGCTTTGTCTTTGAAATCTTCCATGAAGAGATTGACAATGATGGGGGATTAAGGAGATCCCATCGCAACCCCACAGGTTTGTTCAAATATTTCATTTTTGAAACTGAAGAAGATTGATTTGAGACATGTTTCTATTAGCTTGGTTGTGTGTGGATCAATGATCTTGTGAACAACATTCATGGCTTCATCAATGGGAATATTGGTATAAAGAGATTTAACATCAAAGCTGACAAGGATGTCATTCTTATCTAATTTTAATTGTTTGATTTCATTAGTAAAATGAGAGGAATATTTGACAAACGATTTAGTGTTACCAACTAGAGGCTTAAGCCTATTAGCTAGGTGCTTAGCGAGATGGTAGGTGGGACCACCAATGGTGTTTACGATGGGTCTTATGGGGATCCCATCTTTGTGACTCTTGGGGGCTCCATAGATACGAGGAGTGTAGGGGTTATTTTCTAAAAGTTTTTTAATATTAGGTTCATTGCTGGCTTTTATTAGGTTTTGAACATTTTTAGAGATTCTTTTTATAGGGTCTTTTTTAATTTGGTGTAACAACCTGAGTTGTTGAGGTGGTCCAAAATCTTTTCATTATAATATTCAGTGTTCATGATGGCAGTGGTCCCTCCTTTCTCCGCCTTTAGGACAACAATGTTAGGGTTTTGATTTAAAGATTTGAGGGCAATAAATTCTTGCTTGGAAATGTTGCTTTTTTGAGGTTTGGATTTTCTGAGAATGATGGAGCAATCTTGTCTGATGATTTCCTTTATGTTGTCAGGGAGCTCCTTAATAACATACTCAATGTTGCAAAGGATATCCTCCTTGGGTGGGTCGGTCGATGGGCATATTGGACATATTACATATTCAAGACTCTATTATTGGTAATGGGGGAGGCAGCCAGATCAATGAACAATGTCTCTTTCTCAGTTTTAATCAAAACGGTGTCAAGGCTATTGTTATATTCCATCGTCACTATTCCTGTTTTGGTTTTGTCAAACTCAACACCAGATGTGACAGGCTGTATTTCCTGTCCTTCCCCCAACGTAACTTGTAGAGAGGTAGTGCAGGAGGTGGAGCTCAACGTAGCAAGACTTCATTTGACAGGCTCAAGGATTATGTGGTTCCTCCCTCATTGGCGCCCACCGGCTGGATATCACCCATTGTAATGCCATGAGACAACACAATTTCATCAGCATCGGGAAGAAGGCAATGTTTAGGAGCGGTTGAAGGGTCGAACGCATCGTGATCATGCCCATCGTGAGCTTTATTTCTAGGACTAGCCATCGTTATAGCTGTGGGTTCGAGCTTGGGCTGTCCGGCGAGAACAATCTGCTTGATGGTTGCAGGTTCGAATGCGGGCTGTCCAGTGAAATGTCTAACGTGAGTGTGATTAGTAGGTTCAGCCAGCGTTAACTTAATTTTTGTTTTTTTCACCAGTCTGTCATTGTAGGAGCGAGTGTCACCAATGAGAGATTTTAAAACCGATACCTGGCCCGAGTTTATTCTGGAATGAGGAGTTCGATTGTCCGGGGGAGATGGAGGGTTTTGACATTTGGGAGAGGATAGGGAGGTGAGGGAGCCGACTTTCAAGATGAGATTGTTGAATTTCCTAGATTGTTTAACATTCTTTATTTCTGTAATTTTGAGAGATTTCAGCGAGGAACAAGCAGATCCTGGACCAAAGCACCAAATTAATATGGTTTGCTAAGTTAATGTGTAGGTTAAAAACTTTGTTGCTTAATAAGTTGATATGAGAACGAATCTTGGTGATTTCGGCACGCAAAAGAGCTTGGTTGGCTTTGTTGAAGATGTGAAGGTTTCTAGGGTTTTTGAGGTTGTGGTTGATGATGGAAAATAAAGGTGTAATAGAGGCATCTCTACATCTTTCAAGGAATGTGAGATCAGATTTTTTTTTCAAGAAATCAGAGATTTCTATCGTTCAAACCACTGAAATTCATGTAATTTCTCCCTTCCATATAGGGTTAAAATTATATATTTGAGACTTTTGAGATTGGTATTTTGTGTAGCAAATTTTTCCAGATAAATCGCATCCATGGTTGATAAATTTGACGTTTCGAACCAGTCCACCGTGGTTCATCTTCAAAAAAAGATCATATCTCGGATTCAATATTGTTGAATGTAATCAAGGAAGCTACGACGAAGACTTTTTGGGTCAAGTTAGGGACTTTGTACCAATCTAAGTCTCTGGTGAATAAATTGTTCCAGTGGAAAAATTTGTATAACCTGAGGATGAAGGATGGAGACTCGATGACAAAGCATATGAATGCCTTCAATACTATGGTAAGTCAGTTTTCATCTGTTGATATTAAAATCTTAGATGAATATAAGTGCATCATTTTGTTGTGTTCTCTACCAAATTCGTGGGATAGTCTGGTTATTGCAATAGGTAGCAATACAACTACCTTGAATTTTGATGAAATTGTCTCAGCCTTGTTGTCGGAGGAAATGAGACAAAGAAATATGGAGGGCCAGAATGGAGATGCCTTATACGTACGAGGAAGGTCCCAGATATAAATAAAAATAAATTTTCGAGTGGGAGATATAAATCTAGAGGGAGATCTAAATCTCCAAGAAAGCCTGTAAAGGTGTGCTGGAAATGCGGAAAGGAAGGGAACTAAAAAAATGACTGCAAATCTAAAGCTCTTGAGAAAGGAAAGGGATTTGATGATGCTCCTTCTGTAGAGGCAAAACCACCTCAGATGAAGGTGGGGATGTGTATTTGTCTTCTTCTTCAAATACATATGTAGATCATGATACATGTTTGATTGACTCAGGTGCATCCTTTCACTTCACTCCACATAGGGAGTGGTTCTGCGTATATGAGAATTATGATGGTGGTGATGTCTTCTTAGGGCATGATAGGAAGGCCAAAATCGTTGAACGTGGAAAATTCAAGCTGAAGATGCAAGGTGGAAGGATTAGAAGACTTCTTGGTGTTCTGCATATTCTTGCATTGGCCAGAAGTATGATTTCTGTAAGCAAGATGGATGATGCAGGGGTAAAAATAGTGTTCGATAAATATACCTACAAGATCATTTGGGGAGAACTAGTATTAATGTGCAGATTTCGGATTGGAACTCTGTACAAGCTTCTGGTAGCATTTTTATTGATGGGTGCAATAGTTTTGTGGTTCCTGAAAGTGTAGCAGAAAGCCTAGCGGTCTCTGGAGAAAAGACCTTTTATGGCATCAAAGGCTTGGACATATTGGAGAGAAGGGCCTTTAGATACTGCATGGTAATGGCATGGTAGAAGGTATGTCTAATTTCTCTCTGGATTTTGATTTCTGTGAACATTGTGTATATGAGAAGCAGAATCGAGTGAGTTTTCCTTTTGGTTCTAAGAGGGCGAACAAGATATTAGAGCTTGTGCACAATGATGTGTTTGGACCTGTGTCGGTTCCATCACTGGGAAATTCTGTGTACTATGTTTCATTCATATATGACTTCTCAAGGAATACATGGATATATTTCTTGAGGAAGAAATCTTAAGTCTTTGATATATTTAAAGAATTTAAGGCTCTGGTGGAAAACCAGACAGAGAAGAAGATAAAGGTGTCAAGGACAGATAATGGTGGAGAGTTCTATAAGAAGGAATTTGAAGGGTTCTGTAAGAAGTGTGGTATAGCACGAAAAAATACTAATCCATACACACCTCAACAAAATGGAGTTGCAGAAAGAATGAATAGAACGCTAATGGAAAAGGCTAGAAGCATGCTCAGTGGTATCGGGTTAGGACAAGAATTTTGGGCAGAGGAAGTGGAAATTGCATGTTACCTAATTAACAGATCACCTTCATCAACGTTGGAGGATAAGACTCCACATGAGGTATGGACTAGTAAGAAACCCTCTTTTTCACATATGAGGGTATTTGGATGTGATGCATATGTACATGTTCCAAAGGAGAAAAGGACCAAGTTGGATAATAAATCTGAAAGGTGCATCTTTATTGGGTATAAGGATGGTTTAAAAGATTACAATATTTGGAACCCAGAAACAAAGCAGGTTGTGTACAACCGAGATGTGTTGTTTAGAGAGGTAAAAGATGTTGTTAAACATGAAGTCCTACCAAAGGAACCTGAGAAGATAGATTTTGAGCTAAAGGAGGATGAATCTGACTCTACAACAAAACAAGATTCAGAAGAGGAAGGGCCACAAACTCCAAATTTGAGAAGATCATTTCGGGAAAGAAGGCAGCCAGAAAGGTATAGTCCATATGCTTTCTGTTCAAATTTTTCTTTAAATATCACTGATGATGATCCCATAACTGTCAGGGAGGTAGTGGATTCAGAGGATGGAAAACTATAGAAGGAGGCCATGGTTGATGAAATGGCATCCTTGCACAAAAATGAGGCATGGGATCTGGTAGAGTTCCCGGCTGGAAGGAAGCCCATCGAGAGAAAATGGGTGTTTAAGAAGAAGATGAATGTAGAAGGCAATGTGGAGAAATACAAAGATTGGTTGGTAGAAAAAATTTATTCCCAGATGTCGGGAATTGATTTTGGTGATATTTTTTCTCATGTTACCAAGGTTACTTATATTATATTACCTTTATTTGTTGTTGCTGCATTTGATTTTGAGGTAGAATAGATGGATGTGAAGACAACATTTCTTCACGGGGATCTGGAAGAGGAGGTCTACATGAAGCAACCTGAAGGCTTTGCGGTGAAGGGTAAGAAAGAACTGTTATGCAGGTTAAAAAATTCTCTGTATGGGTTAAAACAGTCACCAAGGATGTGGTATCAGAAATTTGATACATATATATAGGTACTTGGCTTCACCAGAAGCAAAGAGGATCACTATGTGTATTTTACATTAATTGGTGATCATGTTATTTATTTGGTCTTGTATGTGGATGATATGTTGCTGGTTGGAAATGACAAAGACAGTATCCAAGATTTGAAGACCCAATTGTTCTCCAAATTCTACATGAAGGATCTTGGTGCTGCAAACTATATTTTGGGCATGGAAATTAAGAGAGATCAAGCAAAGAGGAAGCTCTGGTTAAACAAGAGGAAGTATGTCGAGACAATATTTCAAAGGTTCAATATGCAGGATAGTAAACTGGTGAAGGTTCCTATTCTTGTAGGTGTAAAGCTATCTGCTAAACAGTGTCCCAAGACACAAGAAGAAGATGATCATATGTCTCGTGTTCCATATGCAAGTGCAGTGGGTAGCCTAATGTATGAAATGGTCTGTACTAGACCAGACATTGCACATGCAGTGGGAGTATTGAGCGGTTTATGTCAAAACCAGAGAAGGAGCATTGGATAACAGTGAATCAGGTTTTCAGATATTTGTGTGGCACTAGTGATTATGGCTTGTGCTACCAGGGAATACCAGGATTGGACAGAGTTTTGGAAATTAGTGGTTTTGTTGATGTAAATTGAGCTGGATATCTGGACCAAAGAAGATCTATAAGTGGGTATGTGTTTAGCTTATTTGGGGGTGTAGTCAGTTGGATGAGTAAAAGATAGTTTGTAGTGGCTCTTTCAACTATAGAGGCAGAATACATGGTAGCCACTCATGCAAGCAAGGAAATAGTTTGGTTGCAGATATTTTGTTCAAGTATGGGGTTGGTGCAGCAAGCTATAAGGATAGACTGTGATATCCAAAGTGAAATTTTCTTGGCTAAGAACCCTGCTTATCACTCAAAGACAAAGCACATTGATGTTCAATATCACTTTGTGAGAGATATGGTTGAGGATAAAAAAGTGTTGTTGGTAAAGGTGGACACTCTGAAGAATGTTGCAGATGCATTGACGAAGTCTGTGAGCACTCATAAGTTCTCTTGGTGTAGAGAAACAATGGGTGTTGCAGGGCTGGACTAATGACTAAGCTCTCATGTGGCCCCCTGCGGAAAGAAAACAAAAAGTGGGAGAATTTTGGGTATGTGTTATATTCTTTCCACGATTAGTTGCATGCACGGGGGGCAGCATCCCCCACTGTCTAGGTATTTGTAGGGGGCAGGTAGCCCCAGGAATTTTTTTTCCTTATTTTTTGGTGGGCGGACCCGCCTATGGTTTTTTGCATGGGTTTGCACATGGTTTTGGGGCATGATGGTTTTTGGCCCCTGGTTTTTTGTAGATCCAGTCAAGGGAACTACGGTTATGTTTTAATCCAGGGTTAATGGATTGGGGTTTATGAATGCTTCAACATGTATCTATATGTGTTGTAACACTAAAAGGAATATAATGAAAAATCAAGCTGGTAGTCCTGATTTGGGATCCAAGGGAAAAATCTTTGTGTATATCTATTTTATGTTTTATGCTCTTGCTATTGTTTATTTTGTGATTTTAAGAATTCGTTTGCAGATAATTTCTGTACAGGGTAAAAACCTACAATTATGACCATCTTGGTTTATGGATTGTATAGATTGTATGCCTTAGATTCATCACTCTATCCAAAAAAATGCATTTATCCCCGTTGTTGTCCAACATATTTCTTAATTCAACTGGGACATCTGCATATGCATAATTCCACACATCCAAACACTCACATATGAGTGACACTATGTTTTCTTCCACTCCATGCTTCTTTAGGAATGATATTATTTACACTTTTGGTTGGACACCTATTTATAATATAGTTTCACAAGTGAAAACTTCATCCCAATAGTCATTTGGAAAATTATTTACCTTTAACATGCTCCTATCTATTTCCACAATTGTCATATTGTTCATTTCTACGACACCATTTTTCTGGGGTGTGTACCTTGTGAATTTTTTATGAATTCCATGCTCCCAAAAAAAATATAAGAAGTAATTTGATATTTATTCACCACCTATGTCAGTTCTCAAAACTTTGATGTCGTGTCCTCTTTGTTTCTCAACAAGAGCTTTGTATTGACAAAAATGCTCAAACACTTCACTTTTCTATATTAGAAAGTATACCCATGCATTTCTTGTGTAGTCATCTATGAATGCCAATAAATAATAATTTCCACCAATTGATGGTGTCTGCATTGGTTCACATAAATTTGAATGGACAATTTCCAAGGGTGCTTTTTCCCTTATTGACTTTCCTGTTGTAAATTATTCTCTATGTTGTTTTCCCAAGATGCATCTTTCACATAACCTATTTGGTTTTCTATGATTAGAAATCCCTTTACAATGCCTTTCCTATGTAGAAAATTTAAACCTCCAAAATTGATATGTCCAAATCTTAGATGCCATAGCCAACTTTCGTCTTTTATTTCTGCTTAAATTTTTTTGTGACAAATGCAATTTTCTTTTCATCTTCTTGTGAATTCATTGACAATTGTGCTTGTGCAACTTCATCCTTCAAATCTAGTTTTATCTTTAGGGAAAACATTACTTCTTGTCATTTGAAAATTTTCAATCATCTGCATACTTGGAAATTTATCCAAGATTGTACATTTTCCATTTTTGAAAATAATTTATCAACCTTTTGTACAAGTTGTCCAATACTTATCAAATTGTGCTTCAAAACTGGAACAAAATATACATATGAAATATACTTCTTTTCTTCCCTCTTAGTGAGAATATTGACTCTTCCTTTACCCATTACTGAAACTTTGTTACCAGCTCCTAATGCCACTTCAGATTTTACACTTTCATCCAAATTATAAAACATTTCTATGTTCCTTGTCAAATGAGTCTTGCAACCTGAGTCTAGAAACCATACATCCTTTTTCTTCTCTTATGCTACATTTCATGTTAAAAACATAGTCTTATTTTTAATTTTATTTTGTAAAACATTCATTTGGTTTATTAGTAAGATCATGTTGTTTCTCTCTACATTTGGTTTCATAATGTCCATACTTATTACAATAATGACATTAAACTTGAGATTTATCATACCTCTATCCTTGTGCTTGAGTTTGGCTTGAATTTTGACTTGGATTTTGAGGGCTTCCTCTTCCACTTGAGCTTGAAGGGTTGCTTCTTCCACCTCTGTGTGGACTTCTTCCTCTACCTCTACCTAGATGAACTAAGATTTGTGTCTTGAATGCATGCTACATTGAAGATTTTGTTGTCCTATTCAACCTACGTTCATGAGAAATTAGTGATGCATGAAGCTCATCCACTGAAAATTGTGAGATATACTTTGTCTCCTCTATTGATCCGGGTTCCTTCAACTACGAGAATTTTCCAAGATATTTTACTTCTACGATGTTAATGGAATTTCAATTAAAAGAGCATAAAATAACCACATGTGCATGCTTAAACAAGAGGAAACATAATGACGACCAGAAAATAAAGAACATGACACATTTGATAATGGAGTTCACCTAGTGTGGGTTACATCTCTGGGCCCGATGTCAAGAGAATGAAGGTCTCTTCATATAATTTCTAAAAATTATGA
The DNA here is from genome assembly GCA_034641835.2 of Pinus albicaulis. Classification (NCBI taxonomy): domain Eukaryota; kingdom Viridiplantae; phylum Streptophyta; class Pinopsida; order Pinales; family Pinaceae; genus Pinus; species Pinus albicaulis. The sequence goes on along the minus strand of CM076579.1, from coordinate 36,030,052 downwards.
TGATGTGCATGTCATGTTTTTTGTCATAACAAGGAAAAATACCCTCAACAATAGTGGCTTGTCTCTCCACGAGACGTTCTCCCTAGAGGAAATCTCACTCAAAATGGGATTTCCTTCAGAATGAAAGCTAATACAATCTCACAATAATGTGGCAACAAGCATACCTCAACATAGTGTCACATATGGATCTCAAGAATAATACATCATCTCAATAATAACAAAAGGAAATATAACATGAATGCATCATGTATCTACACTTTCGAATATGGCCGAAAAATGCAAAGCTCAGCTGCTTAAAAGGACTACACCACTGAAATCCTGGTGATGAGTAGTGTAAAATCGACTATCAACTCGTCCAATTCTAACACCGTCAAAATCTGGGCCTTCGAGAATATTTTAGATTCCTCAACATTCTTCAAAGATTCCTTATTGAGGATGGCTGGAAAATGCACTTCTCAAATGGAAATTCTGGTTGTAGGTTTGGACTCCTGGCAAGAAAACATACAATAATGACTATAAGCACATCAAGATCTGACACGGGCATCTCTGGCCCTTGAAGGGAATATTTCTCGACATCTTGACATTCTCTAGCGCATGATTTTGCTCCTGCATCTAGGCACAGTTCTACTTGGGGTGTGGCTTTGCCTCGATCACTATGTCACGGTTCCACTGGTCCACTCCCAAACTCGACCTCTGATCCTCCGCTCTCCATTACTCGCTCCCCCTGATGGCTCATGAGCAAAAGTGTGGCTTTATTTATGTCTTTGGGCGGATAATACAAAACAAGCTCGTAGGACATTTGGAGGAATTTTTATTTTGGCGGGCAGAGGTCCTAAGGTTGAACCCTCGTCCTCGCCTCTTTATATTGTTTTGGCACATATGGTGTGGTATTAACCGTCAGCACAACGATTATGGCATATACAGCTGGTGGCATTTTAAATATGGAGTGGCACTGGGTATTTGGTTGTGGTTGGTTTGTTTGTATTGGATGGAATCGCTCGTGGTGTGGGCCAGCCACAGGGCCAGGCGGGTTCAACCCCATTGGTCTCGCTCCATGGAAATGGTGTCATATGTTTTACATGGTGTGGGTTGGGTTCCCTGGCGGGTGACCCGCCCAACACACATAAATATATATCAATTGCAACTGGGGTTTCAGCAGGGGTGGTGACCCGCCGACCCATCTTGGGTTTGGTTTTTTTTTATAACATATGTTATATAATATAACATGACTGTTGGCGGTTGGGGGTGGTGGGGTTGGTGGCACGCCACCCCACTATTTTTATTTTTATTTTGGTTTTTATAATATATATAGCCACATTTTCATTTTGGATGAAATTAGGGGTTATAAGACAAATTAGTTGTTCGAAAAATTTGCCTGCTTTCGGGAGCCAAGTTCCATGCCCCAGACTTAGTCAATTTGTAGGACCACTAATCTTGGCCCACATGAACACTTTGACCAAATATTTTACCAACCATATCTCCTTCATACAAACTCAGATTTTAGTGTTGTTCACACTATTGGAATCAGGGTGACGAGCACTTCGATCTAGTCCTAGTTCGAGAGAAATATGACCACTTTGAATTTGAGCTATTATAATCCCTCTTTGACCTATGAGTGTGTTTGGAGCCACCTAGATCATTTATGGCCACAAAAATAGGATCAAACCTTGCTGGTAAACTTCTTATAATATTTTCAACTATTCTCCTTACTTCAAGTGTCTCACCATGAGGTATGATTTGAGTAATGAGACTAATAACTTGTATAAAATGAGTCTATTGTCTCAGACTACTTCATGCATATTGTTTCAAAATCCCTTCTCAATATTTGTAACTTTTTTTTCTTCACCTTTTCCATACCTTGATATATTATCTGGAGAATATTCCATTCTTGGACTTTGTTTCTACTACAATCCTTGGAAAAATTCTCTCATGCACTTCTTGAAAAATGTAGAAGAGGGATTTGGAGTCCTTCCTATTGTCTCTCAACAAATCTCTTACTGCTTACGTCAATGCATTATTGTTGTTGCATCAACTAGTTCTTGTTTAGAGAGCTCCAAAGCTTATTTCAGATTTGGAGTCCTTCACTTGAGAGATCTGTTTGGAGAGCTCCAAATATTATTTCAGATTTGTGGTATCAGAACACACATTTCCCATACATTCCCAGTGTTTTTTATGCTAGGGAATGCGTTATTTTGGAGGCAATGTTCATTGCATGGTTTGGTGGCTCCGTTGCAGTGTTTCCTTGTGATAGAGAGGTTCATCCTTTCATGGGAGGAAGCCCTTGAGGGATACACAGTAGATCAGATATATTTCAGCCTTCTACACTCATGTACTTTAGTGTTGCAGTGGTTATTCAGTGAAATACTGAATCTCCCATTTTGTATGCAGAGTGTTTGACAAGAAACACTTGCCGGGTTATCTTGTACTTTGTATAAAGGAGAATAGATCTCATTTTATGAGCTTATTGTCTAATATTATTGCAGATATATTTGTCTCTATCATTTTTATGTGTAAACCCTCTCTTAAACTACGCATTCCATTAAGCAACAACTCCAGTAAAATGCAGTTTTGGGGTTTTAGCACTTTTTGGCATTCCTAGGTGTGGGAGATCTGTTTAACCCACCTAGTTTGCTTTGTTTTAGCTCATTTCTTGGATTTAGGTTTCTTATTGATTAATATATGGGATACAAGATTCCATTTCACTGTTTTATGACATTTTTTTCTAGAAATGCGTTTTTTATGCATGATTCATGAGCAATCCTGAAAAAGGAATATTACAGTGGTATCAGAGCATGATCTCTGGCTTAGCTTGTGAGATCTAGCTATCAGAAGAAGGAGAGATGGACAGAAGCCAGAAAGCTTTAGTATGTGCAGAGAGAAATGAAGACAAGCTCACAAAGCTTCTTCCAAAATCTATGAAGAGCTTTCAAGGAGAGCTGAAGAAAATAAGATTGGAGATGAAGTCTCCAAAGGAGGTTGAATCTAGAGCTAAATCTAGATTTGCACATGGTGAGTGTGTACATGCAGCTGTACTCCATGATGCAAAACGCAGTCAAGTGCCTAGAGCTATCCTGGGATGGATGGGAGGAGGAAGAATGCCTAAGAGAATGACTCTTAGTGATTTTTTGCGGAAATATGAATCTCAAACTAAGAGGTTTAGAGATCATACTGATTTCCAAGAGTTTTACAAGATCCAGATAGAGAAGAGCCAACAGCAGGATGCAGATAGATTACTTCTATCTACTTTTTTCAGATCACCCACATGTTCAGCTGGAGCTTGGGTAAAGGAGCTAGACTCCTATTTGTAGCTGCACCACATTTCCGAAGATGAAGCCATCAGAGTTGCAGCGCTGCATTTCAGAGGTAAGGCTCATGCATGGTGGATTTTTGAATCTTATTCCTTAAAGAATGTGAATACTTTCTCTTATGCAAGATTCATAAAAACATTGATGGAGAGGTTTGGTGAAAAACTTCCTAAGACACATGAGCAAGGAAAACTTGAGAAAACAAAACCCTTACATGTGATGGAGGAAAATCCATTTAGAGAAAACCATGGGAAGAGCTGATGTCTTGCATTACACTTTGCCGAAAGCAAAACCTCTAGTTCATATTCTTGAACAAGAGGGCATGGGGATCACTTTTTCACAAAGGGATCCAATGGTTGACATGTTGCCTACACACATTGATGAAGGAGAAGGCAAAAATGCTACCATGTCTAGATCACATCCAGTACCTCATGTAGAGGGAGGAGGAGCACATGCTCCCATACAAGGGATTCTTGTATCTTTACAAGAAGTTCCCCAGGATCTCATACATAGAGGTCCAAGCACAGTAAATGAGCAGCATTGCAGCTGGAAGGAGGAGGAAGGGATGAAGAGCAACATCAGTTGATGAGAAGCACACACCCTTCTCTATTTCAGAGAGCCAATGCAATAAAGAGGTAGACTGATTTGTGCTGTAAGGGCAAGGGCAAGGTTTCCCAATCATATGTACAATCTACTCTTGACATTGATGTCTCACTACATAGGGGCATTCCACCAGGGAGGCCACCAGATCTACAGTTGCTGAGAGATATCTTGTCTTTGGGTTCACCACTCTTGGATTTTGGAGAGGTGAAGAGTTTGGAGGAAGACTTTGGCATGGGTGATTTCAAAGTAGCAGGCAGCAGCATGAGGAGAGCTTCACATGCCAGATCACCAGTGATGTCTTTGAGGAGGATTGATCCTTATTGGAGGTCTCAGCTTTTGGTAGAGTACTCCAAGGATCTTGGTGCATGCATGATTCTTGATGACCCAGATGGAGATGATAGAAACATGGTGGATGATGTGGTCATCTATTCCTATGGCAGGATCTTCTTGACTAGATATTCTAGTCTCAAGGAGAAGCTGCTACATGCAGCACATGAGGACTTTTCTTCTATGTACTTTGATGAATATTTTCAGTTGATGGAGGAGTTTACTTGGGAGGGCATCTAGCATGACATATATCATTATATGGAGAGATGCATAGCCCAGATGGTGATAGAGAGGATGTCACAGCCACCTTCCTACTCATTGGGAGTGAGGGATAATTTCCAGTTGAGCCATTTCAGCTCAAGACCTCAAGTACATAATGGAGGAGGTATCATTTCATGTTTTACATTATACTTCTTTCCCTTGTTTGAGCAACATGATGTAACAAGAGGAAATATTTCTTCTTGCATATTGTATGATGATGTACTTGCAGCTACTTGTAGCATTGATATTGGCTATCTTTTTTATGAGCTGTGGGGGAAGCCATATGTCTCTTGGTGTGCACCAATGACACTATATTGTAACTTCATGTTTTCATCCTATGAGATGACTATGGCAGCAAACAAGTGGCTGGAAAAGCACTTGTTATTTCTTATTTTCATGCAGGCCAAGGATGCACTACGCTGGTTCCATGAGAGGGACCATGATTCACTCTCCGATTGTCATTTGGCAACTTGTTTTTATTGTATCTTGCTTCCATATATTGCTGGTGTGTTTTTGTTGAAGGGAAGCTATGTATGGAGAGGGGAACCAATTGGATGGCATGGCACCCATATGATAGAGAAGCAGAAGATTCGTTGGTATGGGGCATCATACAAGTTGACCCTCATGACCTTAATCTATGGCTTGTATGAGGGAGAGATGAGTCAACCAAAAAATTTATTGTTGCTATGGTTACACTTGGGAGAGTATGGCAAAAAATTCTTCCCATACTTTTCATGATAATTCTGAAGAGAAGAAAGGCACATTCATGGTGCAAGGAGGCTACCCTTTAGTATTGGAGGATCATGAGAGACTTCCATGTTGGAAGATGATCTTCTCACATAACAGCATGATGGTGGATGGCTTTGGCATGTGGAATGTCAAAGGGAGAAGTCATGGAGACTTATTCTTAAGGCCTACAACGCTGACACATGGGAGTATGTTCTTTTTGATGGAGTGTTCCAAAGAGTATGTGTATCCCTACTTCTTGCAGATTTTTGTGAGAGGATCCTCATGGGGGAGATTATACATGGACCTCACTTTTAGCCTACTCACTATTTATGGTAGGAAATGCATTTCTATACTTGTTGATTACTACATTGATTATTTGTAGTTTCCCACCATGTTTGAATAGTGCATTGCTCCTCAAAAGAGCAAGAGTATTTTTGGGTTTCGTGGTCACTTTAGGGCCAATGTTTATGATGATAGTAGCCCATATACACATGAATTTGGGAAAGTGTATTGTTATTTTATATATGTACAGCTGATACATTGATGCTTACTTCCCCATGTCGGGTGGACAAACATATACAGCTTGTAACTTGTTGCAGGACCACTTGCCTTATGACATTCTCAATCAGCAATTGGGAGAACTACGTTGTATCCACCAGAGAGACCATATGTATCATCCAAAATTGCACATAACCTTCAGCCATTTTCTGATTTGGATGCCATGTGGTGATGATGTGCCATTCATCTTGAATGGAATGGTTTGGGTTGGCATGACTCATGATTTTGGAGGAAGAGTCCTTGGAGGCTCAATATTCTTCTTGCCATTGGAGGGAAATCATGTTTCAGCCCAAGATCAACATGCCCTATACACTTATCATGAGTGGAGAGGAGGATAGCATGGGATAGGCCTTCTTGCCTATCATGTACATTCATTCAGCCCACCTTCATTTCAGGAGCACAAGGTGGAGGAGACTTTTCATGAGTTGCCATGTTGGAGGGTGACTCACTTCATTTGGATGATATCATGGGTGAGGGAGATGCTCATTCCCAATGATGATCATCACTCCCGCTTTATGGAGGCCATGAGATAGCTAGCAGGTTTCCATTCACACTTTCCACCTTTGATTGATTTAGACATTTTGGTTTTGCACACTTGGGAGGAAGCATTGGATGATAGTATATTTGCAGATTCTCTTGACACGGTGATGGAGGCTATTGATGGAGGCCACATGAGGAAGAGGGGAGAAATTTTGTTCTCCTTATGCATTTTCTTGAGGAAAAGAAAATATTTTGGAGGGGAGGACTGTAATGTTCCCAATTTTTAGCCTCCAAGCTAAATGGAACATTAGAGTTAGCAACAGCTTTAGTCGGTGAATAAATGGGAAGAAAAGCCCATAAGTCTCCTAAGGAGGAATAAAATACTCCAAATGTGAAAGGGGGACACTCTTTCTAGCTCAATAAGACACCTCCATGTGTGAAAAAGATTAAATTCAAGCTGCTTTGACTAAGTCAACAACGCAGTTTTAGTGGAGGAGGAATCCTAGGATGGATAACGCAATTTTGGAGGGAGATGTAACTTGGGTTAGAAGTAACCTAGTTGAGTGGGGCCAAGGGAAAGAAAAATCATTTATTATATAAGGAAGAGGATGGCAGCATTATTCATCATGTTTTAGATTATTATTCTTGGCTGCCAAGAATTGTTGCTGCTTTGCTGCTTAGCAAATCTGTTGTGATGTTTAGCACTGGGTGTTCCCGAGCGGGAATCCCACCTCTTTCCTTTGAGGAGCTCATTGGGAAAGTTTGTATTCATCATTCCACATCAGGTTTTCATGCCAAGATTCATCCATCTTCATCAACACAAATTTTTCGGAGATTGTGTAGTGTTGTTGGGTGCAACAGTGGAAGGGATTGAAATCCCGGCTTCTGAGCTAGTTTCTCATTGGAGGAAGATTTCCTTCATTTGAGAGATCTGTTTGGAGAGCTCCAAAGCTTATTTCAGATCTGTGGTATTATACCACACATTTCCCATACATTCCCAGCGCTGTTTTTGCTAGGGAATGCATTATTTTGGAGGCAGTGTTCATTGCATGGTTTGGTGGCTTCGTTGCAGTGTTTCCTTGTGATTGAGAGGTTCATCCTTTCATGGGAGGAAGCCCTTGAGGGATCCACATCAGATCAGATATATTTCAGCCTTCTACACTCATGTACTTCAATGTTGCAGTGGTTATTCAGTGAAATACTGAATCTCCCATTTTGTATGCAGAGTGTTTGGCAAGAAACCCTTGCCGGGTTATCTTGTACTTTGTATAAAGGAGACTAGATCTCAATTTCTGAGCTTATTGTCTAATATGATTGCAGGTCTATTTTTCTCTTTCATTTTTATGTGTAAAACCTCTCTTAAATTGCGCAGTCCATTAAGCAGCAACTTCGGTAAAATCCAGTTTTGGGGTTTTAGCACTTTTTGGCAATCCTAGGTGTGGGAGATTTGTTTAACCCACCTAGTTTTCTTTGTTTTAGCTCATTTCTTGGATTTAGATTGATTATTGATTAATATATGGGATCCAAGAGTCCATTTCACTGTTTTATGACATTTTTTGAGGGAAATGTGTTTTTGATGCATGATTCATGAGAAATTCTGAAAAGGAATATTACACATCATCAAAGAAGCTGCAAGAAAATCCACTCAGGTAAGTATTCATGACTCTATCTATCAAGATGCCCTTTTGTAAAGAAAGCAACAAGCTAGTTGGATAGTCAAACTTCATTGCATGGAAGAAGAGAACAGAACTGAATTTAATTGAAGACGAGGTAATAGACTATATCGAAGGGTCTACTGTTCAACCTCCAAAAGAAGATACTTAAACCTATGCCAAGTTCATGAAGGGAGAAATTAGAGCCCAAAAAATTCTCATAGAATCCATCAAAGAATCTCTCATTTCCTATGTATCAAAACTAAAGACTGCAAAACAAATATGTGAGAAATTGGTGGAGTTATTCTCTATGAGTACTGCTGGAGAAGCAGTCTCTCTGAGACAAGAACTATACAAAATGAAACTATCAAGGGAAGCAAGAATAGATCCATACTTTATGAGAATTTCTGAAATAAGAGATCAGCTATAGGAACTAGGTGAAGTGATGTCTGACATTGATATGACAACAGTGGTGTTGAATTCTATACCAGAGGAATGGGGAAGCTTCACTTCTAGTCTATATGGGAAGAAAGAAGCCACTCCATTCCATGATTTATGGTCTCTGTGTAAAATAGAGGAAACAAGACTAAAGGCCAAAGTTGATACAGGACCAAGTGAAGAGAATCATGCCCTTGCAACCTTATACAGGAAGAAAAGAAGATTCGAAAAATTTGGCCCTCAAAATAAAAGAAGAAAAATGGACAATGTGCAATGCTTTGGATGTGATGAGCTTGGAAATTATAAAAGAGATTATCTTAAATCTGGAAATGGAAAAAGGAAAAAGGAAGAAGCCCATATTGCTTATGAAAGAGAAGAACCTGATGCTGAAAGATCTAAGAAGGAGGAAGCAAGAGATCTCTATTATCATTGAGATCATCTTCCTCTGTATGATTAGTTGTAAAATTGTAAAATTGTATGATAGAATGTACATTAAGAAACATCTCGATAAAAGCATGGAAGGAGCTCTTGGTGAAAAAGCTTCTGGAAAACCTTGCTACTAAAAGTAAAGGAGTCATCATATCAAGGGTCATCATGGAGACAGAATTTTGGGATGTGATGACATATTGTTGAAGCAGGTCAAAGGAATGAAGCTCTTCATTCAAAATAAATTGCTACAGGATGACTCAAGGGAAAAAGATATGAGGTATGTATATATTTAAATGCTGACATTGGATGTTTTGAAGGTATGTGATGTGGTTGCAGGTAATGGACTTCTATACTTAGAAGTACGATCTATGGAGGAGTATCTTTCAATGCACAGACAGATGAAATCAACATAATATGTCCTCATAGAATATGAGGTGGTTGTATATGAATGGGAAACTAGAAAATTTGTATGTTCCTGGGAATCAAGGATGTGCAGAGAGGAAGAGGTCATGAAATGCAACCATGTCAAGAGGCAATTATCATCCAGAGGCCAAGAAGATGTGACTAGGAGATCTCCTAGAAAGATATGTAGACTTTGACGGAAGTTTGGTAAAGAAAAAACCTTTGGAAAAACATATCATTAAGAGATGTGTCAATCTGTATGAAAGATGTCAATGCTTACCAAGGAAAATTTTAGGGGCTAATATTCATAGTTGGGCTAATATTCTATGCTTTTTCCAAAAAAAATATTTGCCAATTTCCATTTTTCTAAAAATGGATTCGCCCAAATTTTATAGTATAAAATTATGTTACCTTAAAAATCACAAATATTATATATTTTATAATATAAAATAATTAGAAATCTAAACATTTTCACAAAATTATCATCAAAAAATTTAAAATTTGGATATTAGGGACTAGTAATATTCGCCAAGGTTTCTAAACTTAAAATAAACTTCCATCCTTAAAATTTTCTCTGATGCTGACAAAAATATGTCATGGTGAAAGATCATCACTCAGGTAACTTTTGTTTTAAAAGTTCATATGTAAATTTTTATCTAGATGAATTTGTGAAGGGTTGCTAATCATGAAAAAGGATGTATGATCCTGGAAGATGATTCGAAGGAAAGCAACATGGCACAATAGTGGACCAAATAAGGAAGTTTGATGAATCACTTTCTGATAGATGACATGAATTAGGATAAAAGTGATGGATGATCTGTGCCCTATGAAGCTAAAAGTTTAAAACCCCTCAATATCGAAATCCATGACATCAAGGACAGGAATTCTTCATGAGAAGCTGGGTGTCTCACCATTGTTGTTGGAAGTCCCTGGTTAAGAGGGAGCATGATGATAAGTTTCTTACTTGGAAGAAACTTGGTAATTCCTAAGAATGAGATGAGGTACATTCCTCGTATAGGAATCAATACATTCCCTTGTGGAATAGGTCCTCCCTAGTTGAGAGGGAGAGATAGACACGTCATTATGGTCTTGGGAAGACAGAATGGAGGATTGGGTAATCATCTGGCATTCAATACCCTTTGAGAATGTGTTAGGGAATTCAAGATAAGAGTAGTCAGGGACCGATATTATTTGATGGCTAGCTACCCAAGAGAAGAATAGTCCAAGAAGGTCATACTTTTGGAACACCCGGGTGGAGTATGTACCTTGGAGAGACAATGACGAAGGTGTCTATAAGTCATGTGTCTCACCAGCATTGTAACCCATTGTCTCGTTGAGATATGGGGTTGTTAGTCAAGGCCTTGCACTAGGACAATGCTAGTTGATATGATGCTATACAGATGTGATTACCAATCTGATTCTTCTTATGAGATTCTTTAGTTTGAAAGTGACCATGTACATGTATGAATACCTCCCTAGTTAAGAGGGAGCGTTGAAAAGTGTAACTAGGTTGGTATTCATGTTGGCTATGTAATTATGTATTTATGTATAGAATATTTCAATGATAATAAAATGTATTTGGTATACTTGTCTCATGGGTTTCATGAGAAAATTTTTATTATGTAGATAGACTTCTTTTTTATGTCTATTAGGTTTATGTCTTCTAGGAATAAATACAATTAGGTGTCATATTCATGAAGAATTTAGTTTGTACTCCAAAGACCTTGAGATCCCTCATATAATGTTGTAATCAAGTGAAGACAATCTGCTGAAGTAACACCGCTTGGAAAGTAACTACAAGTCATGGTCAGCCCACATGTCATGATGAATTCAGCTTAAAACATAATTGATGGTCGGCCTAAAAGGTGAGAACTGCCCACTATATATTAGCCAAGTCTGTAGATCATTTGGATGAAAAAGCAAGGCAGAAAACACATTATTGAATGCAGACTCTTTTATAGATTATAGACTTATGGTTACCACAAAAAATATGGAGGATATACATACAAAGTATTTGCGGTTATCACAATAGAGATAGAGGATACGTATACAAAGATCTTGTGGTTATCATAGTAGATATGAAGTATATATTTACGAATACACTGCGGACACCACTGTAGAGATTGCATTAAGTAATTGCGGACACCACAACAGAAGGGAATTACGAACACCATATTAAAGACTGCGTGTTACAAAAGGATAGTGTGAAATCCACAACAAACTTCAGTGAAAATATATAAACTAAGTGCGGATAAAAGATTGTGATCTTAAAGAGAATCAAGAGCAATAGTGAGGAAGGTAAATCCTTGATTTACCTTCTCACAGTTCAAGTTATTTAAATACCAGCATTCTCAAGGTGAAGATTGTAGTTTTGAAAGAAAATCTAAGTCTCGGTCTTGGTACTTGTCATTTGAAGATCAATAATAAGAATTCTTTGTGGGTTTTCCTCTCTAAGAGGGAGAGGTTTTGCTATGGCTCCAGGAGCCTAATATTTGTGTCTTGAGTCTTGATAATTGACTTGATGAAAGATTAAAATAATTAAAAGAAGAGAAGACATAAGAACATTCACAAGTAATTATCAAGAAGAGAATTTTATTAACCTATAGCCTTTGAAATTCTCAACATTTCTTAGAACCCATTTTCTACTAAATACCAAACATCTTTGGAAAAAAAGAAACCTTTCAGTGTTATTTCCCAATAGACATATTTTTTGCAATTAAAATAAGGAATTTGTGAATTTTTCAAGCTTGTGCTTGAAGACGCCATTTGTGATTGATAAAAACAATCGTGACTCCTTACTGGTAAATCTGCACCGATAAGTCTTTTGTGAAACCAAATATTTGACTTTGACACTTTCTCTGATACCACTGATAGTAAAGGCGAAGGACACAACTAATTACACCACTGCATATACAAAAAATACAAATATGTCACTGACAGTGAATAACAGAATGTCTAAAACCCAAAAATTCATACAATAACAACATAGAGTAATGCAAAATAAACATAAAAGTTGAATTTCCAAAATGACTGCAGAGCATAATATAATATTTGGATTAAAACTTCATAAGAGGAAATACATGTGTATGAAAATGTAGCTTACAACTCTGATTAAACACATTAAAATATCAGATTTACATATGCCTTTTAAGACTCTGTTTTATAGGGTGAAAGATGATTCTTTCTCAACAAAACAAATGGCATATCTAAAAACATAACTTGATGTATATTAGTTTTAAGACAAGACTAAAAGCACAAAGACACAAAATTTAATTTTCTAAATTTTCATTTAGTGCACGATACATACTCCTTATATGCAGTAAAAATATGGGATTTATGGTTCACCAACTTCACGTAGAGGTTTGAATGTTGGATGTAATGTAGGGATGGACCCATGCATGTGTAGAAATTAAGGTTTATATTTTTAAATTCTCATGAGGTTTTGATCAATATCAAAAGACACAAACCTACTCTATTTCTCTACAAAAAGTAATTCACAATCGAGAACAAAAATTTTAGACACGCAATAAGAAATAACACACATGCACACATTATTTTTCGTAGGGAAAGAGATCTGCTAAAAAGCCCAATGTCTGCTTGCATTAATCTTATGAATAGAGATGTATTACAATTTTTTTTCTCAACCAAGCACAACCTGCAAGTGCATAACCAATCTCTCTTCTTATTGAGAAGCCCTGACCTAGAATTAGTCAATTTATGCCTTTGCTTGAGCCCCTATTTCCTTGCGCAATTCCTTGAGAAATTAGGGCCCTATTATTTAGTAATTTCTCCAAAATGGATTGTGCAATTCATCTGGTTGATCATAAAGTTGCATGCAACACCTGTACACTCCAGAATAGTCTACAAATTCTCTTACATGGCCTTGGAATCTCCACCTAAACCGGGTAACTAAATTTCTTTGCATGCACTAGTTGTTTTGGGCTAATTGATTAGTTAACTAGATGGTTGTAACAACCTTGGTAAAAAAAAAATCAATTAAAAATATATAAGACCACGGTCTATGGGACACGTATTCCAAGTTGAATGGTGGGCAAAAAATCCTAGTGGGTGTTCATTTTAGTTATTATGGCTAAAGGAAATTGGCAAAGGCAATGGAAAAGTCATTGGAAAGGCATGAGGCATTATTTGGCACGTTTATTTATGAAAATAATGGAAAATAGGAGAAAAGTAAGGTGAAAGGTCACAGGTTGCATGTGAGGAAGAAAATGAAGGAAAATAATGGAAAATGAAGAAAATAGAGGCTTCATTAATAAAAAGGCTTCTAAGGATCCGTTAATAACCTTTTTTCAGCGAACTTTTTGGAGCTCTCTCGTTATTCTCTCTGTCTCTCTTAGTCTTGGACACTTAGAGTTTTGTTGGAGCACTTGGGCCTTAGAGAAAGAATGAAAAAGCAAGCAAGGAAGAGCAAGATCAAGCAACTACAGTGATATTATTTGCAGGTATCGATTTGCATATGTGATTTCCTTGTTAGATCTATCATGCATGGTATTTCATGTGGTTTCTTGTTGTCTTGGCATGGGTTTCCCAGGTGTGACAATTTTTTCAGCTTAGCCTTTCCATTTCCATATAGCTTTGATGAGATGGTTTTATCATAGTTCGGTTGAGTTGGATGGCCGGACTAGATTCAAATATAAGTGGGGTGGATCTCTGAAATGACAAACACATGGCCTAGTGGTCCCTGAACCAGATTGTGGATCACGGTAAAGCCAATTTCTTAGCAACCCCTGAGTCAGGTTGTGGGTTGTGATGAGCTCCATCATTAGACATATTTGGAGGGGTTAATAGCCACCTTTTTTCCTTCTTATATCTCTTTTTCTTTCATTTTTATTATTATTTGGGGTTATGATGCTAGTATAGGTGTTGATTAAGGCTAACATACTCTGAGTGCCTAATATAAGGTTGAGTGCAGAAAATCATGATTTATTACGCATTTTCATAAATATTTTATCACAAATACTTGGAGGAAACAACAAGGAGAAATTATAGGAGGATTTTCCACCCTCAAAGGTAGCCAAAGGATCCCAAATATTCTCTCTAGGAATAGGAGTTGAAGGATCCCTAAGGATTCTCTCTACAAATTCAAATTCCAGAGGTAGCCGACCAACTCAGAGAGGAGAAACCTCAATTTTGGTTTACTTGGAGTACAGTAGACTCAATCACCATTTTCTAGGGATTTTTTGGTAGCTTCCCTATAGAATAAATGGAGCAGAGTTAGATCTAGGAAGAGTTAGTCTATCCTAGTCTCACTTCCATTCATAATTATTGTTGTGAACTATTGAAGCTTTTTGTTTTATTCAGGGATTGAAACTCTCAGAGATGTATGCAGTTATTATTTTATTAAATGATCAGACTGATTTCATTTAATTAATTTAAGTTCAGACGGCTAGGCTCGTGGGTTAGGTCCCAATCCATGTGCCTCAACTTCTCTGTTTCTATTAACTTTTCCTTTCTATCATTTAGCTAGTTTTGCCTCTGTCATTTAAGTTAGATCTTCTTCCTATAAGTTTCATTTCTATTTAGTTTTTGTGCTGCTATAGTTTTGATTGCTTATGCATAGTGAAATAGAGGAAAAAACTCCAAAACTATGGTCAACTCTCCCCCCTCTCAAATCTGTCTGTTGGAAATACTAAGGGGGGGGTGTGAATCAATATTACTTTCAATTAGTATTATTATTAAGCTTTTAGAGCATTAGTTAATCTTCAATTATTATCAGTGTTTGTACAATGATAGCAGTAAACAAAATGAACACAAATGCACACAGTTTTTAAGGTGGAAACCCCCTTCGGGACAAAAACCACCTGAATTATTTTCTAACAATTCTTTAATATTAAACTCCAATTGAAAAGAAAGCTCCAACTTCCTATAATCTAGAAAAAGCATTCTTCTCCATCTCCAACTGGATGGACGCTCCAACGCCCGAGATTGTTCAGTAGTCAACTGAACAAATGCCCCAAAAACCAATGAGCTACATCTCACCCTAGCACCACCCTACCACCCTTAAGTTTTCACAGGCTTGAACCTGTTGGTGACTTCATGCACCAACCTAGCACCACCCTACCACCCTACAAAAGAATAAAATAAGAATGGACTCCCGTACCAGGGAAAATGGTCCACTTTATAATGATATAGAATGATGTAGAAGAAGATTACACACTAGATCATAACCCCAACTATGACATAACCACCTAATGATGATCTTAGACCTCCTGACACTGCCTCTACAACTCTTGGCAGATAGACACCTATACAATTTTTACAATGATGCCTTTACAATGACTTAGAACAATGATACCTTTACAATGATTGTATGCAATGTTTCCAAATTGAAGACTTCATGTGGTGCGCTTCTTGCTACTCTTCAACACCTTCATTGCTGCTCTTATCATGCAACCTTGGTTTTCTTTGCTGCCCTAGAAATTTTGGTCCTTTGTAGCCCTTGACAACACATGATCTAGCTTTTTCTTGCCTTCTAGGATCTCAATATTGAATCTGGTGTATCTCTGTTATTTCAGATCCCCAATATGTGATTTTTGGTCCTGTAGTAGTCCTCTGAGTATTATTACCAATGCCACATGTCTAACCCAATTTGGATTCTTCAAGGCAAAGTTATGCCCAATCTCGCACAATGACCTAATTATGGATTGGTTGAGTAGAGAGAAATTGTACGATGTGCCACGTGTCATTATTTATTTATTCGGCTCTAAAATTGATACAAAGAAAATTAAATTCCGTGCATTATTCGCCAATTTTTACATAATTAAAATCCAATACTCAAAGAGAGAGTTATGACGATTTTCCCAAGGTCACCTCTTTGAGATGAAGTTCAGGAGCCTGCAAAAAACCCTAAATTCCACAGATCATATCTCCGAAAATATTGTGCACCATGATCTGAAATATTTATAGGATCTTCCTCAGGATTTTGGCTTCGCCTCATAAAAATTTCAGCTTCTGAACCTTCGTATAACAAAATTTATAGCGCAAATTCCATGATGACCTCTTTTAGGTAGCAAAATCCCTACATGAGGAGGATATGAGGATCACAATTTATATAAATTCTTAGGTTGAGAGGGTCTTCAACAAGTGAACATCGGAGGGATTTTAAAGCTTAAAAATTATTAATTATTGACTTTTCAATGATCCATGCCACAACCCCATGGGGTTTTAGCCCACTAACTAGGGTTACTAAATTCAAACATGAATATCTCTCAAATCGTGAAGAATTATGTGGCGTGCCATATATCAACAGAAACATCTTGACAAGTAGAAACCATAAAAAAAATTATTGACCTAGAATATAGTAATTTGTTACGTCAAAATTCCCATGCAAGATCAGGGTAGCCGCTGGTGCTGCTTGGGTCGACATCAATGACAACCAATGATCAACAATCTCCCCCTTTGGAATTGATGGCAACACAAGTACTCCCCCTGCGATCATGACACCTCTTGCTACAACATTGTATCCCCCTCTGACATCAATGGCAAAGGGCAACTCCCCTTGACACACAACCATGCTATGGACCTGTACAGACTTCCACTCCCCCTTTATTTTATGAATAAGGAAAATCTAATGAGAACTTGGGAGAATCCCAAGCTTCTGGCGAAAATATTCAAATGCTTCATGAGTACTCTTACGATCATCAATGCTTCATGCCCAATCTACATCTATAAAGGCTTGAATAATGAGATTTTTACCCTTGGGATACCACAATCCATATTCTGTTGTTCCCTTTAGATATCAAAGAATTATTTTGACGACAATAATGTGTGATTCTTTTGGTGTTGCTTGGAATCTTTCTACTTGTCCAACTGCTTGCATAACATCTGGACGGGAGGTTGTTACATATAGAAGACTACCAATCATAGATCTATACAACCTCTGATCCACATCCTTAGATGAGTCATCTATGCTCAATTTGAAACCTGTTACCATCGAAGTAAGGGCGGGTTTGCAATCTACCATTTTGAATTTCTTGAGCATTTCCTTGATGTACTTGGCTTGACATATAAATATTCCTTCTCTTGATGAGACATTTGAATCCCTAAGATGTATGTCAGCTCACCAAGTAAAGACATCTCGAAATATTTTTTCATCTTTGTAGAAAATTTATTACTTAGTCGATCATCATTGCTATCAAAGATTATATCATCCTCTTTAGCTAGTAGACGTGCCTTAGTTTCTTCATCCAAAACATATATGTAGTTTGGGGCTCAACTTGTTGTAGCCACAATTTTACCATACCTGCCTTTCATGATTTCAAATTTTGTGGAGTTGAATAGTATTGTGTGTCCTTGATCACACATTTGTCCAACACTGAGCAGATTGTGATTCATGTTTTCAACCAATAGAACATTCTTGGCTAGAGCATATTTTCTTCCGAGAGTGACGGTACCTGATCCTATAACATTTGAAGATCCATCATTTCCAAGGGACATGGTTCCATCCTTCTTCTCTTTCAGAGATACAAATTTATTTCTATCTCCAGTCATATGCGTTGAAAAACTGCTCTCAACATACCACACATCTTTATTGTTTTGAGCCTTGAGAGTGAGAACACAATTATCAGTCTTATTCTTCTTCCATGTTCATTTGTTCTATGGATTCGAATATTCTTCTGGAGGATTTTCAAGTCTACAATCTCTGGCTATGTGTCCAAATTTTTGACATTTGTAACATTCAATATTATTTCTTAAATTTTCAAATCTATTGATGTTTCAGTGAGCCCTGGGAGGTTCATATTTGACAAATCTCCTGGAATTATATTGGTTCCTAGGGTACGTGCGACATTCTATAGCTTTATGACCAAATTTTCCACATGAATAACAATAGCCATGAAAAATATGTTGGTACATGGATGGAAATCTTCGTTGGGGAATTGTCTTCCAAGGCTATTCTTGCAAATATTTTCCAATGAAGTCTACATGTGTGTCAGATCTCATAGGTTCATTGTATTTTGTTGTAGAAGGTCTTGCTTCTTCTTCTTTGTAACTGAGGCCAGTTCTGTCATTGTAAGATCGTTGATTGTTGATGAGTTCTTCCAATGCCCTTGAGTTTTTGGCATATTTTTGGACAATTTTTCCCTACTTCACTTCCTTATGTAGCGAGACTACTTCGGCTTCTAATGCTTCCCTTTCTCGGTTTCTTTCTTCCAACTTATTTTGAAGTGAATCTTCAATAAATTTGTGTTCTTCAACTTGAATTTTGAGACCTTGAACTTGTTCTTCAAGAGTATTGGAACGGATCTTCTCAACCTTGAGCTCTTTTATAAGCTTGATTGCCTCCTTAGAAAATTATTCTATGGTAAACCATTCCTCTTCGTTGTTTGATACCTCTTGTTTATTGTTCTTAGCCATAAACAATACTCTCTCATTGGCTTCTTCTTCATTGTCACTGTATTCATCAGGTGATGAGATATATTATTTTTCTTCACACTTGGAGGTGCAGGTCTTTTCATTTGAAGGTTGTTTATCCTTATTTTTTTTCTTAGATGCAGCAAACACAGTTTCTAGATGCAAAGTACCCTCTTATTCATCAAGTCTCATTTCATATGCTATGAGAACTCCATTTAATTTCTCTTTGTTGAGTTTTTCCAGATTTGCACTGTATTCTAAGACCGATACCTTTGGGTTGAATCTTCCTTCTAATGTTCTAAGAATATTTCATATAATAGTTTTCTCATCAACAGGTTCTCCCAATCCTTCTAGAGTTTTGGTTATTTCATCAACCTGTTGGAAGTATGCAGTAATGTTTCCATCTTCTTTCATTTTGAGTAGCTCAAAATTTTCTCTATAGATTTGAAGCTTTGCTTCTTTGACATTTGAGTCATCTGCATATATATTCTCAAGCTTGTCCCATACATTTTTGGCATATTTACAACCCAACACCTTATTACTAACAAGATTCAATAAGTCCACTGATAATAATATTCTTTGCTTTTGCATCATTTACCAAATTCTTCTTACCTTGTTCAATCACGGTTGATGTAAATCCATTTTGAACAGTGTTCCATACTTTGTAACCTTGCGCCAAGAGATATACCTCCATTCTTCCTTTCTAGAGTGCATAATTATTTTCCTTGAATAGAGGTACACCATTCTTGGTATGCTCCATGACCTCCTTCCAGCTGTTAAACTGCTATTGAAGGAACCAAGCTCTGACACCAATTGTTGGAAATATTGAGAGGGGGGGGGAGGGGGGGTGAATCAGTATTCCTTTCAATTAGTATTAGTATTTATCTTTCAGAGCATTAGTTAATCTTCAATTATTATCATTTTTTGTACAATGATAGCAGTAAACAAAAGGAACACACATGTACACAATTTTTAAGGTGGAAACCCCATCCGGGACAAAAACCACCTGAATGATTTTCTAATAATTCTTTAATATTCAACTCCAATTGAAAATAAAACTCCAACTTCCTAGAATCTAGAAAATCATTCTTCTCCAGCTCCCACTGGATAGACGCTCCAACGCCCAAGATTCTTCAGTAGTCAACTGAACAGATGCCCCAACACCTAATGAGCTACAACTCACCCTAGCACCACCCTACCACCCTTAATTTTTCACAGGCTTGAACCTGTTGGTGACTTCATGCACCAGCCTAGCACCACCCTATCACCCTATAGAAGAATAAAAGAATAATGGACTCCCGTACCATGGAAAAAGGTCCACTTTACAATGATATAGAAGAAGAAGGCATACTATACCATAACCCAAAATATGACACAACCACCTAATGATGATCCTAGACCTCTTGACACTGCCTCTACAACTCTTGGCAGATAGAAAAATGTACAATTTTTAAAATGATGCCTTTACAATGACCTAGTACAATGGTACCTTTACAATGACTGTATGAAATACTGACCACTTGAAGACTTAATGTGGTGAGCTTATTGTTGTTGTTCTGCACCTTGATTGTTGCTCTTGTCATGCTACCCTCTACTGCACCTTTCTTTTCTTTGCTTCCCTAGAAATTCTGGTCTTTTGTAGGCCTTGACAACACACGATCTAGCTTTTTCTTGCCTTCTAGGAACTCGATATTGAATCTGGCGTATCTATGTTATTTCAAATCCCCAATATGTCATTTTTGGTCATGTAGTAGTCCTCTGAGTCTTCTTTCCAATTCCACAGGTCTGACCCAATTTGGATTCTTCAAGACAAAGTTATGCCCAATCTCTTACAATGACCTAATTATGGGCTGGTTCATTAGAGTGAACTTGTACGGCGTACCACATGTCATTGTTTCTTTATTCGGCTCTGAAATTGATACAATGAAAACTAAATTCCATGCACTATCCACCAATGTTTACATAATTCAAATCCAGTACTTAGAGAGAGAGTTATGACGATTTTCCCAAGGTCACCTCTTTGAGATGAAGTTCATGAGCCTACAAAAACCCTAACGTCCAGAGATCATATCTCAAAAAATATTGTGCACCATGTTCTGAAAGTTATACAAGAGCTTCCTCAGGATTTCTGCTTCACCTCATAAAAATGTCAGCTTCTTAACCTTCGTAGAAAAAATTTATAGTGAAAATTCCACGATGTCCTCTTTCAGGTAGCGAAATCCCTACATGAGGAGGATATGAGGATCACAATCTATATAAATTCTTAGGTTGAGAGGGTCTTCATCAAGTGAAAGTGGGAGGGATTTTAGGAGCTTAAAAATGATTAATTATTGAATTTTCAATGACCCATGCCACAACCCCATGGGGTTTTAGCCCACTAACTAGGGTTACTAACTTCAAACATGAATATCTTTCAAACGTGAAGAATTACGAGGCTTATCATATATCAATGGAAACATATTGAAAAGTAGAAACCATCAAAAAAATTATTGACCCAGAATATAGTAATTTGGTAGGTAAAAATTCCCATGCCAGATGAGGGTAGCCCATGGTGCTGCTTGGGTTGAAATCAATGACAAACGTTGATCAACAATCTCCCCCTTTGGCATTGATATCAACACAAGTACTCCCCCTACGATCATGACACCTCTTCCTACAACATTCTCTCCCCTTTGACATAAATGGCAAAGGGTAACTCCCCCTGACACACAACCATCCTGCAGACCTATACACACTTCCACTCCCCTTTTATTTCATGAATAAGGAAAATATAATGAGAAATTGGGAGAATCCAAAGCTTTTGTTGAAGATATTCAAATGCTTCACGAGTACTCTTACGATCATCAACGCTTCCTGCCCAATCTGCATCTGTAAAGGCTTTAATAATGAGATTGTTACCCTTTGGATATCACAAGCCATATTCCGTTGTTCCCTTTAGATATCGAAGAATTCTTTTGACAACAATAATATGTGATTATTTTGGTGCTGCTTGGAATCTTGCTACTTTTCCAACTTCTTGCATTACATTTTTCCGGGAGGATGTTACATATAGAATACTACCAATCCTAGATCTATACAACCTCTGATCCACATCCTTAGATGAATCGTCTATGCTCAATTTTCAACCTGTTACCATCGGAGTAAGGTCAGGTTTGCAATCTTCCATTTTGAATTTCTTGAGCATTTCCTTGATGTACTTGGCTTGACATATAAAGATTCCTTCTCTTGATGAGATATTTGAATCCCTAAGATGTATGTCAACTCACCAAGTAAAGACATCTCGAAATATTTTTGCATCTTTGTAGAAAATTTATTACTTAATCGATCATCATTGCTATAAGAGATTATATCATCCTCTTTAGCTAGTAGACGTGCCTTAGTTGCTTCATCCAGAACATATATGTCATTTGGAGCTCAACTTGTTGTAGCCACAATTTTACCATACCTGTCGTTCTTGATTTCACATTTTGTGGAGTTGAATAGTATTGTGTGTCCTTGATCACACATTTGTCCAACACTAAGCAGATTTTGATTCATGTTTTCAACCAATAGAACATTCTTGGTTAGAGCATCTTTGCTTCCGAGAGTGACGGCACCTGATCCTATAACATTTGAAGATCCATCATTTCCAAAGGACACAGTTCCATCCTTCTTCTCTTTCATAGATACAAATTTATTTCTGTCTCCAGTCATATGTGTGAACAATCGCTATCAACATACCACACATCTTTGTTGTTTTGAGCCTTGAGAGCGAGAGCACAATTATCAGTCTTATTCTTCTTCCATGTTCATTCACTCTGTGGATTCGAAGATTCCTCTAGAGGATTTTCAAGTCTGTAGTCTCTGGCTATGTGTCCAAAGTTTCAACATTTGTAACATTCAATATTATTTCTTAAATGTTCAAATCTATTGATGTTTTTTTAAGTCCTGGAAGGTTCATATTTGAAAAATATCCTGGAATTGTATTGGTTCCTAGGGTACATGTGAAATTCTACAGCTTTATGACCAAATTTTCCACGTTAATAACAATAGCCATGAAAAATATGTTGGTACCTATATGGAAATATTCGTCGGGGAATTGTCTGCCAAGGCTATTCTTGCAAATCTTTTCCAATGAAGTCTACATGTGTGTCAGATCTCATAGGTTCATTGTATTTTTTTGTAGAAGGTCCTGCTTCTTCATCTTTGTAACTGAGGCTAGTTCTGTCGTTGTAAGATCATTGATTGTTGATCATTTTTTCCAATGCCCTTGAGTTGTTGGCATAGTTTTGGACAATTTTTCCCTTCTTCACTTCCTTATGCAGCGAGACTACTTTGGCTTCTAATGCTTCCCTTTCTTGATTGCTTTCTTCCAACTTTTTTGAAGTGGCTCTTCAATACATTTGTGTTCTTCAAGCTCAATTTTGAGACCTTGAACTTGTTCTTCAAGAGTATTGGAACATATCTTCTCAGCCTTGAGCTCTTTTATAAGCTTGATTTCCTCATAAAATTATTCTATGGTCAACAGTTCCTCTTCGTTGTTTGATACCTCTTGTTTATTGTGCTTAGCCATAAAAAATACTCTCTCATTGGCTTCTTATTCTTTGTCACTGTATTAATTGGATGATGATATATCTTCTTTTTCTTCACACTTGCAGGTGCACGTATTTTCCTTTGAAGGTTGTTTTTCCTTATTGGTTTTCTTAGATGCAGCAAACATAGTTTCTAGATGCGAAGTACCCTCTTCTTCATCAAGTCTCATTTGATATGCTATGAGAACTCCATGTAATTCCTCTTTCTGAGTTTTGCCAGATTTTCACTGTATTCTAAGACTGATACCTTTGGGTTGAATCTTCCTGGTAATGTTCTAAGAATATTTTGTATAATAGTCTTCTCATCAATAGGCTCTCCCCATCTTTCTAGAGTGTTGGTTATTTCATCAACGTGTTGGAAGTATGCAGCAATGTTTCCATATTCTTTCATTCTGATTTGCTCAAATTTTGCTCTATAGATTTGAAGCTTTGCTTCTTTGAAATTTGGGTCACCTGCATATATATTCTCAAGCTTGTCCCATACATTTTTGGAAGTTTTGCAACCCAACACCTTATGATAAGCAGATTCAATAAGTCCACTGATAATAATATTCTTTGCTTTTGCATTATTTACCAAATTCTTCTTACCTTGTTCATCTGTGGTTGATGTAAATCCATTTTGAATAGTGTCCCATACTTTGTAACCTTGCACCAAGAGATAGACCTCCATTATTCCTTTCCAGAGTGAACAATTATTTTCATTAAACTGAGGTACACCATTCTTAGCATGCTACATGTCGTCCTTCCAGTTGTTAAACTGCTATTGAAGGAACCAAGATCTGATACCAATTGTTGGAAATACTGAGAGGGGGGGTGTGAATCAATATTCCTTTCAATTAGTATTATTATTACTCTTTCAAAGCATTAGTTAATCTTCAATTATTATCAATGTTTGTACAATGATAGCAGTAAACAAAAGGAACACAAATGCACACAATTTTTAAGGTGGAAACCACCCCCAGGAAAAAAACAACCTAAATGCTTTTCTAATAATTCTTTAATATTCAACTCCAACTGAAAAGAAAGCTCCAACTTCCTAGAATATAGAAAATCATTATTCTCCAACTCCCACTGGATGGACGCTCCAACACCCGAGATTCTTCAGTAGTCAACTGAACGGATTCCCCAACACCTAATGAGCTACAACTCACCCTAGCACCTCCCTACCACCCTTAATTTTTCATAGGTTTGAACTTGTTGGTGACTTCATGCACCAACCTAGCACCACCCTACCACCCTATAGAAGAATAAAAGAAGAATGGACTCTCGTACCAGGGAAAATGGTCCACTTTACAATGATATAGAATGATGTATAAAAAGAAGACACACTAGACCATAGCCCAAATTATGACACAAACACCTAATGATGATCCTAGACCTCCTGACACTACCTCTACAACTCTTGGCAGATATACACCTGTACAATTTTTACAATGATTCCCTTACAATGACTTAGTACAATGATACCTTTACAATGATTGTATGCAGTGCTGCCCACTTGAAGACTTCATGTGGTGAGCTTCTTGCTGCTGTTCTACACCTTGATTATTTCTCTTATCATGCTACCCTCTGCTGCACCTTACTTTTCTTTGCTTCCCTATAAAGTTTGGTCCTTTGCATCCTTTGACAACACATGATCTATCTTTTTCGTGTGTTCTAGGAACTCAATATTGAATATAGTGTATCTTCGTTATTTTAGATCCCCAATATGTGATTTTCGGTCTTGTATTAGTCCTCTAAGTCTTCTTTCCAATGCCACAATTCTTACCCAATTTGGATTCTTCAAGTCAAAGTTATGCCCAATCTCTCACAATGACCTAATTATGGACTAGTTCAGTAGAGTGAACTTGTACGGCATGCCACGTGTCATTGTTTCTTTATTCAGCTCTGAAATTGATACAGTGAAAACTACAGTCTATGTACTATCCATCACATCTTACAAAATTCCAATCCGATACTCAGAGAGTGAGTTATGATGATTTTCCCAAGGTCACCTCTTTGAGATGAAGTTCAAGAACCTGCAAAAACCCTAACTTCCACAGATCATATCTTTGAAAATATTGCGCACCGTGCTCTAAATTTTTTACAGGGTCTTCCTCAGGATTTCGTCTTCGCCTCTTAAATATTTCAGCTTTTGAACCTTCATAGAAAAAAATTTATATCACAAATTCCATGATGACCTCTTTCAAGTAGCGAAATCTCTACATGAGGAGGATATGAGGATCACAATTTATACAAATTCTTAGGTTGAGAGGGTCTTCAACAAGTGAACATGGGAGGGATTTTAGGAGCTTAAAAATTATTAATTATTGACTTTTCAATGACCCATGCCACAACCCCGTGGGGTTTTTGCCCACTAACTGGGGTTACTAACTCCAAGCCTGAATATCTCTCAACCTGTGAAGAATTACATGGCGTGCCATATATCAACGGAAACAAATCAACAAGTAGAAACCATAAAAAAACATTATTGACCCAGAATATAGTAATTTGGTAGGTCAAAATTCCCATGCAAGATCAGGGTAGCCCCTGGTGTTGCTTGGGTTGACATCAATGACAACCACTAATCAACACTGTCAATAGAGTTCGAGTAGGAGCATAAATTCCCACAGGCCAAAATTTCTTTCTGTATGAGTTCAGGGAAGAATTTGTATTACCAAGTTCAAGCCTTTCCTTCACTATTTCATCCCACATTTATGTATATTTCCCGTACATGAATCCGCAGGTGTGCTTCACTTCTGAGCACTGCTCTTACACTTCAATCCTTTACTTCTCACCTTAGCGCTACACTTACCTTCTTTTGAACACCCTTAAGCTCTTCAGCCTTAATTATTTGTTTTTCTTTGTTCATGGCCACCTTACCCTTTTTACGAAAAACACGTGAAAAACCATACAGAACCACCGAAAACCCAACCTCTGTCATTGCACCTCGAGAATCCTTCCACCGTACGTCGCACTTCGCAATCACAACAGTTAACAATTACTGCCACTGTACATCACACTTCGCAATCACAACATTTAATGATTATCTTAACACTTATCGCCCATTCCTTGCGATTGCAATATTGCGAAATCACAAATCACACTTTGCACTGTTTACCTTCTACACTTAACACACACCTCTGATTCTTGTGATTGCGATATTGTGAAATTGTGCCCCACCGTCGGTCCCACTGCCACATCATCCCTATCACGAATCTCATCTTGCAACTCTTATCCTATCGTAAATTGTATCCCACAAATTTTTCCTTTCTCCCTTAACACTTATCGTTGTTGTGGCCAATTGTGATATTGTGATCGCGCCCCGCTGTCGGTCCCACTGCCACGTTTCCCATCACAAATCGCACTTCGGAACTCTTAGCTTTTACCTTTAACTCTTACCACTTTTTCTTGCGATTGCAATATTGTGACATCGTATATCGCAAATCGCAACTTTTCCCTTTCTTCTTTTCACCGCCACGTCATCTGCATCGCAAATTGTAGCCCGCAACCTTTACCGTATCGTAAATAGCACTTCGCTGAACTTACCACATTGCAAATCGCAACCCGCAAACTTTTCCGCATCGCAAATCGTACTTCGTGCATTTTAGTTCATTCCGTTAATTCCTTACCGATATCCATTTAAACTTGTGATATTGCGAATTGCGACCCACCACGTCACTCGTCGCACTTCGCACAATTTAGTTTATTCCATTAAGTCCTTATTGATATCCATTTAAACTTGTGAAGTTGCGATTGCGACATCGCACATCGCGGCTTTTGTCCTCCATCGCACTCTGCCATCACACTTTTGAGTTCTTTTCGCTCCAAAGTCATTTCCACTACCAGGAAAATACCCTCTAGCGGAGGTTATAAAGGAGGTTTTTAGTGTTATAAAATTGGCCAGAATTGTCAAAAAAACATATGCTACCACATCCGTTTCTGGGAACGGAGGTTTTGGAGGAGCTTTTAATAGAAATTCAACACAACTAAAAAAAAATGGGCACCCGGAGGTTATTATAGATTTTTTTTCATCGGTGCGCTAATCAGGATTTAACGCACCAGTGTGTACCTGTAGCCAGAGCCTCGGGGTGGTCGAAGGAGAATGCATCGAGCCGTTAAGGTATAAAACAACATCTGGCATAGCATTGGTGATACAACACACAGGACCGTTCTAATTGGTCTTGGGATTTTAGCGGTGCCAATAAGTCGTATCAACGCACTCGTGCCTATACCTTTATGATGCACCAGTGCACCGTATCACAAAAAGGCACCGAGATTTATAATTGGTATCGGTATTCGTGCAATGCACATGGATTGTACAAATACACCAGTGCTTATAGATACATAAATGCCCCGGTACGCAGTATCACACAAACGCACTGATATTTATAACTGGTATCGGTATTTGTGTGGTGCCCATAGATCATAAACGCACCAATGCGTATAGACACATAAATGCATTGGTTGATAGTTACTGACACGCACTGGTTTTCATTTTTTTTTTTTAGAAACATCGACCTGTGATAGTCCAATTATTGTGATTGTTTTAAATTCATTATTCATCAAAAGTCGACACATTTTATAACAATATTAATATTAATTATATTTTTATTAATGCATTTGAATGTGTTGTTTGGATTAATTTTTTATATCATATCAGAATTATTGTGGTTTTTTAAAATTCATTATTCATCAAAATTCGACACATATATATCTTATAACAATATTCATATGAATTAAATCTGTATTAGTGCATTTGCGAACGACAATGGAGAATGCAATAGAAGAAATTAAAACATATTTTATGATTATATATATATATATATATATATATATATATATATATATATATATATATATATATATATATATATATATATATATATATATATATATATATATATATATAAGACAATCTTTATCATACAAAATGGGACAGTTAATATTTGTATCCCTTTGTCTTTCAATTGAGACACTATGTCCATTACATTAAATAAAATGTCTGATTTCACAGACATATTTCAAAAAATAAAACGCCTTGCTTTGATATCCAAACATAGTGATCATCATTCTTCGCTTGAACTGCTGTCACTGCTAGAGCTACTTCCATGACTTGGGTTATTTTTAGGAATGTTTTGTTCATGGCGTTGATTGTTTTCTTCTTCTTCACCTTCCATCTACAAACATAAAAATAAACTAAAATGAGTGTATATACATTGGTGAGAATAATGAAAATTACAATATTAAATAATATACATCAATGTAAATCGAAAAGAAAAATGACGTACCATAGCAACAATTGACTCATAAACTATACACATTCTTTCAAAACCATGTACCATGCCATCTTTCAAAATTTCATATGTTGGCGCAGTTCCATACTTTGTTTCCTGCAAGTTTTATACCCCATAACAAATCATATATTTAATATAAAAGATGTTTTTGTTCTATTAATTATAGACGGAGCTAAGTAAAACAAGATCGATAGATGCTTGCAAATTCCAAAATTAAATTCTGATATGCCAACATATGCTCACAACCCATATTTAATCCAATTTCAATCAATTCATCTGATGGTCCTTCTTTGTATGTTAACACCTATTTGAAGACATTCAATGATGATTTTTGTAAAACAACTTAAAAAATACAAAAATGAAATCTAGTTAAGTTGTTATAAGGAATTAAAAATTAATCACAAACTTAGAGATCAACCATTTTTTTCCTTGTCGTCCTGTTTTATGTGGTAAATGGGTTCCATTTTCTTTTCTTTTCTGTAAGAAAATTCTTGAAAATTAATATTTAATGCTAAATTTTTTATTTATTGTACCTAATGATCGAAAAATTCAATGATTACATATTACATTTGAAGCATGTTGTTGTTGTTGGAAACAACTTATATACATTCGTTCCACTAGATCCCTCAAACTTTTCTAAAATTTTTTCCCCTTTCGTTAACTTCTAACACCACTGCAGATGATCTAAGGAGCAATTCATTTTCATTGCATGTTCTATTTTTTTTCTTTTCTTAGAATAACATTCCATTTCTGAGTTGTTGGTCCATGTAGAACATTAAAAAATTGTGAATTAGTAGACTATTTGACACATGTTATCTAATAATTTTAAGTATATTATTAATGATAATTAAATAAATAAACTTATATTGGATCGATAGTATTTTTTCATTCACCTAATTCATCCTTCTGCAATTTCTCCATTAAACGTTTACGCTCTTCTAGTCCTAGATCAGAAATAATCATATCGAGCTTCGTCATTTTGTGGCTCTGCATGATACATAGTAAACAATACATATTAGCTAAACTTAAATATAGTTCAAAAATAATATTTTTTATAAATAATCTACAAAGAACATGCCTTTTTTGCTTTTCTTGATGTGTTAACAGTATTTTTTTTAATTGATCTCTTGTCAGACATTTATTTATCAATCTGAAACCTATACCATATCATTCATTAATATATTTATAAATAAATTCTCAACTTTTCAGGTAGAAAATAAATCTAAAGACACAGGTGCACCTTTCATGAGGTCCGCACCGCAGCTGGTGCGTGGGGATATTAACAATGCACCGCAAAACAGTATAATGCACTGTACGGTGTGTTGGGTATTATAAACGAACCGTAAAAAAAGTGTAATAGACCTAACAGTGTGTGGGGTATTATAAACGCATCGCAAAAACAGTGTAATACACCGTACGGTGCTTGCGTAGTTAAATGGAGCACCGGTGCCCTATTTTAGATTTGGCGCATGGATTTAGAAAAAATGTTTTCATTTTTTATACTATAGTACTTGCGTGGTGCGCTGTATAATACATTTCACTGGTGTGGTAGTGTACGCAGGGCGCACCGATAAAGAAAAATCCATTTTTTTCAAAAATTTACGCAATGGCCGAATGTATTTGGATCCAACTCTGCAAGTCATCCCGTGGGTTGGACGTCAATCTAAAATAAACACCCTAATTCTAAAATCACATAAATAGGGAGAAGAAAGGGCAAAAACAAAAAAATGAAGGGTTTAGGGTAAAAATGGATAAAACTGTAGAAAAAAGTAAAAAAACAAAATCAAATTTAATCATGAGATGGTTTCGAATTCTATGATACAAGGTTTGAATCACCAGAGGTTTGGTTTCTGATTGTCTGAATACTTCTATTCAAATGTATTTCGCTGCTCCACAGTGCCCTCCTGCTCTCTTGCTCCAGGTCTATCTCCTGCAAATATCTGGCTGAAAATTTTAGCAAAAATAGTGAAATAATGGAAAGCGTTTAGAATTTAAACAATTATTTTATGAAATATTGATTTTCGAAAATATTTTGCCGCCCATTTTTCAAATTGCCATTTTTTTTTCACTTAAAGAAAATAGAGTTGCATTTTTTTATTTTCGTTTATTCGTTACCGGTGTGGAAGAGTTGTGATGCACAGTCATCTCTTCTTAATACGACACACTTGCGCGTGTTAGGATGATAAGCGCACCGCACTGTATAATGTTTTTTTTTTTTTTTTGTATGTAAGATCATAATAAAATAATGATAATTATAAAGTACATGAATTTATTTTCATTATTTTCTAAACTTTATTATGTTACAAAAATTCGTATTATTCTAGATTTGTTATTTTACAATTATTTGCAAATTTACAAATTTTAATATTTTAATAAAATCATTTCACATTAATACAATTAAAATTTTCACATTAATAAAATTAAAGTTTTACAAATATTTTACATACAATTACAATTAAAATTACAATTACAATTAGAATTAAAATTAGAATTACAATTTCACATTAATTTCACATACATGAATTACGATTAGAATTACAATTACAATTTTAATTTTACATACAATTACATTTACAATTTTACATAGAATTACATTTACAATTACAATTACAATTTTACAAATATTTTACATACAATTCAATTAAAATTACAATTACAAATACAATTACAATTTTAGAATTTTATATACAATTACATTTACAATTTTACATAGAATTACATTTACAATTACAATTACAAATTTATAAATATTTTACATACAATTCAATTAAAATTACAATTACAAATACAATTACAATTTTAGAATTTTACATACAATTACATTTACAATTTTACATAGAATTACAATTACAATTTTACAAATATTTTACATACAATTCAATTAAAATTACAATTAAAAATACAATTACAATTACAATTTTAGAATTTTACATACAATTAGAATTAGAATTACAATTTTAAAAAATTTCATATATACAATTACAATCATTTCAGAATAAATTAAATATTATAATTACAATTAAAATTTTACATTAATAAATATTTTACACATAATTACAGTTAAAATTACAATTAGTACAAATACAAATACAATTTTACAATTTTACATACAATTAAAATTTAAATTACAATTACAATCATGACATAATATTTAATAAATATCATGGTCATTTAATACTAAATTAATTAATAAACATCATCACGATCATGATAACCATCGTACAAACATCATATTCGACTAATAAACACATTCAAACATCAAATTAACATTATATATTAACATCATCACAACACAAACATAAAATATACATCTCAATATTTCAAATAACTCATGCTATCACATATACACATCTATCTGCAAGCTAAACAGTAAATGAACATATCTAACATGACCTAACAATATGCGCCACATCATGATGATCACCAACATGAAAATTAAGTACAACTGCAACATGAACATAAAATACATGGACCATATATATATATATAACTGAATAATGTTAAAAATATACAACTGTAATATAATGTCATGGATCAGGCGCTAGTGGTAGTATAACAACATCAATAGCAGTACAAGTGGATGCCTACTCAGTAAAGCTGGGTGCAGCCTCGACAGTCGATGGTCGAGCCTACTCATGATCATGATAACTAGTATGATGGATGCATTTGCTGATGGTAGTACAACATCAATATGAGCAGTAGTAGTGGAGGCCTGCTCAGTCAATAGTGCAGCCTCAGCGGTCGATGGTCCAGCCTGCTCATGATCATGACTAGTATTGATGGATGCTGCAGGCTGCTGATTGGATGTGGACGATGGTCCAACCTCATCTCCATGATGACGGTCAAATGTTTCCAGTGGAGCTTCATGTTCATCAGGCGCGCCGCGAGCTGAACGATCATGAGATGCATGTGAGTCGATGCTCGCGAACTGTTCATCACGTGTCGCAACTCGACTACGCATATAGCAACGGACAGTCCTCCTCAGTCGCGTAATAGCTGTCATAGCTCCTACGACATGTTGCATCAGGCCATACATGTCACGCGGCATGCCTCTTCACATCCATAACAGCCTATCATCGGCCTGTATGTCTCTGTAATGAGTGGGCCTGATGCCCGCATCAACAATCAATGCATAGAGTTGGTTTCCCAACTCCATCCTATATCTAGTCTCAAGTCAACCACGCCTAGCAAAAGGCGGTACCGTTGCACCATGAGTAGGAGCATGTCTCTCTTCTGCACCAGCCTCATGCTCATCATGATCATCCTCGGCATCAGCCATGTCCTGATCGTCATCATCAAGATCCACACCTGGATAATGTGGTGGATCTTACATCTCCTGGCCATCAAAATAGCTAATGTTTGCAAAATATATACAAGTACACAACAATAATTAGACAATTTCATTACACAATTAATAAAAACAAGTTAAAGAACATGTTAGAATAAATATAAATAAAACAGTAATATTACCTCTATCATATGGCGGCTCATTAGCTGTGAAGAGGATGTTGGGACACCCTCGCCAATCTAATCCAGCATAAGGACATGGGACCATAATGAATGGATGCAGCCAAACAACACTGGCTAGTAAGTCCAGTGAATAATGTGATATCCTGGCTGGAAACAAATTTTCTCCCCTCTTGAGCATCATCTGCCCCCACATGTGCATTCGAGCCTCAAACTTCGGCCTATGAGGCTATTGAAAAAAACTAGGTCTCATATCTGGAAACCTCTCAAAAAATAAACAAAACAGCTCTGAAGCAAAAGGGAAGTTGACCCTCCCTTGTGCATGAGCACGACATCTATCTAAGGTCGTACAAAACTACCGCAAAAAAATGGCAGACCACCTGACAAGTCATGGCTGTTGTAACAAAGAATCAACATAATATAAAAGTGAGCAACTAATGTGTTGCTTGTCACTAGTGTTGTGCGAAATGGTCTAAATGATAAGGGAGAGGCACTGCACGTCCTGTCTACCAAAAGCACCTATACGTAACTGACCTCCAGGTACCTGAAACTCTAACGGAGATAGTACATGTTCTCAATGTATCTCTGGGAGTAAACTAACTGACTCCCTACTACACAACCAGCTGGCACGTTTGGGAATGAGGGAAAATCCACCCATATCCTTGATAGTCCTGTAATAAAGTAAATATCTTCCTCAGTGGGTGTGTACCACTGGTCAGGACCAACCTGGAAAGCCTGTCGGTGGGAATTCTACCGATGAATAAGATATCTCAAAAACACACTATGGGCCTTTAGAGAAGTGGCCTCCTCATAGAACTTGAGAAGGCTTAACTGCCTAAGGATCCCCTGGGTATCTGTAGTAATAGGGTGAGGGTATTCATCTCTCTCCCTCTCTCGAGCCTCCCATTGGCGAATCATGTCATAATGTTCAGCCTGTTGTTGCTTTTGTTCCACCTCTTCTCTCTGAATCATTGCCATATTAAATAATTTTTTTTATTAATACAGACATGTATTTAGGAATATACATATATATTTTTTTTGAAAAAAAAAACACACACACAAGTCGGTGTGTCATAATATCAGTCACGCCCCGGTGGCGGTGCGCCGTAAGATTGTAGCACACTGGTGTTGGTGCCCCTAATGAAATACAATGCACTAGCCTCGGTGCAGCTGCCTATTTTTCAAGCACCGTTGACTTTATAAAAGTTTAGAATAGCGGTGTGTTGACTGAAATATACGCCCCACGCATATAGTCATGTCAGCGCACTAACTTCATGACAATTACATAGTCGACGCTGTAGTCCTTTACCCGGCCGCACGGTTGACCCTCTCGGAATCTAGAATGCGGTGTGCTGACATACACCAGGGTGGATAATTCCGTCAACACACCACACTATGATTCCCGTTGTCAACAGTGCACCTGGATAAATGAATGCACAACCTTTTATTTTATTTTTTTAGTTTAAAATTATTTGGGGCGCCTTTCGGTACTGCCCCAGAAACAGTGCGGATACTGTTAGCACCGGTGGTGGTGCGGCCTGTAAATTTTACAGGCAGCACTGGTGGCGATGCGGCCTGTAAATTTTAAAAGCAGCACTGCTATCCGATGCGAGCCGAATAGCTCTGGCACACTGCGCGACAATTTTTTTTTTCTTTTTTAATGGTTATTTTTAAGGTAATATCAATTTATAATCCGCTAAAAGGCCTAATTATGGAAAAACTAGAAAAATACCTATACATTTTTCCATTGAAGAGGCATATTGGCTGTAAAATTTGCAAAAGAAAAATTGCCCACCGTTTTTCAAAATGCAAGCTGGAGATTGGTGGCCAATGCAGAGCAGCAATGCGTGCAATGGGTGCAATGAGAGCACCAATGTCAGGGCAACTCAGACAAGGGGAAATGGCACTAGTTCTTGAGAGATCTAGAGCACCGACGAAAGTGAAAAATAAGGTTTTTTTGCCGTAATTTTTTTTTTTATTTAACCCTGTTCTGGCACACGGGGTTTTATAGGCGCATCGGTACCCTTACTTACAACCGCACTGAGTTGTGTCAAATTTGGCGCGTTGTTTATAATGCACCGGGGTGGTTCCCTAACACCGCACCAGGATGTTTCATTTTTGGCGCGAAATTTTTATGATGCCCCGAGGCGGAATATCCGTAAAGAACTGGTGCGGAATAGTCGTAAAGTACCGATTTTTTGGCCTTAATTTTTTTTTTTTTTTATGAAATGTTATTCTGATGCGTGTGGTTTATAGGCTCACCAGTGCTCTTGGATAAGAACGCATCGGCGTGTTTCTGTTTTGGCGCGGTGTTTTATGATACACTGGCGTGGAAGAGTGGTGAAGCACTGGTGCGTTACAATAATAGGATGCCTCGGAGGTGTGTGTACCTCGTGCACGCTATCCAATGTGCCAATGTTTCGTGCGCATTGGTACGTTCTATGATAGGGCACGCACTAGTAATTGAGAGCTCAGGAGCACTGGAAAACTGAAAAATCCAGGTTTTTTTCAATAATTTTTTTTTTAATTTAACCCTTTATCGGTGTACGTGGTTTATAGGCGCACCAGTTCTGTTTCTTACAAACGCACCGGTCATTTTGTGTTTTGGCGCGATGTATTATGATGCACCGGTGCAGTTTCTTTCTACCGCACCGGGTGGTTTCGATTTTGGCGCAGTGTTTTATAATGCACCGACGCGGAAGAGTTGTGACGCATCGGTGCTATAGAATAATACGACGCACCGGGCGGGTGTGTACGGAGTGCACAGTGTCCGATGTACCAATGCTTTGGTCCACATCGGTGCTTTCTCGGTTCCAGAGCATCGGGACGACGTTTAATGATAAGCACATCGAGAGGAAAAAATCCGCAAAACCCTCAGCCTGCCAACCTCCTCTAGTAACCTCTGCTAGAAACGGATGTATGGGGTATTTTTTTGTGGGGTTCCTCAAAAACATCCACTAGAGGGTATTTTTCTAGTAGTGTTCCCACGTTATAATAAAATCTTCAAAGGGTTTAACCTACTCTTTCCACTTCCAAACCTCGTTTCATGTGTTAAACCCCCCATTAGCCTCTTTTAGCCCTTTTTCTTCCTCTAAGCTACAAAATAACTCCTTTTAGTTAGAATTAAGTCATGAATATTTTAGTTGCATGGATAAGAGCAGGGTAGATAGATCATAGGATAAGTAGAATGCATTTAGCCGTTTGGCCAAGTTAAGTGTGGTTTAGAATTTTTTTCTTTTTGCCATTTATTTTTAGCAAGTTAGCTTAGTTTCTTTTCAGTCATTTCCCTTTCTGCCAATTAAATTAGTTTTGTTCTTGTTATTTATTTTCAGCACTTTAGTTTAATTTCCTTTCTGTCATTTCCTTCCAGTAATTTACTTTCCAGTTGTTCTCATAATTTAAGGAATAGCACCCTTTCGTAAAGAAGAATAGGATGACATGGATATAATGCATATGTTGTGTATATAGCACTGTCACCTCAAAGTTTGTATGAACCTTGGGTTGATAAAGTAAAGTAGGGCAACCCCTGGGAGTCGCAGCACTCTTGGTGCAATACCAGGGCTCACCATTTTTTGGCACTGTTGCCAGGGAGGTGTCTAGTAGATTTTTTTATTTTGTTTTTAGCACTCTGCTCTGCTTTCCTTTATTTTCATTTCATTTCAGAAATATTGAAAAAAATACAAAAAGATCTGATTTTCATGCCTCGTAGGACGAGGACTACTCATAGACAAACCTTACGTTAAACCCCCACATCACCTCCTGGCCACCTTTCACTCTTCTTTAGTGGCTGTAGAAATTTATTAATACTGATGTATTATCAGATTCTCTTGATCTAACAATATTTATCTTCTTGCTAAATACAGAATCCTTCCACTGTTAATCTTGTGGAAATTAAAACTCAAATGCAAACACATGTGAAGAAAATCAATCGCACATAAACACAGTTGTTTAACGAGAAAGCTTAAGGATAAAAACCCCAACTATCATATATTATGTATATCAATGGAATCATGTAATAATATCATACAAAGCCTATTACATCAAGTTCTTAGTACAATCAACAATCATTACACACTGTCATGCAGAAATTTGCATATCTATGCACCAATTTCTTGCCTCCTAACAGCCTACCTCCAATGCACAATCCCTGCTGAAGAAGACCCCTGAATGAATTCGAATTGGCCTTGCCTTGACTGCGCAATCCTCATTGGCATCTCCAATGTGTGCCAGATGCATTGAATGCATCACTATAGTCACAACAAATAGTCCATCTCACCCTTTCACCTATCTCTCCACTAGGTCTCCACTGGAACTGACATGCAAGTAGTTAACTGTTGTATTTGTTCAGTTATTAGTTGTGAATTAACTAACTAATCAATTCACTAAACTCTCACTAGTGTATCTTTCAGTTAGACTAGATACAACTAGCTCAACTAAGTTTAACTCACTTAACTGAGTTAAACTAAATAACAACTCCCATAACTACTCTTCTAACTCTGTCACGACTCTGCCACTTTAGTTCTAACTGAGTCCTTCATGCATGAGCCACCAATAACCCTAGGAATTGTGTAATTCCTTCATCCCACTTATTTGCCAAATCTGTTCATTGAAATAAAGTGCTCCAAGAGAATAAGTTGATATTTATTGTCAGATTATTATTAAGGGGTAATAATAATCGACATGCATCTATTTTTAGATTGAAAATATATAAATAGACTTCACTCAATATTCTTAAAAAAAAAAAATCATCTGCTTTTAACGTTTCATCAACCATCTACAAATAGCATCCTACAACTTATAGAATATGCTCACCATGTCTAAAAATAGACATACACTTAAAAATATCCCACGGGCCCCACCTAGTGAAGGTGCTTACTTTTCACTAATCTCATCATATTGTTGAATCTCAACAAGATAGGGATTATCCTTCACCCCAATCCTACCTCTATGGTATTCGAATTTTCTCTTGCCGAGCGCCTTCGTCAGAATATATGTATCCTGAACTTCCGTAGGAATGTATTGAAGCAATATGATCTTCCACTGCACACAATCAATGATATGATGATATCAGATATCAATATGTTTATATCTATCATGAAACACAATATTAATCGAGATTTTAATGCAACTCTGATTATCACAATGTATCACTGTAGGATCTAAATGAGAACCGAACAAACCGACCAGGATCTTCCTCATCCAGATAGCCTCACATGTAGCTTGACTTGCTGCCATGTGTTCTTCTTTCGTTGAACTAAGTGCCACAGGTCTTTGTTTCCTGCTGTACCAAGAAACTGTTGTAGATTCGATACTGAAATCCCCTCCTGATTGCTCTTTTTGTCTGTTGGGCTGCCTACCCAATCTGCATCTATCAAGCCATGCAACTTCACCTCATCTGTCTGTCTGTACCATAAGCCATACTCAGATGTGCGCCTAAGATACCTCGAGACATGCTTGCCTACCTTCCAAAAGAGCTTAGTAGGCTTAACCATCACTTGAGAAAGCTGGTTCACTGACTAGCATATGTCTAGTCTTGTATTAAATAAATACATGAGCGAACCCACCAACTGTTGATAAACAGTGGCATCCACTACCTCTGTCGATGTAGCATCCTCTTTCCTCCAATTTCCTGGAAGAGGAGTATCCATGGGCTTGCATTCCTCCATGTGAAACTTACCAAGTATCTCCCGAGCATACTTGCCTTGAGACACAAACAATTCACCTTCTTGCTGCCATATTTCCAATCCAAGGAAATAATGAAGGAGGCCCAAATCCTTCATCTCAAACTCCTTTGAAATATTTTCCTTGCATGAGTGTATCAACTGCTCATCACCCGTTAGTATTAAATCATCAACATAAAGAAAAATGATTAAAAGCATACCCTCCACCACAATTTTGTACAGGTTTGCATCCGCCTCACTCTTGGTGAAGCCAAGTCCAGTGAAATAACTGTCGATCCGTGTGTACCAAGCACGTGGTGCTTGCTTCAACCCATACAACGCTCTTTTGAGTCTACACACATGCGACTCGTTGTTGAAGATCTCAAATCCTTCAGGCTACTCAATGTACACCTCTTCCTCAATGATCCCGTTAAGGAATATAGTCGTCACATCCATTTGATGAATGTGCCAACCCATCTGCACTAAGAGAGCAAGGATGGTCCTTATGGAAGAATATCGTGCAACATGTGCAAATGTTTCTTCATAATCAATGCCCTCAACCTGTGAGAAGCATCAGGTAACAAATATTGCCTTATACTTCTCGACGCTCCCATCAGCAGCTTGCTTTACCTTGTAGATCCATTTCAAACCTACTACTGATTTACCCACTGGCCTTGGAACAATCTCCCAAGAACTGTTTCTGACAATGGAGTCATACTCCTCCACCATGGCATCTACCCATGTGGGCTCCTGCACTGCTTCTTCAAAAGATGGCTCGGTCACGATACACTTTCTTATAAGAGCCATGTATCTAGTAAATCAGTCAGGTGACTATCTCTGTCTGTGTTGTGATGTAGGGACTCCTACATTCTGTGTTGCATCAAGCTTCAGTCTCTCAGCCTCTATGGTATGCTTTCTTCCAGTTCTGATGTTTGGTTCTGCATGAGTGGACTCCTCCACTCCATGAATCTCCTCCTGTGGCTGATCCACATATATAGGCTCATCTTTGGACACAAGTAGCTCCTCCTCTTCATGCAAGTGTAGCTCCCTCTCAAGCGACAACTTCATGAATTTCACCTCGTTGAATTTTATATCCCGTCACACCATAGTCATTCGACTGTTTGGAAAATACACACGATAATTATGGGGTGTTTATGTGTACCCCACAAATATCTCAACTTCTGCAGTCAGCTCCAGCTTCTTCCTGGTGTCCTTTGTCACATGAATGTAAACAGATGAGCCAAAAATATTCAAATGATAAATATAAGGCTTCTTACCAGTAAAATATTCTTCAGGTGTACTTATGCCAAGTACTCTATGAGGACAACGGCTTTGCACATAAACCACAGTGTTGCATGCTGCCGCCCACAAGTGCATCAGTAGGCCCTGGTCATGAAGCATAGCTCATGCAACACCCACAATTGTTCTGTTCTTCCTCTCCATGACCCCATTCTATTGTGGGTTATGAGGTGCTATGAGTTCTCTTCGAATTCCTTCTTTGCTACAGAAGTCTTTGAATTCGTTAGAGATAAATTCACCACCATTATCTTTCCGCAAAGCCTTCACTTGCTTCCCCGAATCCTTCTCCACCAATGCTTTAAACTCATAGAATTTTGAGAAAGTTTCGCTCTTCTTCTGCATGAAGAAGATCCAGCATCGACGAGAATATTCATCAAAAAAAATAACACAATACATGTGTTTTGATGTTGAAGCAACCGAGAAAGGTCCACACATGTCTGTGTGAATTCTCTCCAAGATCACCGAAGCACGGTTCTCCTTCTCATGAAAGGCGGTCTTCACAAAATTATGCATAGTACATCCCTTGTACTGATCTGAATGCACAAGATTACCCTTGGAAAGTCCAGTATAAATCTGTTGCAAAATCTTCAGGGCGCTATGGTGAAGATGGCCCAATCTCCTGTGCCATAATTCACCCTCATCGCGGCTCACCACTTCTTCTAATTTTTCCATCATTGCAGCGTAGCCGTCTACCTCTAGCTTATAGATATTCTTAACTCAAATCTCTATCCTCTTGGTTTGACCCGTTATTTTATGTCGCAGGAAATCTTTTCCCTTGCTGAAAACAACATCATAACCTCTGTCCTCCAACATGGCGACCAAGACCAAGTTCTTCTTCAGACCTGGAACATGCATAACATCTTCCAATAGAAATGGTTTACCTGACTCCCTCTCAAATTTAATGGTTCCAATGTCGGTCGCATTGTATCTACCATCGTCGCCCATCTCTATATGCATTTGGAGATCCTTCTCCTCCAAGTCACTAAACAACTCCTTGTCTCCCGTCATATGAAAGGAAGCACCACTATTAAGATACCACACCGATCCCATTGCGCTTGAAAGAAAGCATGTGATCAAAGAGAGATAAAGTTCAAATTGTGAGGCTAAGGCCTCTCTAGCTGCAGCTCTAACAACCTTCTTGTTCTTCTTTTTCTGTGGGCAGTTAGTGGTGAGATGCCCATGTTCGTGATAGTGAAAACACTTCACTTTGGACAAATCCAGCTTCTTTCCTTTAGCCTTGGATTTTGGATGGATTTATTCCCCTTCCCTCTCCTTGATTTGGCAGCCAAAGTGCAATTCTCTTCATCATCATTCTTCGATGAAGAGTCATCCCTAGTATTTCGCCTTATCTCCTCCTGCACAAGATCCGACCAAATTCGCTCCAAATCTGGCAGTTTCTCCCATCCATTGACAGAGTCTTCGTAGTTATGCCAACTCTTCCAAAGCCCAAAGAGAGCCAAGCTCACCAAGTCATCATCTGCAACTGTAATCTCCACACTTCCTAGCTCATCCCTACATTGGACAAACTTTGTGAGATATTTTGGAATACTTCGCCCTTCTCCATTTTTATTTTTTGAGCTTATCTTTCAGCGCCAACTTCCTATGGTCGTTACTGCTTTGGAAAATATCTGTCAAAGCCTTCCACATTGTAAATGGAGTGGATTTCCCGTGAAGGCTTGACACAATATGGTCTTTCACACCTTCCAACAAAATTCTTCTTGTCTTCGCTACCTTCTTTTGCCATGCGTCAAGTCCTGCAGCATCGCTAGAAGTAGGCTTAGGAACATCTCTATCGATGAAATCCTTCAGTCCATTATCATCTAGAACCGCCTCCATCCTATCCTTCCAGGATATTTAATTCGAGCTACCCTCAAGGGCATACTCCAATCGCAACCCATTGAACGACATTTTAATGAATACTCAACTGTCGCACCAAGAAATTTCTGCAGTAAATTCAAATTGTCCACCAGCACAAAACTCAGCACCTCTTCACAATTTTAATCTCCAGAGATTAACTTGGCTCTAATAACATGTATAAAATTATTAATATTGATGTATTACCAGATTCTCCTGGTCTAAAAATATTTATCTTCTTGCTAAATACAGAATCGTTCCACTGTTAATCTTGCAGAAATTAAAACTCAATTGCAAACACATGTGAAGAAAATCAATCGCACATAAACACAATTTTTTATCGGGAAATATTAAATCTTAAAACCCCAAATATCATATATTATGTATATCAATGGAATAATGTAATAATCTCATACAAATCCTAGTACATCAAGCTCTCAGTACAATCAACAAGCATTACACACTGTCATGCCAAAATTTGCATATCTATGCACCAATTTCTTGCCTCCTGACAGCCTACCTCCACTGCAAAATCCTTGTTGAAGAAGACCCCTGAATGAATTCAAATTGGCCTTGCCTTGATTGTGCAATCCTCATTGGCATCTCCAATGTGTTTCAAATGCACTGAATGCATCACTGTAGTCTCAACAGATAGTCCATCTCACCCTTTCACCTATCTCTCCGATGGGTCTCCACTGGAACTAACATGCAAGTAGTTAACTATTGTATTTGTTCAATTTTTAGTGAGTTATTAGTTGTGAATTAATTAACTAATTAATTCACTAGACTCTCACTAGTGTGTCTTTTAGTTAGACTAGATACAACTAGCTCAACTGACTTTAACTCACTTAACTGAGTTAAACTAAATAGCAACTCCCATAACTACTCTTCCAACTCTGTCACAACTCTGCCACTTCAGTTCTAACTGAGTCCTTCATGCATGAGCCACCAATAACCCTAAGAATTGTGTAATTTCTTTAGCCCACTGATTTTCCAAATCTGTTCACTAAAATAAAGTGCTCCAAGAAAATAAGGTGATATTTATTTTCGAATTATTATTAAGGGCTAACAATAATCGACATGCATCTATTTTTAGATTGACGATCTATAAATATACTTCACCCAATATTCTAAAAATATATTTCACATTTGATCAACCATCTACAAATAGCATCCTGCAACTTATAGAATATGCTCACCATGTGTAAAAATAGACATACACCTAAAAATAGCCTATGGGCCCCACTTAGTGAAGGTGCTTACTTTTCACTAAGCTCATCATCTTTTTGAATCTCAACAATGGAAGTGAGATTGAACCCCCTCTAGGAGAGCCTTCTGAATATTTTGAGGATCCTATTGAGGAAGAAGAATAAGGCCTTGTTTCAACTGAGGAACCTACTTCACCTATCTTAACCATGGTTGGGACCTAGAGAGCCTTTCCCTTAAGACAGGAAAATGGGGAAACTAAGATGAAAAACATTAGCCCCTCATCTCTTCCACACTTCCACGGACTTACCTCTAAGGACCCTGACACATTCATGTTTGAATTTTTTGTTGTCTGTAGGACTTATGACTACACCTCTGATGATCGGAAGTTGAAGCTATTCCCATCCACCCTTATGGATGTAACCTTGCGCTGGTTCATGGGTCTACCTGGGGATATCATCACTACCTGGGCATAGATGGAAGAGACCTTCAGAAGCAAGTACAAATACTATTGTAGGTCCAAGGAAACTAAGGATGAGATATTTAGGATGACTCTAGGGCCTGATGAATCCCTAGATGATTATGAAGAGAGGTTTCAATTGAACTATAAGAGAGCCAATTGTAATCTTGATCCTGACTCACTCAAACTTGTACCTCTTCGAGGGATCAATGAAGAGATGATAGAAAACTTGAATATGTTATCAGGAGGATATATCTACCAACAACCGTATGAAACAATCAAAATTGTCTTTCGGAACCATTCTAGGGCATTTAGGAATAAGGGAAGAGCTAGCCAAAGTACATCCAATACCCTTTCTCTTCCACCTTCATAAAACATGAGATTGGAAACATGCTATAGGACTTCAAGAGTGACATGCTACACACCTTTTCTTTGCAAATGGACACAATGCAAGTGAAAAGGAAGTAAGAGGAAGAAGAGAGAGCCCTGGCCATATTTTTTCCTAGATGTACCAGGAAACACCCAAGAAATGAATTTCCAGTGAATGTCATAGAGGTTTTCTTGGTCTGTGAAGAGAATCATGCCACAAACAAGTGTCCCTCCTTACCTGAACTTAAAGTTGTATATCAAGGTGGGGAAACAATGCCAGAGCAACTCTGTTTAATCAACCAGAGAAGCCCTTAGGGCCCTCGGCCATATCAATAATGTATGCAAGGCGTACCTCACTCTTAATATTACAACAATCAGAGTACACCAATGCAACTTTGGTACACCCCCACTCCTCCATCCTGGTCTACACCTCCTACTTGGCCTTCCAACCCTTCATATCATCCTCAACCAGTAAACCAACCATTTCAGCAGTATGTTCCATGACAACCTCAGTGGAACAATCCATCCCAAGGGTGGAGGTGTCAACAGAATCAACTACCTGCTCTAATGAATCCACCTCAACCTCAACCTTAGCTTACTCATGTTGCTCCACCTAGGCCACCTATACCTGGATAGCCCAATCCGAACCTGAACAACAGACAGGCACAATAGGCTCCCAGTGGAGAAACATCCCATCCAACTTATGTTGTGGAGATATCGGAGGTTAATCTCAAGTCAGGAAGAGTACTCCCAGAAAACCATCCCCCATCTCCACCTATAGACGTTGAGGAGGAAAAGAAAGAAGATAACGCTCAGATCGAACAACCTCCTTTTCCCGAGCGCTTGATCCACCCTAGTCAGCACACCCAAGAGGAGACTGAACTCCTGGGAGAATTGGAAAATTTGTGTGTAGAGATACCACTTCTCTAGGCCATTAATGATATCCCTATCTACAATATGCTCATCAAAGAAAAGTGCTTCATGAAACCTAGAAGGAGGAAGAGATATACCCCCACCATCAATGTGGTAGGACAACTGTCTGACCTGATGCTGGGGAAGGTGATATTTCCAAAACACCTGGACCCTGGTAGTCCAATTGTTGATGTACATATAGATGGTGTCATAGTCCCCAACACTCTGATTGATTTAGGGGCTGCCATCAATATCATGACCAAGGAAACTATGTTGAAACTTAA
Source organism: Pinus albicaulis (assembly GCA_034641835.2). Classification (NCBI taxonomy): domain Eukaryota; kingdom Viridiplantae; phylum Streptophyta; class Pinopsida; order Pinales; family Pinaceae; genus Pinus; species Pinus albicaulis. Next base: position 35,985,141 of record CM076579.1, on the reverse strand, counting down.
TCTCCAAGGGACTTTGAGGAAAACCACAACAGTTCTGCAACTTGCAGATCGGTCCATAGTAACTCCAGAAGGAATTATTGAGGATTTTATGGTTACCATTGAATCTTGGGATTATCCTATAGATTTCCTGGTCCTGTAGCCAAAAACCAAGTTTAATGGTTATCCTCTCATCTTATGGAGACCTTGGTTAGCCACTACAGACGATTATATTAGTTGTCGGGCCGGAAACATGGCTATCAAAAATGGGCCTTTGTCTAAACAACTAGTGTTATATCCTCTAGCCCATCCTTCCATTGATCATGATCTCCCTATATGGTTGGAGGATGAAAAAGATGAGTTATATAACATTTCCCCTATGTGTACCATAGATTCTATCCTTAGAGGGGGGCAGTTTGATGAAGATGAACTCATCGACCATGCTATTCAAAATCAGTCCTCCACTAACACTCCTCTCAAAACCCTATTCAAAGGGTTTGAAAGAAAACCTTGGATGGAAGTGTAATCAGTTTAGACAACCTCTAAAACCACCAAGGCTATCGATTTTGGCCCATCTAGATCTCTGAAAATCAACCCAAACCTCTCAAATGAAGAAGAGAAGAAGTTATGCTAGCTTTTGAAAGAAAATATTGAAGCATTTTCTTGGGATTACAAGGACATGAAAGGGGTGCATCCTTCAGTATGCATACATCACATTTACATCAAAGAAGGATGCTATCCTGTGAGACAACCCCAAAGAAGAATGAACCCGGCTCTAGAGGACATAGTCAAAGAAGAGCTTCGAAAACTATTGGATGTGGGGTTCATATATCGTATATCCGATAGTGAGTGGGTATCTCCTCTTGTCCTAGTCCCAAAGAAGAATGGAAAGTGGTGAATTTGACTTGATTATCGAGAACTTAACAAAGCCACCAAGAAAGAACATTTCCCTTTTCCCTTTATAGACCAAGTCCTAGATGGCCTTGCAAGGAAGAAGTTCTTTTCCTTCTTAGATGGGTTTAGTGGGTAGAATCAGATTCAAATTAGCCCTGAAGACCAGGATAAGACTACTTTCACCTGCCCTTGGGGTACCTTTTCTTATAGAGTCCTACTCTTTGGTTTATGCAATGCCCCAGCCACCTTCCAAAGAACTGTCTTGAGCATATTTTCTGAGTTAGTCCATGACTCTATCGAAATTTACATGGATGATTTCACACCAAATGGGGATGACTTCCAGGAAGCTCTCTCAAATTTGGGCAAAGTAATAAGAAGGTGCATTGATATGCATCTCTCCTTGAGCCCATAAAAGTGTGAAATCCAGAAGAAAGTAGGGGTTGTATTAGGACACTCCATATCCCAAGCAGGAATACAGGTAGACCCGAACAAAATCACTATCATCAAAAGGGTACCTGCTCCTCAAAAGCAGAAAGATGTCAGGAGTTTCTTAGGATTAGCTAGTTACTATAGAAGGTTCATCAAAGATTTCAGCAAGATGGCTTCACCATTATTTGGGTTATTAGCCAAATATTATGAGTTTACTTGGTTTGGTCCTTGTTAAGAGGCTTTTGAGCTCATTAATAAGAATTTGACTACTACCCCCATCCTCCGAGGTCCAAATTGGACTCTGCCTTTCCACATCCACACTGATGCATCCGACAAAGCTGTAGGGGAAGCATTAGGACAATTAGAGGACAAAACCCCTTATGCCATTTATTTCATCAGCAATCATTTTTCCAAAGCTTAGCTAAATTATATTGTTATTGAGAAGGAGATGTTGGCCATTTTCCATGCATTGAACAAATTCAGGCGTTATGTCACTGGATATCAAACCTTTTTTCACAATTACCATTCATCCATCAATTATTTAACGAACAAACTAGATGTTAATTCTAGAATAATTAGATGGTTGTTACTTTTGCAGCAATTTTATTTCATTATTGTTGATAAACCTGGAAAGGAAAATGTTGTTGCAGTTTTTTTGTCCAGGTCAGTTCTCCCTGTAGGTGAAGGAATGGTGGATTACCAGCTACTAGATGAACACATCTTTTACATATCATCACTCTCACCGTGGTTTACTGATATATCCAACTACTTGGTTGCTAGAAGACTCCCTCCTAATATTTCATTCAGAGAGAGGAGCAGAATCATCATAAAAAGTGCCCCTTTTGCATGGATTGGGGGGGATCTCTTCAAGCTAGGCCCTTATCAAATCCTAAGAATATGTGTGAGGGAGGAAGAATTTTTTGATATCCACTCTGAATTTCATGACATCCCATGTGGAGGCCACTTTGTTGCAAAGAGAACTGCTTACAATTTTTTGCAGGCGGGTTACTATTGGCCTACCCTTCATCGTGATTCCATAAGATACACCAGCAGGTGTGACCAGTGCCAAAGGATGGGGAAACCCACACAAAGGGATTAAATGCCTTTACACCCTCAGGTGGCCCTTGAGCCATTTTCCAAGTGGGGCATGGACTTTGTTGGACCCATTGATCCACCATCCGAACAAAAGAAGAATATCATTGTCTACACTGATTACCTGAAAAAGTGGGCTGAAGCAAAAGAAGTGAAGGTAGAAACTGAAGAAAAAGTAGCAAAATTTCTGAGGGAGAATGTGTTTTACAAATTTTGATATCCTAGAGAAATATTCATTGATCAGGATCATAGTTCACCTCTCACCTCATTGAGAATCTTTTGAGGAAGCACAAGATTAAGCATAGAACTTCTATTGCCTATCACCCTCAGGCGAATGGCAAAGAAGAAGTAAATAACAGAGCTTTAGAGAGCATCCTCACCAAGGTTGTGAGCAGCAGTAGAAAATATTGGGCAGATAGATTGGTAGAAGCTACTTGGGCCTACAACACCACTTGGAAGACAACAACAGGATTCACTCCTTATGAACTAGTCTATGGTAAGAAAGCTCTACTTTTAGTTGAGTTTGAATTCAATACTTTAAGAATGGTAGGTGAATTAAATCTATATCTAACAAATGCCCAAAAATAGAGGTTGCTGCAACTAAATGGATTGGATGAGTTCAGAATGCAAGCACTTCTTCACACAGAGGTAGTTCAGTTGCAAAGGAAGGCATGGCATGACAAGAAAATCAAACAAAAGACCTTCCAAGAAGGAGATTGGGAAATTTTGTATGATTCAAGGTTTAAAGACTTCAAAGGTAAGATGATGACAAGATGGTTGGGGCCTTACACAGTGGAGAAATGCTTTGATAATGGTGCAGTTCAAATCAGGACCATAGATGAGGAAGGGATCCCCTTGCTTGTCAATGGTCACAGGCTTAAAATTTACAAGAAGCCTTTGTCAAGGGAAGAATTGATCAATTAAATAAGAAAAGAGGTGTATGTGATGGGACACTCCATAGTTTCTCACGCCTCCTAAAATTAAAAATAAAAATAAAAAATAATAAGCTTGTAGGTTGAAAACCTCGATAGAGGTAGCTCACTTGCTAAGAAAAAAAAAGGATCCATGGGTGAAAACCTCTCTGAGGTGCCCAAGGCATGTTTTTGGGTTGAAAACCTCCATGGGGGGCAGCCCAATTTCTTTCAAAAAGAAGAAAGAAAAACAAAAAAACAAAAAAATTGCATTTGCATCACTGTGTTTTTCTGTGTTTGTTGTTTTGCAGGTTGTTACTGGTTTCTGGAAAACACAGGGAAGCATTCATCTTCTTTTGCCTTCTTCTATTTTTTCATCCATCCCATAATTCACTCCATTCATCTTCATAACTTCCTCCATCACCTCCATACACCACACTCCTCCATTCCTAAGCACAATGTAGCAAGAGAAGCAACACACAAACAGACTGCTACAAACATCAGGAAGTTCCTTCAAAATTAAAGTTGTTCATGGACTGCCAAGAAGGAAAACAAGGGCAGATACATAACAGACTAAATGAGAATGAGAATGCCACCCATGGCATCTCAAGCACCCCATGCAACATCCACAACAGAGAGAAACAGCAGCTCATTCAGGAAGTTGCTCCTTCAGCAAGCTGCACACTCAAAGAACAGGAATATGGTGAAGAACGCATCATCTAAAAAGGCTTGTCTCAAACCTACAACTCCTGAAACTGCCTTGGAAACAATAGGTAAACTCAGTTATAAGCTCTCACCTTTTGCTACGCATTCATAATAGCCAGGAATAATTAATTTTCAGACTTAGAATTTGAGGGGAAGAAAGGTGGCCAGTTAACTCGACCACCACCATGAGGTATGGCTGGAATAAAACTGGGAGTACATGCCACCTGGGCATGTAAAATAAAAATTTTAAATCAGTGGAGTAGAGTAGAATGAGGGGAGGAAACCGCACAGTCCATCCTGAATTAACAGGGAGGAGGAACCAATTGTATACGATAGAACTGTAGCTAAGCGGAGTTATATTGGCACTCTAAATTTAGATGCGTCATCTAATAAAAGGAGATTCCCTCTCATCCAAACCAGTGAATTGAAAAATTTTAGAGGGAGAGGACTGACGGAAGCAAGCAACGCTTGAAGAAGAAGAAGAAGAAGAACCAAAAAGAAAAAAAGAAAAAAAAGAAACCCAGGGTAGAACCAGAAGAAACAAGAAGAACTAGAAGAAGAGGAGGAAGAACCAGCAGAAACAAGAAGAACCAGAAGAATAAGAGAGAGAGCCAAAGGGCCAAAGAAAAATAGAAGAGATGGCCATATAATTCATAGAGATATCAGAAAGTGGGAGAGACACAGACTCACAACCCAACATCACATCCCATCATTACAAAAATATAACTGCCACCGTGGCTCCTCTGAGCGCAAAAAGAAAAAGGCAGACCTCTAGGTATTTCGTAGCTGACAAGAATCAGATAAAGCCAGAAAATTTTCCCCTAAGCTCGATCATCATTGAAGAATAACCAAGGGGGGAGGAAAGAATCGAAGAAATATCTCTGAAGGAGTAGCTGCAGAAGGCACAGGCAGAGAATGTAGCGCTAAAGGAGCAATTGCAGCAAAAAGAGGAGCAAGTAGCCACCATGGCGAACTTATGCATAAAAGCCCTTCAACACAAATTCCCCTCTGACTCATATACTATGTACCACAAATAACAATGGCTTCTATTTCAAATCAACACTCTAGCCTCCCATGGATCACTCCCTTTCCAAGATTGTTGGAAATTCATGAAGTTATACAAGAAATCCAACATAGCTGATCAGGCAAAGATGGCAGAGTTTTATATGCATAACTTTGTGTTGACAAATCTAGAGATTTGGGACCCCAATCCTACAATGGGGGATATGAAGTTAATGGCTTTGGCATCTTGGATTGTGAATGAGGACAATAGAGCCAAAGAGATATGGAAGGTCATGGGAAGAAGAAATAGAGAACCCTTATATCTTAGACCAAAAGTGTTCATCCCAAGAGGAGTCATACTTAACCATCGAGAGATTGAAAAGGACCATGCACTGGTTGAAAGCTACCTTCATCCTCAAAACCAGGTGATAGGCCACTTTGATGATTTTTCTAGGCAGATAGAAGAGGAGTGCATTATGGCCAGGCAGAGGAGATGGAACAACCTCCCACATAGCCTCAAGAACAGGGAGTATCATACTCCAGAAAGACTGAGGGGTGAATTACAAAGGGCACCATTATACAAGAGGGCCATGTAGGCAAAAAATATCCGATGGCTGGGACTAAAGCTCAACCCACCTTTACTGTTGGGGCTAACTGATGAAGAGGACATAGATGCACAAGATAGAGAATAGGAGAATACAGAAAAGGATGATGGATTTTACCCCCTTGGGGAAACTCCCACACTTCTTCCTCAGGAAATCAGGGGGGTTGTCAAAGCTTTGAAGGAAATGGAGGGGGAGGATCAGTTGCTCATAGGATGAGCAACCATTTAGTAGGGGGGTGATGATTAGATCCATCATTAGTCATATTTGGAGGGGTTAATAGTCACCTTTTTTCCTTCTTAGATCTCTTTTTCTTGCATTTTTATTAGTATTTGGGTTTATGATGCTATTATAGGTGGTGATTAAGGCTAACATACTCTGAGTGCCTAATATAAGGTTGAGTGCAGAAAATCATGATTTAGTAAGAATTTTTATAAAGATTTTATCACAAAGACTTGGAGGGGAAAACTAGGAGAAATTATAGGAATATTGTCCACCCTCAAAGGCAGCTGAAGGATCCCAAAGATTCTCTCTAGAAATTCAAATTCCACAAGTAGCCAAGGATCCCCAAGGATTCTCTCTAGCAATTTGAATTCTAGAGGCAGCCGAGCAACTCAAAGAGGAGAGCACTCAATCTTGGTTTACTTGGAGTCCAGTGGAATCAATCACCATTTTCTAGGGAGTTGTTGGTAGCTTCCCTATAGAATAACAAGAGCAGAGCTAGAGCTAGGAAGAGTTAGTCTATCCTAGTCTCGCTTCCATTCAAAATTATTGTTGTGAACTATTAAAGATTTTTGTTTTATTCAAGGATCGAAACTCTCAGAGATGTATGTAGTTATTCTTTTATGAAATGAGCAAGCTGATTTCATTTGATTGATTTAAGTTCAGAGGGCTAGGCTCATGGGTTAGGTCCCAATCCATGTGCCTCAGCTTCCATGTTGTTATTATCATTTCCTTTCTGTCATTTAGCTAGTTTTTCCTCTGGCATTTAAGTTAGATATGCTTCTGATAAGTTTCATTGCTATTTAGTTTTTGTGTTGCTATAGTTTTAATTGCTTATGCATAGTGAAATAGAGGCAAAAACTCTAAAACTGTGGTCAAGTCTCCCCCCTCTCATCTCTGTCAATAGATTTCGAGTAGGGGTAGAACTTCCCGTAGGCCAAAATTTCTTTCTGTTCGAGTTTGGGGAAGAATTTGTATTACCAAGTCCAAGCCTTTCCTTCACTATTTCATCTTGCATTTTTGTCTGTTTCCTGTACATGAATCCGCAGGTGTGCTTCACTTCTGAGCACTTCTCTTACGCTTCCATTTCCCTCCTTTACTTATCACCTTAGCACTGAACTTACCATCTTTTGAACACCTTTAAGCTCTTCAGCCTTACTTCTCTGTTTTTCTCCGTTCACGGCCACCTTACCCTTTTTATGAAAAACACGTGAAAAGCCATACTAAACCACCAAAAACCCAACCTCTGACTTTTCTCCTCGAGACTCCCGCCACCGTACGTCACACTTCGCAATCGCAACATTTAACGATTACCACCACCGTATGTAGCACTTTTCCCATTCAACATTTAACGATTACCTTAACACTTATTGCCCATTCCTTGCAATTGCGATATTGTGAAATCGCAAATCACACTTCACACCATTTTACCCTTAACACATGCAGTCGGTTCTTGCGATTTCGATATTGTGAAATCGCGCCCCGCCATCGGTCCCATCGCCACGTCATCCTATCACAAATCGCATCCCGCAACTTTTTCCTTTCTCCCTTAACACATACCATTGTTCAGACCGATTACGATATTGTGATCGCGCCCCGCTGTTGGTCCCACCACCACATCGCCCATCACAAATCACACTTCACAATTCTTAGCTTTTACATTTAACTCTTACCACTTGTTCTTGCGAATTCGATATTGCGACATCGCATATCGCAAATCACAAATTTTCACCGCCACGTCATCTGCATCACAAATCGCAGCCCGCAACCTTTACTGTATCGCAAATTGCACTTCGCTGAACTTACCACATCGTAGATCGCAGCCTACAACCTTTACCACATCGCAAATCGAACTTCGCACATTTTAGTTCATTCCGTTAAGTCCTTACCACTATCCATTTAAACTTGTGATATTGCGATTTGCGACCCGCCACATCACCCGTCGCAGTTCGCACTTCGCACAATTTTGTTTATTCTGTTAATTCCTTATTGCTATCCATTTAAACTTGTGAAGTTGCGATTGCGATATCACACATCGTGGCTTTTTTCCTCCATCACACTACACCATCACACTTTTTAGTTATTTTCACTCCGAAGTCATTTCTCACGTTATAATAAAGTTTTCTAAGGGTTTAACCCCCTCTTTCTGCTTCCAAACCTCGTTTCATGTGTTAAACCCTCCATTAGCCTCTTTTAGCCCTTTTTCTTCTTCTAAGCTACAAATTAACTCCTTTTAGTTAGAATTAAGTCATGGATAGTTTAGTTGCATGGATAATATCAGAGTAGATAGATCATAGGATAGGTAGAATTCATTTAGTCGTTTGGCCAAGTTAAGTGTGGTTTAGAAATAGTTTCCTTTCTGCCATTTATTTTCAGCAAGTTAGCTTAGTTTCTTTTCAGTCATTTCCCTTTCATCCAATTAAATTAGTTTCATTATTTTCATTTCTTTTCAGCACTTTATTTTAATTTCCTTTCTGTCATTTCCTTCCAGTAATTTACTTTCCAGTTGTTCTCATAATTTAAGAAATAACACCCTTTCGTAAAGCAGAAGAGGATGACATGAATAGAATGCATATTTTGTGTATATAGCATTGTCAGCTTAAAGCTTGTATGAACTCCGAGTTGATAAAGTAAAGTAAGGCAACCCCTGGGAGTTGCAGCACTCTTGGTGCAATACCAGGGCTCTCCAGGTTGTGGTAAAGCCATATTGTGTGCCTCAATGGGCTTAGTAATCCGTGCCAGTAAATGGAAGGATATACGGCAAAGCCAAAAGGTGGATTTCTCTCCATTGGGCCTATTAGTCCTGAGATTTTTTGTACAATAAAGCTTGGAGAGATGGTCCCAGTGTAGGGGCTAGTGACCCCTGGATCAAACTGCGGGTTACGGTAAAGCCTGAGAAACTAGGAGGCACTCAAATTCCTCAAGGTGTAGGCGGAGAACTCTGATAGCATCCATGCTTGTTTGGTTCTTTTCGGTTGGTTATGAGTCCCACATTCATGCATAGAGTATGGCACGGGGTTGATTGGCTGAAGAGAGATTTGTTTCAACCAATCTATGGTCAGGTGGAACATGGAATTCCCATCTCCGGTTGGGTTTTACATTAAGTAATGAAGAGCTCATTCCTCTGGTATTCGATATGAAAATGTGTTGTTTTATGTATGGATTTATTTGTTGTTATATTCATTCTATTTCTATTGTTAATATGATGATTATAAGCGTGTATTTGATAAGTGATGATGTATGGCTCTATCTATGTTTTTTCCTAGAAATTAATTCACAATGTATATATGGTCAAATAGAATGTATTGTAGCTTATTATGTATGGGAGAAATTATTCTTAGCTATTCTCATATTTGTAAGAGACCCCCATGTTTAAATCTATTGTTTATACCTATAGATGTAATGTTTGTGACATGTTTGACGAAATTCTTGTCATGGCTGGGTGGGGTCGGATGAGTTCCTGATGATGTGATTGCTTCCATGTATTTGTTTTAATGTTATTTAACCTCTTCTAAAGTTTCATGAAGTTCTTGGCAGTGACCTGGGCTCTAGGGCTAAAAACGTGGCACGAATCTCGAAGCTACAAGATCAAAATTGACTGTTTGGGGCCCTGAATGCTACCTTTCCAAGGCTATCCCACGTCTAAGGGTCTATAATCACTCCCTTTCCCTTATTTTCCCGAAACTAAGGCTCAATAGGGTCAAAATCTAATCCCCCTTCAATTTTCAAGGGTCTAGGAGGGTGGTTTACCTCCTGGAGGTGTTTTTGATGACGTGTAAGGTGTGTTTGTCATGTTTCCATCAGTTTCACTTTCTTAAGGTCATCTAGGAGGTTGAATATCATGTTAGTAGCCTCTTGTCACATTTTTACCTCGGTTGGTCGGTTACTTGGGTAGATGTGGGAAGAGGGTGTTATAGAGTGGTATTAGAGTGTGGTTGCGCTCTCCTTGGGCTGTGTGTGTTTCTTGTGCATACATATCAATTGCATATGTGTTCCTCATGCTTATGTTCTATGTGCTTCTTGCGTATGCATGGTGGTGTTGTTTGGTTTTTGTTCTCTTTGTGTGATATCTGATACCACAAAGTGTTATCAGAGCATGGTTCAACCCTTGGAATCGATGGGCAGTTTGTTGTTCATGCTTTTTCATTGGTTGCATATCAGTTTCTCATACCTAGGGTGTATGTGCTTGTGGCATTAGTGTTGTGTTGGCCATGGTGGAAGTGGTGTTGCCATGGAAGTGTTGATGGTGTTGTTTTCAACATGTTATCATGCGTGTATGATTGGTTATGTGTTTTTCATTCTTGTATATTGCATGTGCACGATTGCTTACATATTGTTACATATTGTACATCCATTGCTTGCTTATGCTAGGGTTACATAATTGGTCATGCTTGTGTGTTTCCCGTGCATGCTTTCTTATGTGATGCTATATGTGGGACATGCATTGGTCATTCATGATTGTTTATACATGTCAAGTGGGTGCATATGGTCAAGTTTGCATTAGTTTGGTGAAGGTTGTTGTGCATAAGGTAATTGTATGCAATTAGGTCATGATGATGATATTGGTATGGTATGATGTTAATGTGTTGGTTAAGATAGAGCAGGAGATGTAGACCATCAAAGTGAATTTGTAGCATTGGACCTTGAGGCAAGAGCATGTCGTCATACACATTTGGATATTGGGCATGTAGATATGTAGGTTAAGGATTGTTATATGCATTATGGTTATGAGTATTCCTTTAATTATATTGATGTTATGGTTACATACCTTACTGATGCTATTTGATTAGTGCAGTTATATGTACATGTGTCAGATAGTCATGAATGATAGCAACCTGTGGTGGTATGCATTGCTATTGTTGTTTTATGTTAGATAACTTATATGATGTTGATGAGCATGTTATGAGTTAACTTTTTGTTTTATGATAGTTAGCTTGATGATTAAGTTACATTTTATTGATGAGCATGATATATAACTTGTTGTTGTTACATGCTAGTAACTTGATGGTTAGGGTTATCAAAATTCAGGCACGAGTCGACCTAATTATGATAGTGTGTTGTATTATGTCTAGACTGACTATGCATATGTCATTGTATGCATGAATTACATTTTCTTATGGGTTTATGATATGAAAATGTTAGCTATATACTGTTACAGATATCATGACCTTATTTATGATTGGTTTGATATGTTGTAAAAGTTATATCGTGTTAATATAGATTGATTGTGCAGACAAGATAGCCTCCCATAAGATACATTAAGGTATTAGCTTGCTTATGCCGTCTACTTTATACTTGATTTTTTTACTATGTCACATATTTGGTGTTTGAGTGAATTGGTGTTTATTACGTCATCTAATTGATTTATTTAACATAGTATGTTTGCAAGCTATTTGAGTGTTTGATTGATTGCATGATATGAGTATTATGTGCTTGTAAGATTTCATGAAGGAATGATCTTGTTTTAAGATGGTTGTGCTAACACATATGAGTTGAGATAGCCAGTATGTACTTGAGTATAAGTAGGTGATAGTTCTAGCATTATGTATTATGACCGATGAGTGTGAGATGATTGTTGATTATGAAATGGTTTTTAGTCTTGGTACAAGTTGATTTCAAATTGATAGATATGTTGTTTTGATGTTTGGTACATATGGATGACATGTGTGTTTAGTTACAAGTCAACGTTCTTGGCACGACAAGATAAGGTAACTGGTATATTGTGTATTTATTTATGCACTGAAAATTATATGTTTATGGCAGTATGATGCAGGAAATTGCATGGAAAAATAGACTGCCATGAAATCTTGAAGAAGGCTTGGGTTGAGCTTTCCTTTGGAAGCACTGGAAACCATGGGGATTGAGTCATGGTGTTTGTTTCTAGTCTTTTGCGATTTGTGAGCTTGATTTGCGGAATTTTTTATGTCTGGTCATAGTTATTCCACTTTGATTGCGGTGTTGTATTGATATTGGTTTTCATGGTTTTATTCTTGTTGTTTCTTGTTCTTGTCCTTGTCTTTTATGTTTTGAGTGCTTGAGGAATTTTTTCGGTAAAGAGGAAAGTAATGGAGCTCGAGGAGAGCTATGTGGTACCCAATAGGTAATGTAAGACATAGATTAAGCTCGATGCATGAGTAAGCGTAATGGAAGGTAAAAATATTACAGTTGGTTGGATTGATTGAGTCCATTGGGTAGATGGACAGTGGAAAAGTAGGTAAAGTAAATGGATTTGAGGCATCAAATTCCTTAGCTATGTTGGGAACTCTTGTTCTCAGTGTTGTGCATGATGTGCACAGATAAATGAAGTTCTCTTAACCTAAACCTTATGATATCTAGCAATTGTGTTGTGATCATGATTATGTTGATGTTTATATATATATATATATATATATATGTATGTATGTATGTATGTATGTATGTATGTCATTGCTTGAAAGTGTCGTCATGGATCATGATTGTTTTATGCTACTATATGTGTGTGTGTCTGTGTGTGTGTGTGTGTGTGTCGTGTCTTACAGGGTCATCATGGATCATGATTGCTTAATGCTAATGTTTACATGTATATACGTGTGCATGTATGTCATTGTTTGACATGATCATGATTGTTTTATGCTAATTATTATATATATGTATGGTTGTATGTATCCATCTCACTGTAACAGGGTTTTCAAGGATCATTCTTGTGGAGGAGTGATTTCTTATGCATGTGAATGGCATGAAGAGGTTCCTGGTCTTATGAGGAATCAAGTGGGAAGAGTAGGTCTGACAAATATATATAAGGTAAATTCATATCATGTGGATATGAATTGATATTATATGATTGTACTATGCCTATGTTTATGTTATGGACAGGTAATGCTGAGGGCTACATCATCAAAGTGAAAGTAGTGTGATCTGTGTCATGATATGATAAGCATGGATAATGGAAAGACACTAGAAGCAAGGTTTCTTGTGGGGTCAATGTGTGGTCAATGGATATGCAGTACTATTGTTATGTATATCTTGAACATGTTTCACCTGTGATGTTGTGTGTATGCAATGTTGTGTATATTTAGTATGTGCACCTGTTGTTCATGCAATGCTATGTACATGATGGTACAAATGGTGATGTGTAGTGTTGTATGCCTATTATATATATGGTGTTGTGTATATATTACATATGCAGTGCTAAGTATATATAGTGCTATGTACATGTTGGATATGTGGTGTTGTGTACATATTGTATTGTGTGCATGTTGGATATGTGGTGTTGTGTATGTATGGTGCTATTTACATGTTGTATATGCAATGTTATTTGCATATTAAGTTGTGTGCTTGATGTACGTATGGTGCTATGTACAAGTGGTGTTATGTGCATGTGGTGTTGTGTACATGTTGTACATGTGGTGTTGTGTGTAGGTGATGTCGTGTACATGTCGTGCATGTGGCACTGTGTAAATGTGGTGTCGTGTGCATGTCGTGCATGTGGTGTTGTGTACATGTGGTATTGTGTACACATTGTACAAGTGGTGCGGTGTACATTTGCGTTGTGTACATATTATGCAGGCGATGTCATGTACATGTGATGTTGTGCAGACATTGTGCATGTAGTGTTATGTACATGTGAAAATGTGTACATGTTGTGCATATAGTACTGGTATACATGTGCTATTGTGTGCATGTCGTACATGTTGTGTTACTATCATGCGGTACTATGTATGAACATTATGTAGTCGTGGTTTCATGACATGTGTATTTTTTTTGTTGTACTCTATGTATGTATATGTGTTGTGTTGTATTATACACCAAATATAAGTGTATGTATTGTGTTTTGTTGTACACTAGATGTATGTGTAGGTGTATATGTTGTATGCCGGTGTGGGTGTACATATTGTGTGGTGTTGTACGTCGTGTGTGGATGTATGTGTTGTGATTTACATTGTGTGCGTTTGTACGTAATTGAAGAGAAGCAAAGATATTGAGTGTTTTCTGAGTGTGGAAACCAATCCGGTGTGTGTACAGAAAGAAAAAAGGTAGAAGTAAGGATCAACGAAGGATAAGTGACAATATTTTATTTCAGTTTATTATGCATGTGATATGTGATTCTGACTTATGATAGTTACATGTGATTTATGATTATGGTTTGTGATGATTGCATGCAATTCATGGTTTTGATCTATGATGGTTGTGTTTTTAGCTAACCTAATGTTATATGTTTATTCATGATGATTTGATCAAACAACTGGTTTGACTTGTTGTCACAGGAAGTGAACAAGATTGCAAGTGTACCTTGTTGACAAGCTACCAATGAGGTATGATTTGAATTTATTTCAATTTTTTTTAGTCTAATGGGAATTATGTTCTTGGTACAGTAATGCATGAACATGCCCGGTTGGGTGGTTGAAACCAACTACAAGAACTAGAAACAACAACAAAAGGAATTGAAACAAGCATCAATATGTTGGTAAAGTACTTCAGGAGTAGGGCCATTGTGGGGGGCTGGTACCCAATAGTGTCCATTGATTTCCATGAGCATTCTATGACAGCTATGACGGGTTTTAGGCAGGGATATGCCTTGGTTTTTGTATCTTCCGATGCAAGGAAAACTTTCCAAGGGATGGAATTCCCGGGATGGGGGTGCCAGCGGAACTTGGAGGGTGAGTGATTGCATGGAAGGTGGTGACCAGATTGCCCAAGGGACTGTGTAGCAGAGAAGGGAAGGTCGAGGTGGATTTGTTTTGGTCATTAGCATTGCAATGAGATGATAACTGTTCACTAAGGGTACAATAGCACAAGATTGTAGCACTGGACATTGGATACAACTTTGAATTTGACAGTGCATTCTGGAATTCCTAAAAAGGAGGTGAGTCCTGGTATCACGTTGAGGGTGGAGGTGTGACCCTATGGATTCCCTTGTTGCTGATACGGGCATTGTATCCTTTTATTTGTTGGTGGAGAAAATGTGTATATGTGTATATTATTGTAAATATTGTATCGAGCTATTTTATAAAGCTCCATAGACAATATGGTTATTCGTTGGTTGAAGAGAATGTGTATGAGTATATATGTGGTTTTTATTATAAATACCATAATGAGATGTGTTATAAATCTCCAGTATGTGGTATGATTGTCACGATGGTTTTTTCTTTTGAGCAGGTTATTCATTGTAAATAATGCAACGAGCTATGTTATAAAGCTCCATAGGCATTATGTTTTGTTTTAGCAGTTTGTTGATTTTTAGGTGCCATTGAACACCAAGGATAGTGTTCCCCCAAGGGGGAGGGTTCTATAACAGTTCTAGTAAAAAAAAAATGATGTAAAAATATATAAGACCACAATCGATGGGACACGTATTCCAAGTTGAATGGTGGGAAAAAATCCTAGCGAGTGTTCATTTTGGTTATTATGGCTAAAGGAAATTTAAAAAGGCAATGGAAAAGGCATTGGAAAGGCATGAGGAATTATTTGGCACATTTTTTTATGAAAATATTGGAAAATAGGAGAAAAGGAAGGTGGAAGGTCATAGGTTGCATGTGAGGAGGAAAATGAAGGAAAATAATGGAAAATGAAGAAAATAGAGGCCTAATTAATAAAAAGGCTTCTGAGGATCAGTTGGTAACCTTTTGTGAGTGCATTTTTTGGAGCTCTCTCATTATTCTCTCTCTCTCTCTCACTCTTGGACACACAGAGTTTTGTTGGAGCACTTGGGCTTTGGAGCAAGAAAGGAAAAGAAAGTAAGGAAGAGCTGGATCAAGAAGCTACAACAAGATTCTTTGCAGGTATATATTTGCATATGTGATTTCCTTTCTAGATCTAGCATGCATGGTATTGCATGTGGTTTCTTGTTTTCTTTGCATGGGTTTTCCAGGTGTGATAGTTTTTTCAGGCTAGCCTTTCTTTTATCGTATAGCTTTGATGAGATGGGTTTCTCATACTTCAGTTGAGTTGGATGGCCAGATTGGATTCGAATTTGAGTGGGGTGGATCTCCAAAATGAAAAACACATGGCCTAGTGGTCCCTGAACTAGATTTTGGACCAGATTAAAGCCACTGGCCTAGTAACCCCTGAGCCATATTGTGGGTTGCAGTAAAGCCAAATTGTGTACCTCGGTGGGCCTAGGAATCCTTGTTGATGAATGGTAGGATATACGATAAAGCCAAGAGGTGGATTTCTCTATATTGGGCCTATTAGTCTTGAGATGGGATGTATGGTAAAGCTTGGAGATATGGTCTCGATGTAGGGCCTAGCGACCCCTGGATCAGACTGTGGGTTATGGTAAATCCTAAGAGACTAGGAGGCACTCAAATTCTTCGTGATGTATGCAAAGAGCTCTGGTAGCATCCATGCTTGTTTGATTCTTTTCAGTTGGTTATGAGTCTGACATTCATGCTTGGAATATGGCATGGGGGTGATTGGCTGAAGAGATATTTGGCTTAGCCAATGTATGGTCGAGTGGAACTTGGAAGTCCCATCTCTGGTTGGTTTTTACATTCAGTAATGAAGAGTTCATTCCTTTGGTATTTAGAATGCAAATGTATTGGTTTATGTATGGATTTATTTGTTGTTATATCCATTGTATTTCTATTGCTAATATGTTGATTATAAGTGTGAATTTGGTTATTGATGATGTATGGCTCTATCTATGTTTTTTCTTAGAAATGAATACACAGTGTATCTATGGTCAAATAGACTATATTGTAGCTTATGATGTAGGGGAGAAATGATTCTTAGCTATTATTAGATTTGCAAGAGACCCCCATGTTTAAATATGTTGTTTATACCTGTAGATGCAATGTTTGTGACATGTTTAACGAAATTCCTCTCATGGTTGTATGGGGTCGGATGAGTTCCTGATGTTGTGATTACTTCCATTTATTTTTTTAATGTTATTTAAGCTCTTCTAAAGTTTCATGAAGTTTTTGGCAATGTACTGGGCTCTAGGGCTGAAAAGGTGGCATGAATCTCGGAGCTATAAGCACATAATTGACAGTTTGGGGCCCTGGCAATAGTTACCTTTCCAAAGCTAGCCCGTGACTAAGGGTCTATAGCTGCTCCCTTGCCTATACATGTCCGCGGCTAAGGCTCAAGAGGGTCAAAATTCAGTCCCCCTTCAAGTATCATGAGTATGGGAGGGTGATTTACCTCTTATAGGTTTTGTTGATGTTGTGTAAGGCGTTTTTGTCGTGTTTCCATCGGTTCCACTTCCTTAAGGTCATCTAGGAGGTTGAATTTCATAATAGTAGTCTCTCGTCACATGTTTACCCCATTTGGCCAGTTAATTGGGTAGATGTAGGAATAGGGTGTTACAACGATCACTGAGTTTGACTGAAGTCCCACTGCACAACTGACCTTCCACTAGCTCCTCCAAGAATTGGAACTAGTTTAACTTAAAACAACTTGATATAACTGACTTTGATTGCTACAAATTAGAAATCACACATGCTTAACTGAACTTTACCTCCTCCAACTCAAATTTTCTGAATAAAATAGGTGACACAAGCCATGTCACACAATTTAACTGCATCCAAGTTGCGTGTTGATGTGGAAATTCGAAGTTTCTCAATTTAATCAAGGCTAAATAAAATTGAGAATTTCTTGTTGCATTTTTCAACACTCTCTATTAGCAAGAAAGGGATTATCAACCACCCCTATACTGCACCTGTGGAACTTGAAATTTCCTCTTGACAAATCCTTTGTCAAAATTTCAACATCTTATTCCTCTGTCGGAATGTATTGTAGCAAAATTATCTGCCTCTGTACACAGTCCTGAAAATGGTGATACCATATATCTATATACTTGGATCAATCATGAAAAAAAAGATTCTTAGAGAGCTTGATGCAACTATTATTATCACAGTAGATCACAGTATGATCCATCATCTGACCAAACAATCCAACAAGTATCTTTGTCATCCATATTGTCTCGCATGTTGCTTGACTTGCAACCATGTATAATGCTTCTACCAAGATCAACGTGATAGATATTTACTTCTTGTTGTAATAGGAAATAATTACGGACCCAACAGTGAAAATTCCACCTGATATACTCTTTTGGTCGGATGGAATCCTTGCCCAATCTGCATCTATGAAACCACACAACTTCACTCCCTTTTTCTATATGTACCATAGTCCAAACTGGGTAGTGCTTCTGAGGTACCGTAATACACGATTAGCTTCCTTCCAAAATAATTTGGTTGGCCTAACCATAGTTAGGCTCAGTTTTTTGACTGGATAGAACATATTTGGTCGCGTGTTCACAAGATACATTAGTTAACCCACTAGTTGTTGATATATGGTAACATCCACTTCTTCACCTGAAGTGCCATCCTCCTTCCTCTAGTTGGTTGCTAGAAGTTTCTCCATGGCTTTGTAACTCTCCATGCAGAACCTCTGTAGTATCTCATTTGCATACTTTCCTTGAGAGACAAACAGTTCCCCATTGCCTTTCCATACTTCCAACATGAGGAAGTAGTGCATGAGACCCATGTCCTTCATTTCGAATTCTCTTACAAGGTCCTCCTTTCAAGATATGATAAACTTCTCATCACTAGTTAAAATCAAATCATCAACATATAAGACAATAATACGAAATTTACCTTCTACCAAGATATGATAGAGGTTTGCATCTGCTTTAATTTTGGTGAAGCCCAAACTGGTGAGATAGTTATCGATCCTGGTGTACCAAGCATGAGGTGATTGTTTGATACTGTACAATTTTTGCTTGAGTCTGTACACATGAAACTCTCATTCGAAAGTCTCAAATCCTTCTAGTTTCTCGATGTACACCTCTTCCTCAACAACTCCATTGAGGAATGTTGTTTTTACATCCATCTGGTGGATCTTCGACCCCATCTGTACAACCAGAGCAAGATTTTATCCAATGGATGAGTACCTTTCTACAGGAGCAAAGCTCTCCTCATATTCAGTCCCTTCAACTTGAGAGTACCCCTTTTCCACAAATCTGGCCTTATACTTCTTTAGGCTTTCATCTGTTGCATTATTTTCCTTGAATATCCATCTCGAACCCACAACTGATTTATCTGCTAGTCTTGGGACCACTTCACGAACACTGTACTTTACAATGGATTCGTATTCCTATACCATTTCATAAACCCATACAAGTTTCTCTATTGCTTCCTCGAAAGAGGTTGGCTTAGTCTTTACAAGCTCATTCATTAGATCCATGTTATGCATATTAATCCCTCTTTCTGACAAGAGTGATCTCCCTAGTACTCAGCGAGTAGCTAGAAACAAACATCCATTTGAAAACCTTTTTCTCTAGATTAATTGCATTTCAAAATTATTATAAGAAAGTAAAGAGGACATGCCCCTACCTTGAAATCCAAACGTTTGATGTAGTATTTTATCTTGTCGCTCCAAAGTGGCTTCTTCAATAAGTAGAACCTGTAATCAAAGACAAGACAAAAGAATCAAAGCATCTACAACATATAATAATCAAGAAAATCTAACCCAAATTAGTGATCAAGGAGTCTAAGTATTGATTTTATTTCAATAATCATAAGAATAACTCAATGAGAAACAGAGATCCATATGTATTATCTTGAATTAAAATAGTAATCTTACAACCTGATGCCTTGATGTCGTACAGATTTCTCCCGGGCTCCTGAAAAATCGTTCCTCCTTCAGTTTGATAAGCCTTCCTCTCTAAATACTAGCATAGAGTTATGGAAACGACGGTGTGATCATTATCATGCCAACAACAACTTACTAGTGTAGAAAGTATGCACTCTTGGTAATTTCTTCAGCAATTAACTTGTATGTCTACCCTTCATCATGAAACTTGAGCTCAATTTATAGGGAAATGGAGGTAGTTTCAATTCCATGAAGAGAGGGATGGATTCCTCTCATGAAGGGATTTGAGCTCCATGGACCAAGGGATAATCTCCATGAGTGGAGGGATAAAGCTTGAAATGATCGTGACTCTAGAAGCTTCTAGTTAGGAGAATATTCGACTAGCTAGGCTTCTAGAATTTATTTTTTCTTTTAATTTTCCTTTCGCGGGGGTGTGTAGGTAATAGTAGAAAAAAGGTTTGGGGTTGCCGCAATTTATTGACCAAACAGCAGCGCATGCGCTGGGAAAGGCTAGAAAAATCGTGCAAGTTTACTTTTAAGGGTTTTAAAGAGATTTTCTCCAATTCCAAGACTTGATTCAGGAATTTTAAGGTTTTTGACTTCTAAGGGAACATGATATAGGTGGTGATAGACCCATACGAACAGTCAAATGTCATGGTGATAAAATAAATTGTAACAGATCACCCCCTAAAGTGCGAAGTCTGAGGTTATTCTGAAGAGTGAAGTGCTTTATCATTTCGAGGATTGGATTGGAGACACTGGTCGAAAACCTGTAAAAACATTCAATGCAAACATATATATATATCATCACTAAGGTAGGAATTCCCACACTTAGATCAAAACTAACTAAATTTTTTGGTACATATATGATTTCAATATTGCATCAAAAGTAGACACAGTATGGGCACAACCATATGTCATGAGAAGTCTACTGTATCATGAATAATAAAACTCCTCACAGCTTGGATGGTGGAAACTAGATCCAGGGTCTTGATTTCTGCTTCTCGAACTAGTACGAATCTATCCATGCGATTGATTGTGTCAAATTTGAACATGGTAGAAACCATTTTGATTACCAGTCAATAATGTGAACTGTTAACAAGTGTGAGAGAAACCACAAATAATTACAATGGCTCTCAAAGTACTGCAACACAATCCATGAAGTGTGAATGAATTATTTGCAGTCGAACACTTCATAGAATCATTCGAACGAAGGTCAATGATGCAACCTGTCGTCAAAGGCAAGAAACCTACCATTAGTGCATGCAGATCCCAAGGTACTGATAGGATTCTAGATCAACTTTCTAGATGATGAGTTGACGTCGATAGAAAGTGACTCATCGTAGGAAAGCCCACGACACGAAACCATTAGATAAATTTTTGAAGAAATATCTGCAAGGAATGACTCAAGGATGGTCAACGTGAATGGAGACAAATGTTTGTAATGAATGGTTTATTTGAATTCTTTCTTGAACACATAACGACACTGCAGATGGCTTGGCAGCATTTGACCTAAAGCTAATACCCAGAAATCGACTGAAGACTTTCAATATGGTTTGATTAAATTTTATACATAGGATTTCCCAACCCAAGTACAAGTGTGACAAAGTGTCGTGTTCAAGAGTGGCATGCTGCTTTTTAAACAATGGTCACAATTGGATTCTTTTTCTCTCTTTTCCCCCCACCATTACTGGCAAGTACCACTTTATTTTTAACAAGCTTGAGGAGGATAACATTTGCTTGTTTGTGTAAGCTCATCCTTAGGATGAGTCCATATTAGTATTAAAATCGAACCCTAAGAAGGAGTGGTTCGGTCTTGTATGTAATTGACAGGTCCTTTACTGTTAAATTTTAACGAGTCTAGTATACGACAAACTCAGTGTTTTTCAGTTTTAGGGAGTTATAAGAAAAATATAAGTAAACTCCATGGTTCTTCTTTTTCGTAAATTTAGTCTCTTAGGCCCGAAAAAGGATAAAATAATGTAGGAGAGAACTCTATTGACCGTGATTAGTTAACTTATACCTTTTTCGTAATTAGTCCATTTCAGTCCAGAAAAGGGGTAAACTTATACTAAAAGGACGACTGTTCATTTACTTTAACGAGTTTGAATAGTCAAGTACTCACTGATATTTTCATATTTCGAGAGTTTGAAAAGGGCTTAAAAGAGAACTCCAGGGTTTCACTTTTTCGTAATTTTACAGAGCCCAAAAAAAGTGATAAAAGTATACTCAATGTCAAAATAATTATTTTCGCCCAAATTCCTGTATCCTGCACAAAAACTCAAAAGATTACACATACATGTTTCCAAAGAGTAAAAATATTTAAAAATGACCTTTTAAAGTGAAAATTAAATAAAATAATAATAATTTATTCATTTAAAAACTATAAAAATGGGTTAAAACAAATCATTTTCACCTTTTCTATTCAGAGCAGTGCAAAGAGGGCTTTTGGATAAAAAGTTCCAGAGCAAATATCAGGAAAACCGACCGTCCATTTCTTGAATCATCAGAACCAGGTAATCCACATCATCTTCATCTTAATTTCTATCCCTTTTATTTTTCATTTTGAGTCTCAATTTTATTTTTTAAGAGGATTTTATTTTTAAATTGCGCCCTCGGGGGTTCGCAGGTAATGTAAGCGATAACTGCGAACACCGATAATTTTTTAAAATAAAAATTATCGGGCTGCCATGGGTTCTATGTGGAGCGCGTGCGAACATCCACAGTGTCTGCGCATAGAACCTGTGGAGACGTCATGAACGTTTTAAAAACCTAATTTTCTCTTAAAATTGGTTCAATTTCTCTTCCAAATGGTTGTAATTGTTAAATGTGTTGATTTGTAGGTTTTTCCACCATGTTGGAGTGGCGAGAACGTGAACATGAGCTCATAGACAATGAAGTTATGGATGATGATACAACTATGCGTGCGTTGAAGAATTGTGGCTTATACAAATTCTGGGCTATCCAAGGGATAAAAGCATAAGTGGAGCTAATGGTTTGGCTTGTAAACACATGGGATGTTCAAGACCAATGCTTCATAATCGATTACCACCGGCTCGAAATTGAGCTCGAGGACATTTATTTCCTTACCAGATTGTCCTTGAGAGGAAGAAGCATATCCTTGTTTGGGGCCAAACAGGCAGGTCTACCCACTGCCAGTTATAAAGAGAAATATTGTAGTAATGAGGCAGATCTAAAGGATGGTCACATAGATATTAAAACTATCTTGCGATTGGATCTCAAATTGATACAATTTACAGTAACCAGAGTATGCGGAAGTGCAGCTCCGCATGTGGCTACTAAGTCACAGATGCAAACATCAGTCGAGTGTCTTGGGGGAACCATATTTAACTAGTGAAAAGGAGTATTGGCCAATATGAAAAGCCAGTTAACTAGATCAAAGAATGCGAAGTTGAAAAACTTTAGATATGGCACCATTCTCATTTCATTTGATTTAGATTGAATTCCTCTTCTTGCTCCATAGTTGATTCCAGTAGATAGTGGGGCTCCTCAAGAACCTTGGATGGTGCAATGGGTGGCACTATTGGCTTGCCATGGAGACGAGGGTGGCTCAGTAGTTCGGTTTACTCTAGCATACTTTATGTTGCTTAGGAACCAAGTCTTCACCATCAAATACTTCCCTTATACAAGAATGGATTACAAGGGTGATCCTGAAACATCTTTGCCTCTAGGGTCATAGTGGGACGAGACAGGTAATCGAATCATTTTGATGTTTTTAATCTAATTTTTATTTGATTTTTATCTTCCAATACTGACAAAAATATTTAAAATGAAGATGTCGTTCCATAATGACTGGCAACACTTCGTCTCTTTGATAGGCGGGAATCACATCCTGTAGCACCTCCACAGGACCAGGCAGTAGAGATCCTAGCATACATTGAGCACAACCTTGAGAGTTTGACCATAGACATTCTTGAGACATGAACAGATGATATTCTTCTTAGGCTTCAGAGATACGTGACAGGTATTCCAGGTCCATTTAGGAGATTTCTACGTAAGGTGGTGCATGATATATTATATTACATCCATGATCATCATCACGGATAGTTGATGACCATTGTGGATTGACATTTTTGTTTTTTGTATCAGTATGTATTAAATCATAAGATGTTTGAACCTATGATCATAGACAATGTAATATTTTTTGAAAACAAACTTATCTATCCTAATGAGATTAATACTTTTGTTATCTGAGTATCTTGTTCAACATGGATTGAATGTTGTTTTGGTTTACTCTATTAATGTTGCAAATGTCTATTTAGAAAACGATTAGCTAATTCATCATCTAATGTGTTTAAATTTCTTGATATATGTTGATATTCAATATAATCAAATTGTCGTTCCAAGAGACGATCCTTCAAAAATAATCCCAATAACACTGGATTTATAATTGCATAAACTTTGTTTAAATGCAATACAATAAGTTATGAATCCAACCCAATGATCAAACTTCGAATACCAAATGAAATGGCATTAGATAATAACTGAATGACTGCATTATATTCTGAAATATTGTTCGTTGTTTGACCAAGGCATACCCCATGAATAGAAACTAACTCATCTGTGGGTGAATAGATAACCCAAGTCGCGGAAGAAATATTCTGTGTACTACGACAGGCACCATCAACAAAACCAATGTATGTTTGAAGGGATGTTGACATCTGCAATATCAAGAGTAATCAAGATAAGCAGCGATAGTAGTAACATCAAAAATAATCTAGGCACACTTATCTAATCTAAGGCACACTATTCTAAAAAGTAACTAATGTACAAGAGAGGTCTTCACACGAAAGTCAAGCATAATATCTCTTAAGATAAAGACCATTTCTAGGCTTATCTAAAGAGACCCCATCATAATCAGTTAATTTATAGGCTCCTTTCGCAAGCACATGCTTGTCAATATAGGGACCATGCCACATCAGTTCAAATTTTCCAACACCCATCTTATCGTTAGCTTGATCGTATACTAAAACTAGGTCACCTTCTGAAAAAAAAAAAAAAAGGGTTAACACTTTGATCATATTGAACTTTAACACGTTTCTTATGATCTTCGGTAGCCAATGCAGCGATGCGCCAAGTCTCATCTAATTGTGCTAAGTACAGAAAGCATTTTTCCTCTTCATATGTAACTGGTAACAACTCAATGGCTAGTTTGAGTGACGGTATTTCACATTCAATGGGTAACACAACTTATAAACCATAGACAAGTTGAAAATGAGTGAACCCTGCAGTAGTTTATGCCAAGGTTCGATATGCCCATAGTGCCGAAAAAATCATGGTATGCCAATTCAATTTGTGAGTTCCGATAATCCGTTTAATCATGGTAGTTAAAACCTTCTTGATGGCTTCAACTTGACCATTAACTTGTGGGTAATACGGAGCAGAATTATCATGACATAGGCCAAGTTGATCATAAATTTCGGTCATCATAATATTTTGAAAATGACTCCCATGGTCTGTGATAATAGCTTGAGGCACATCGAAATGAGCAATAACATGATTGAATACGAAAGTAGCTGCAGTTTTTCCATCTTCCACGAATGTAGGCATCGCCTTGGCCCATTTGGTAAAGTAATCTACAACGAGAATAATATAACCATGCCCCCCAGCCAAGTGAGGGTTACGTGTAATGAAATCAATGCCCCATTTTGAAAAAAATACCGACAAAAATGATAGTGTGAAGAGGAGCTGGAGGTGCATGCATATTTCGATCAAAAATTTGGCAATTGTGGCATTTTCGGACCACAAGGATAAAATCTTTGAATAATGACAGCCAAAAATGACCAGCGTGAATTATACTTTGGGTTGTCGCAAACCCAGACATATGACCACCACATGCTCCAGAGTGGAAATCATTCAAAACTCTTTCAACCTCTTCGTGATTTATACAATGTCGAAAAACAGAATCCGCACCACGACGATAAAGAGTGTCTCCAACAATATTGTATTGTTGGGATTGATATCAGATTCTCCGTCGATTTGAATGTGAAATCTCTGGGCAAAAGGTTTGGGGTTTAAGATATATAATGATATCTCCATACCATGGATCTAATGTATAGATGAGAAACAGAAATTCATCTGTGATGGGATTCTCTACCACGGTTTATGTCTCAGTATTGGGAAAGTCACACATAAGCTCTGCAAACACTAGTGATTTATTTGATTTAGATTTCTTGAATTCCAAATAAAACTCTTGTAGGATGACAATCCATTTAGAGTATTTCCCCCCGAGTAATTGTTTTGTCAAAATATACATCATCGGGTTGCAATTAGATATCACAGTTGTCTTACGTAACAATATGTAGTGACGAAATCGTTGGACAGCTTGCACTGCTACCAAGGCCAATTTCTCCACATGTGAATATTTTATTTCCATTGGATTGAGATTCTGACTTAGATAATAGATCACATGTTCATTGTGAGATTCATCCTCCTGAGCCAAAACCATTCCAATGGTGGAATCAGAGGCAGCTAAGTATAAAAATTAGTCCTTGTGGTAATTGGGTGGATGCAATAACGGTGCATGGGTCAACGCGTGTTTTAGTGCATCAAAATATTTATCAGCAATCTCATCCCAAATAAAAGGAACATTTTGTTTCAACAACCGAGTAAAACCTTTTGTTAACTTAGCATAGTTTGGGATAAACCTACGTAAAAAAATTTATTTCCCTTGCAAACATTGGAGTTGGCGAAGCGTGGAAGGAGGAGGTAAATTGATGATAGTCTCAACCTTCGAGGGGTTGACACGAATGCCATCTTTCGAAATGATGAATCCAAGTAATCGTCCTGATTGTACACAAAAATCACATTTGTGCGGGTTCAAACGAATCTTGTAGTGCCTACATCTCATGAATATAGCTCGTAAGTGTGTAGGATGATCGTCTCTGCGTAAAGAGTGAGCAAGTAAATCATATAGATAAGGTTGTACAATATGTTTGATATCATGAAAAGCATAAGACATAGCCCTTTGAAAAGTTTCACCGGCATTTTTTAATCCGAAAGGTAATTTGCAATAAGAAAATGTTCCCTAAGGACATATAAATGTTGTTTTTGGTTGATCAGCAGGGAGTATGTTGATTTGATTATAGCTAGAAAATCCATCCATAAATGAGAAAATTTCATTTCTGGCACAATCATCGATAATTTGGTCGATATAGGGTGTTGGATAATTTTCTTTTGGACATGCTTTATGAATATCCCTATAATCCATGCATACTCTTATAGTCCCTTGTTTTTTCGTGACATGAACTATATTAGATACCCAATCTGTCAATGGAATTGGATAGATAAATCTTGCTCATAATAGCTTCTCAACTTCAGCTTTTATATTTATAGATTTTCGCAGATGTATTGGACGTAATATTTGTCTAATAGGCTTAGCATCCGAGTATGTCTTAATTTCATGAATGAAAATCGTAGAATCGATTCCTGGAATCTCTTCATAAGACCAAGCAAAAATGTCTTGGAATTCTTGATATAGGGCTTTGTAAGCGCTAATCTCTTCAATCGTACAAGAAGCACCTATATGAATGTTTTAAATAATTCCAGGTTTGATTGATATGTCAATAGGAACTGTTGTAGAAATATTTCCCAAATTAGTTTCAGAATCTGAATGTGTAATCGATATAGGATTATGTTCTTTGAAACAATATATATTTAAAGAGTTGGATGCACACCTATCAATGTTCTTTGAAACAATCTCAATCAAATGGAATCATCGATTAAAGAGTTGGATGCACACCAAAGGTGGTAATTCATGACATGGTTGGAGGGGTCGTATCCCGATTTACCCTCAAACTTGGGAATATCACTGGGCAACTTTAGGCATTGGCGGCCAAAACGGAAGATAATAAATTAGATCATTTGTGAGGTGTGACAAATCTGGTAAATCTAAAGTTGCAATGAATGGTTACCGACGGTTAGGATCCTATTGAGAAAACTAATAACCTTGAGGAATGATTCCAGTACCGGGAGGAAGATATCCAGGATAACCAGGAATAGTCTGTGCAATTGGAATTGGTATGCCTCCGGGATAACCAGAATTAGCCATATTGTACTGAGGTTGAGCTGGTATCTGATATGTGTAACCAGGGTATGGTTGATGCTGGTATACTGGATTTTTTCCTACAGGTCCATAATGATACTGACCTTGATGTGATTGATAAAAAAAAATGACCTATATAAGGTTGGCTCTTTACAATTGTACTTGTACCAAGTTGTCTTGCATATTTTTGAACAGTAGTCTGAACCATAGGTCCAAGTTGATGTATAGTCATTTGATGGATTGGCTGTGATACAAATGTCATCGTTACTTGAGGGGTTGTACAAACAGGGACTGTAGAAACTCCAGGAATAGGTGTACTAGGTTGTTGAACATAAGTTGATGCAGAAGTTTGGACAGGAGTTCTAGGTGTACTCAGACCAGGTTGCTAAACATTACTAGGTGCAGGTACCTAAGGTATAACTTGAAAAGTAGGTTGGACAAGTTGCTGGATTTGGGGATAACCATTTGGATGACCAGGTTGATTCAACAACAGATTCCACACGGTTTTTACTCCAGGATAAGTGGATCATATTGAAGTTTGTGATGCATAAGATGGACCATAACCAGGTTGATAATTTGGAATGTAAGTTTGATAATTTGCTGGATAATTTCCACTAAATATTGACCTCCTTGAAAAAAAATTTGTTCTTGATAAAACTGTGGCCTCAAGGAGGCCATTGTCCTTGGAAATTTTGTTGCCCTGGCATAGGGTACTTCCCTTGAAGAGGTTGTGGCACCTGAATAGAGTACTGCCCTTGAGGTTTATATTGTCCTTGAGGTATGTACTGTCCCTGAGGTTGCCCCCCTGGCGGTAAATTACTACCTTGAGGTTGCCCCCTAGGCGGTAAATTGCTACTTTGAGGGTCAGGGTTAGGAATGTTTCCAGACATCAAGTAGACTTGTTCCATTTTCAAAGTTTCGGTATGAGATTCATTGAGACCAGGTGATTGTACAAGTTTTTCGAGAGAGGGAGAGGCTCCTGAGAAATTACAAGAAAGCGACTAGTATCCTAAAGGAATAGGTGGACCACCATACAAAAAAAAATTTGGCGATGAAGAAAACATGGATGACTCAATAGACATGTCTGATGAAGGTCTGTAAATACCTTCAGGTAAGGTGTAAAAAGGAATACGGGGTGGCGAGTAACTAAGACCAGAATTATGTAGAAAGTCGGTTAACTCAAAATACCAGGGATCTTGCTTGAAAGGGCTATAATAAATCAATTCACTTTTCCTTAGATCTAAAGATTCTTGAAGTGAAGGAAGTATAACCTCTTCTTCTGCGTCAGTAATTTATTCGATACTAATGAGGCCAAGAGGAAGGTTCTTAGTGATGTGAAGCTTCACTCAAGATGAATGAGGATGACTAGGGGTTCAGGTTATGAACTCTGAAGCAGACTCAGATGAAGTAGATTCAGTTTCAGGTTAAAAAATTTCAGGTTCAGTAGCTGATAATTCACTAGTGTAGATGAAACTTCAACTAGTTCAGAAATTTCTGGTTGTCTTTGGTAACTTTCTGTTGTGTGAGGTTGATCTACTTTGTATTCAGGATGTATTATTATAGATGTTTCCTCTTGTTCAGTTGATCCGATTTTTGATGGTTGGCCTCTTTCAAATTTAAGTTTTTCTAACTGACTTGGTGTGTACTCAGGGGGTTTCCCCTGCATTCTACGAGAGTGTCTCGGTAATTCAGCCATGGTTAAATGTTTAACACACAAAAATTAATAAAAATATCAACAAAATAAACCTAAATTCGCTAAGGAAATAGTCAAATTTAGCACACGCCTACAAAATCTAAGAGACAATCCACACGCAAACAGTATATTTCCACACTAAAAACACTAGTTGGTAATGAAATCCAACATCGTATAATTCTAATGTGGAAAACTTGGTGGTTGGAACAGTTACCCCAACAGCCTACTTAATGAAACAGTCTGATGCAAGTCCCCCCACTTATGCCATCTCGAATTGAAGAGTACCTTCTGGAAAGTCCAAGTGAATCTAGCCGACGTCTGTTCCAGGTACAGTAGGACCTTCCCTCCATCGTCACCTTGGGAAAAATTCTGAAGATTAAGGTCACTTACATCACCAATGGAAATAAATGTACCTAGAGGAACAATCTACGATCCGATATACATGCAAGGGCAGAGTATCAAGCTCAATCCCCTTGAAGGCTCCCCGATATGGTAAT
The DNA here is from genome assembly GCA_034641835.2 of Pinus albicaulis. Taxonomy (NCBI): domain Eukaryota; kingdom Viridiplantae; phylum Streptophyta; class Pinopsida; order Pinales; family Pinaceae; genus Pinus; species Pinus albicaulis. The sequence continues at coordinate 35,955,481 of CM076579.1, read as the reverse complement.
CTGAGGTTTTCCAACAAGTGACCCTAGGCTCCTCGACAATGTTCTATCCGAGGTTTTCCGTTTGTATTATGTGCACATATGCCATCTCTCCCAATGTGATAGGTACGATTACCTCACTGGTTCTAACATGATCTCTTGCTTGACTCTTTTAAGAAGAGCTTCCTAGAGCATAAATGCTACAATTGGATTTTCCTACCACAAGATGCTACTTGTTTGTTTAAACTATCTTGGAATGTTAATTACAACCTGTTCCAAAATACTAGCCTAAGCTATGTTAATAGAATGAGCCCTAGAAAATGTAAAAATATCTAGATTGATTTTATTAATGTGTTGTTTTTAATTTGGTTGTTGCTTAAGACAAAAGGTATGGAGTTGAAACTTCAATGATGTTTGTGACCCGACTCAAAAATATGTTAAATGCATCTAAATGAGAAGTGCAACTCTTTTATTTTTAATGAATCTTATTTAAGGGAAATATTGAGAGATTTAACAATTTTCAAAGCACCAATTCTTTCATTCATAAACAAAATTCTTGAAAAGAAGACATTTTCGTAAAGAGCTCAATTCGCAAAAATGATCAATTACTCTTTTGAAATGAAATTCCTTGAACAATCAGATCATAAACTACAAATCAATAAACAAACCATTTATGAAATAAAACATTATCTAATAACTCTAAAAACATAAATTTCAAAATCAAAGAAAAAAATTTAATTTTGAAGTCTATCTAGAATGTTTGCGGACGTTTTCTCCTAGTTTGTGACCAGAATAAGAAAAAATTCTACTTATCTCAGCAGAAATGAAAACATCCAAAAATGCTTTGGTGATATTAGGCTTCAGTAAGCTAAAAGCTCTTCCAAATTTACAAATGAAAAAGGAATCAATTTTCACAAAAGTAAGGTTTGCAATGACCTTAATGGCTCAGAAAGACAATATCATCATACCAGTAAGCTGAGGTAAATGAAGGTATCTTGTATTGAGCAGAAATAAAGTAGGGCAATATCTCACTTATAAGATGCAAATATGATGATGAATCACACAAACACAAAATTTGTTGAAAAGAAATTCACATATAATATTTGACAGCTAAGATAGATTGGGGAAACCACAAACAATCAGGTGATCTGGCTCTAAAAAAGAGAATTTTTATTTTTTTTCAAAAATTCTCCAAGGGTGTGCAGTTTATAGTGGAAGATAGAGCGCATGTGCACTGTTTTGAACTAGAACCTACACAGATTGCCACACTATTTTCTCCTGAAAACCACGGAGGCAAGAAAAAACTTGGAAAAAATAAATAATCAGATTTCTTTTTTAGGGATTCTTAAAATTTATCTACCCAACCCATTTTCAAAGAAGTCAAAATCAGAAAACTCTAAAATTCAAACTGAAAATAAAATAAAGAAAACTAAGTTCTAGTTTCCTAGTGGAGTCGCCATTTTGTTATGTGGATTAATCCCTCTTGTCGACAAGAGCGATCTCCCTAGTACTCGGCGAGTAGCTAGAAATGAACATCCATTTGAAAACCTTTTTCTCTAGATTAATTGCATTTCAGATTTATTATAAGAAAGTAAAGAGGACAAGCCCCTACCTTGAAATCCAAATGTTCGATGTATTCTGTTATCTTGTCCCTCCAAAGTGGCATCTTCAATCAGTAGAACCTGCAATCAAAAACAAGACAAAAGAATCAAAGCATCTGCAACATATAATAATCAAGAAAATTTAACCCAAATTAGTGATCAAGGAGTCTAAGTATTGATGTTATTTCAATAATCATAAGAACAACTCAATGAGAAAAAGAGATCCAAAAGTATTATCTTGAATAAAAAGAGTAATCTTACAACCTGATGCCTTGATGTCGTACATATTTCTCCCGGGGTCCTGAACAGTCGTTCCTCCTTCAATTTGATAAGCCTTACTCTCTAAATACCAGCATAGAGTTATGGACACGAGGGTGTGATAATTCTCATGCCAACAACAACTTACTAGTGTATAAAGTATGCACTCGTGGGAATTTCTTCAGCAATTAACTTATATGTCTACCCTTCGTCATGAAACTTGAGCTCAATTTATAGGGAAATGGAGGTAGTTTCAGTTCAATGAAGAGAGGGATGGATTCCTCTCATGAAGGGATTTGAGCTCCATGGACCAAGGGATAAGCTCCATGAGTGCAGGGATAAATCTTGAAATGATCACGACTCTAGAAGCTTCTAGTTGGGAGAATATTCGACCAGCTAGGCTTCTAGAATTCATTTTTTCTTTTAATTTTCCTTTCGCAGGGGTGCGCAGGTAATAGTAGCAAAAAGTGTGGGGGTTGTCGCAGTTTATTGACCAAACAGTAGCACATGCGCAGGGAAAGGCTAGAAAAACTGCGCAGGTATACTTTTAAGAGTTTTAAAGAGCTTTTCTCCAATTCCAAGACTTGATTCAGGAACTTTAAGGTTTTTGACTTCTAAGGGAACATGATATCAGTGGTGATAGACCCATATGAACATTCAAATGTCATGGTGACAAAATAACGTGTAACAATCCAATATACCGATAATGTGACCTTCTCTGCCTAGGTTTATTTGAAGGAGCACCCACATTCTCCCTCGCATCCTGCACAAGTCTCTCAACTTCCCTAGTCCTTTTTCTTCCTTCTTTGGATGGTTTTGCTTCAGTTGTTGTCTCCAATCTATGCTCCTCAATTTGTGGCTACTCCACAACTTCGTGAGGTTCCTACTTTGGAGCTAAAAGCTCCTCTTGTGGTGGTATCTAAATCTCCCTCTCAAGAGAGCACCGCATCACTTTCTCCTCATCAAATTTTACATTCCTTCGCACAACTGTCATTCTAATGGATGGAAAATACACATGGTAGTTGTGTGGATTTTCTGTGTAACCCACAAATACCCCCAATTCTGTGGTCATCTCAAGCTTCTTCCTTGATTTCTTGGAGACATGGTAGTAAACATAGGCTCTAAAAACACTGACGTGCGACACATCTAACTTCCTCCCCAAAAAATCCTCCTCTGGTGTAATCATGCCCAGAATCTAATGAGGACTTTGGTTCTGAAAATAGACTATTGTGTTGCATTAAGTAACCCAAGAATGTAGAGGTAGGACTTAGTCATATAACATCACCCTCGTTGCTCCCACATTGCTACGATTCTTTTTCTTAGCCACCCCATTCTGATGTGGGTTGTGGGGTGTTGTCAACTCTCGTCGAATTCCTTCCTTTGCATAGAAATTTTTAAATTCATTCGACACGTACTCACCTCCATTATCGCTCCTGAAAGCCTTCACCTTCTTACCAGTTTCTTTCTCAACCAGTGCCTTGAATTTTACAAACTTGGAAAATGTCTCATCTTTCTTCCGCATGAAGAATATATCACACTTGTGTGAGAATTCATCAATAAAAATGACAAAACATTTGTGCCTAGCAATGGAGGCTATCGAGAAAGGTCCACAAACATCACAGTGGATCTTTTCAAGGACTGCATGTGCTTTGTTATCATGATCATAGAAAGTGGATTTTCTGTACTTCCCCAAGGTACATCCTTTGCATACATCCTGCTACTCAAGTGCTCCTTTGGGGAGGCCTGTGGTTATCTGTTGCATAATATTCAAGGCGCCATGATGCAAATGACCAAGTATTCCATGCCCAATTTCACTAAAATCGTGACTCTGCACTTTCTCCTTCTTAGTTCTTAATGCATCACAAGCTTCCACATCTAGCTTATATATTTTCTTCACACAAACCCCTATCCGCCTCACCTATCTTGTGGCTACGTGTCCCAGGAATTCCTTTCCTTTGTTGAAGATCACATTATAACCACGATCTTCCAAAAATGCAACATAGACGATATTTTTCTTTAGGCCCATAATGAACATGGCATCCTTAATCATGGGGGGGAGATTGAATCCCTTTGAAAGGTGATTGTACCAATCTCGAAGGAACTATACCTTTTGTCGTTCCCCATCTCAATGTGCATCTGCAAATATTTTTCTTCCAAGCCACTGAAAAAGTATCTACACCCTGTTATGTGGAACGATGCACCTGACTCCAAGTACCACACACTCATTAGGGGAATTTTGAGGTCTAAAATGGGGCTCCTAAAGAAATAATAAAATAATAGTGAAAATAATAAAATAAGATTTGATTACATCATCAAATTTTGGAGGGAAAAAAGAAAAAACTACTTTTTCAACTCGCATTTTCAACTTATCTCCGAAAATTTTTACTCAAATTTTGGTCAGGAATACTCATTGGATGCAAAATTTAATTCCTCATCCAAGGAGTACTCATGTTTCATACTTTCTATGGATCCTATTACACGAAAAATGAGAAATACATGAAAAACGTGATTGCAATCATGTTTTTTCAAGTATTTCTCATTTTTCGTGTAGAAGGGTCCATAAAAAGTATGAAACATGGGTACTCCTTGGATGAGGAATTAATTTTTTCATCCAACGAGTACTCCCACTCGAAATTTGAGTAAAAACTTTGGGAGATAAGTTGAAAATACGAGGTGAAAAATAATTTTACTATTTTTATTAATTTTTAATATTTTCACCCTATTGGTTCTTATAAAGTTTATTTTAATTGTACATTTTTCTTAGGAGGCCCATTTTAGACCTAAAAATTCCCCTAATGCCCCATCATTGTGTTGGGCATGCATGCAATAAGCGTAAAGTCAAGCTCGAACTGTGAAGCCAAGGCTTCACCTGTTGCTCCTTCTGATGTATTCTTGCTTGCCTTTTTGTGTGGACACTTTTTTGGCATAGTGCCCGAATTCATGACAATGGAAGCATTTAATTTTGGAAAAATCTTTGTTCTTTCCCACTTGGATGGATTCTAGTTTGGATTGAGATTTCTTCCCTTTTCCATTCTTTCCCTTTCCAACCAATGAAATTTTTTCTTCATCCTCACCCTTGGATGAAGTCCCATCTCTGATATTCCACCTTATTTCCTCCTGTACCAAATTGAGCTATAAGAATTTCCAATTCAATAGTTTCTCCCTCCCATTCTTTTAATCTTGGTAGCTATGCCAACTCTTGGGAAGGCCTAGAAGGGATAGGCTTACCAAGTCATATTATGGAACATTAACACCAACTCCACCAAGTTCATCACGACATTATGTAAACCTAATCAGATATTGTGAAATAGTGTCATTCTTCTAGATCTTGATACTTCAAAGTTTATCCTTGAGTTCCAACTTCCTATGGCCACTACTATTCTCGAACAATTATGTCAGCGCTTTCCACATTGCAAATGAACTTTATTTTCCATCAATATTTGAGACAATGTGATCCCATAATCCCTCCAATATTATTCTCCTTTCCTTGTCTACATCTTTCTTCCATCGAGTAAGGTTTTGGGCATCAGATTCCTATGGTTTTGCAACATTTGTCTTGATGTATTCTAGCAATCCATTGCCATCCAATATCGCCTCCATGCAACAAAATTAGAGGTGCCTTCCAAATCATACTCTAGCCTTAGTCTATTGAAGGCCATCTTTTGAGCTATGAAGAGATCCTATTGCACAGAACTCCAAATCGAACCTCCTGAGACACTACTTTGAAATTCCTACTCTAATGTGAATCCTGCTTTGATACCATGTAGAAATTATGATGTAGATTTGCAACTACTCATGAAGTTTTAATCAAAGTCACAACACACAAACCTGCTCTATTGCTCTGTGGAAAGTAATTCACAATATAAAACAAAACTTCTAGACATTCAATAAGAAATAACACACATGCACACAATATTTTTCTTCGAGAAAGAAATCTTCCCAAAACCCCAATGTCCGCTTGCATTAATTTGATGAATAGAAATGTATTACAATTTCTTTACTCAACTGAGCACAAATTGCAAGTGCATATACTATCTCTCTACTCACTGAGAAGCTTTGACCCAAACTTAGTCAATTTATTCCTTTGCTTGAGACCCTATTTCCCTGTGCAATTCCTTGAGAAATTAGGCCCCTATTATTTAGCAATTTCTTCAAAATGGATTTCGCAATTCCCCAAGTTGATCACCAAGTTGCATGCAACACCTATACACTCTGGAGTAGTCTACAATTGATGTTACAATGCCTTGGAATCTCCACCTTAACTGGATAACTCGAATTCTCTACATGCATTAGATATTTTGGGTTGATTGGTCATTTAACTCGATGGTCACTGAGTTTGACTGATGTCCCACTACACAATTGACCTTCCACTAGCTCCTCCAATAGTTGGAACTAGTTTAACTGAAAACAACTTGAGATAAATGACTTTGGTTGCTACAAATTAGAAATCACAGATGCTTAACTAAACTCTAACTCCTCCAACTTGAATTTACTGAGTAAAATAGGTGACACAAGCCATGTCACACAATTTAATTGCATCCAAATTGTCTACTAATGTGGAAATTCAAATTTTCTCAATTTAATCATGGAAAAATCAAAATTGCAAATTTAATGTACACTTCTCCGAAATTTATTTAATTTCACTTACCTTTAACATAAAACCAAAATCTGAAATGTGATTTGTCTGTACTCTCCAGGTTTGGTTGCATAAGACAATTATTTTAGTAGTTGGGATTAATTTTCCAACATCATGGTCATTCTGACTTCATGTCACATTGTCTTGGAACACATTCACGGAAAAAATATAACACGGTCATCTCGACTACATGCCACATTGGTGTGGAAAGTTTAGCTAAAAATAAAACGATTAATAAAAAATATCAAGACATGTTCATATTCCTCGATGCGTAGACATTTCAACTGAAAAATGTGAGTACTCAGTTTCACTAGTTTCATGGTATCTTTTATTTCAAAACTCCTATGTCAATCCAATTATAAATCAACTAGTCATGCCCCATTGAATTAAACTATTTTTTTTATACATGTTATGTCATGAAACTTAATTTCCATATTCAGTTGATTTTGTTCAATTTTAAACACTCTCATAATGACCCGGGAACTTTCTGATGTGAATTCCAACTCTATGATGAATTTATGAGTCAATGTTGTTTAGATAATTACAAATCAATCTATGCCATTGCACAGGTCTAATATAAAAATCCATCATCCCATCCCCGATTGTATCAGGTTCGTAATATTCTCTCTTTTGCATATGATCTTTTTGTTTTTAGATATGATTAAAAACAAAATCATGGTTATAATCAGTATTTTTGCAAAAAATGGTATTTCCCAATCCTTTTGTTAGGATTCAGGGTTAGTTTTTGTTATTCCGGGGCCAAATCCCATCCATACATATCATTTCATGTCATATTCTCGTAATGGAATTACATTTTCCTAGGCTTCCCTCTGTATCTCTACATTTTTCCTAGGCTTCCCTCTGTATCTCTACACCTCAGGAAATGTAATACTAGCATCTATTACGCTTCATACTACATTGAGCTTTTTTTTCCACAATGTGTTGAGGATTAAGTGGCAGTTTATGATGGAATGAAGGAATTGTATTATAATGATACACTGAGAAATTAAATTTGTACATCATGTGAAGAAAGTGGAGGGATATGTGGTTACAATGTTTCGGTTTCATATGAGTTTCCACCACTCATATGATATTGCATGGATGGACCCAGTACTAGAAAATGCTCTAGAAAAGGTATTATTTCATTGATATTTATGCAGTAGTGTCTCTGAATTTTTTGGCTAAGTAGTTGTGGAACTAAATAATGTCAATAAGATAATTTTCATTCATATTTTTGAATCGGGAAAAAATGGTACGAATGGCGTGGAAATAGCTAAAGATACTCTCCCAAGTATTTTTTCCAATCTGTTGATGGGTATGGTTAAGTTTCATGATTTCTAAAATATTTTTAGCAACTCTAGGTGTTTCATTTCAAGCTACTGTATTGATCACAAATGGTTATTAGTGTGTATAACGTTATATATGAAGAGGAGAAAACCTTCTCCTCCCTCCTCTATTTTGAAGATGGAGGAAGTCATAAAGGAATATGTTGATCAAATGCCAACCAGATATTCACTCTCACAACTCGACAAGATCACAAACAACTTTGCAGAAAAATTGGGAGAAGGGGGTTTCAGTTTTGTGTATAAAGAAAAGATTCGGAACTACCGTTAAGGTTCTGGAGAGGCATCAGCACGATGAGAGCACCAACTTGACGAATGAAGTGGCCACCATTGGATGAACCCATCATGTCAATTTGGTTTGTCTTTTGGGGTATTGATTTGAAATATTTACAAGTGCACTAGTATATGAATTCATGGCTAATGGGTCTCTCGAGAAATTTATATCTCTCAAAAAGGAGAAGGGGAGAGTGTTAAGTTGGGAAAATTTGTATTCAATAGCTTTGGGTGTTGCTCATGGAATTACATATTTACACGAAGAATGTGAGAAGCGCATCATACACTTCGACATCAAACCACACAGTGTATTGTTGGATGTTGACTTCACACCAAAAGTTTCTGATTTTGGTTTGGCAAAACTTTATGCGAAGAAATACGACCATATCTCTATGACTTCCATGAGAGGGACACCCAAATATGTTGTGATGGATCTCTAGGACCTGTTACAGAAAAATCATATGTATATAGTTTTGGGATGTGTTTTATATATATTTTCGGGGGAAGAAATAACTTTGATTGGAAGGTGAGGTATTCTAGTCATTTTTACTTTCCAGAATGGGATTTCAAGCTGCTTGAGAGAGGGGAGTTGTGAATAAAATTGAGAGGAGAACAAGTGGAAACAAAAGATGAGAAGGAAATAAGAATGACTAAAGTTAGATTATGGTGCATCCAATGCAACTACCATAAGATCTTCTGGGTATGAGAAGGGTTGTTCAAACGCTAGAAGAAAATCGAGGTGACATTTCCAATCCTCCCTTGCCCTCGAATTCCATCTCCAATGCACCTATAATTCCTTTATTATATTTTGCAAAAGAATATGAAAAATAATGTAGAGATGGAAAATACATAAAGAAAGAACTCGAAACTATAATGGAGCAAAAAAATCTTCTTAAAATTAAAAATTAGTTAGATAGAATTACATTGAAGACATCAACAATAAATGATTATAGCGAGTCTGAACTACAACTCAACTAAATTCAAGAGAATCAAAACCAACTATGACACCTGTTAGCAATGGTATTTACATCCCACCCATCCCGCCTTATTTTATTCTTTTTAACCTCATCTTCGTCATTATCTTTGACCTCGCTTCATTTTCTTAACCATTTTTCCCAAGAGTGCTAAAGTCATCATTGTTCATAAGCACTAAACCCTAATTTCCTCTCCCACTGAGCTAGGTTTTGCTATGGAAATGAGACATTTGAGAAGACAAGGCATAAGGTAGGTCATATTAGTAAGTATGAGGCCATTCCAACTCATAAGATCGTGTCTCCATCATTTTTTAAGAAATCATTCCAAGGGTTAAGTCACTTGCCACTCATAGGAGCGGTTTTTCTTCAAACTGTGTTTCTGACCAAACAAGATGAATTTGACAAAAGTGAGAGATTTTTTTTGCCATCATAGGTCAATGTAGAAAAACCCCCTTCGGTTTTTACACAGGTGTCATGGTTTTAGAGAAATTTCAAAACTATAGGTGCCACGGAAGAGTTGTTTCACTTCTGGAGCGACCTTGGGAAAATCAGGTTTTCTCATATCTTTAGTGTCCGAATGACTTCCTTGATACATCAAATGATAACTAGACAAAGATATATTTACAATTAGATATCATGAGCTCAATTTGGAGTTTAGTAAGACCTTCAAAATTTTCCTGCAACAACACTCTGCATTTCTGCACTCTCATTCTGCATTTTTTGACCAGTCTTGGGAAAATAACATTTTGACAAGGTAAATCAACTACAATCATAAAACGAAAGGTAGATTTGGAAATTAGAAAGGATAGGCTTTCCAACACGCTATCATGGCCCAATTTGGACACCTACAACCCAGCCATAAACAACCTGCAATTTGGGGTAAAATGGCATTGCGTGTTTAACAATTGACTGATTTTTTCTAAGTTTTTCTACAAATTTGAATTTTACCTTGGGGAATCATGTTTTTACCTCATGTAATTGATGATGTAAATGTAATTATCATGTTTTTACTATTACCTAGGGTAAATACATTAGGTTAAAACTCATGATGAGGTGTAATGAATCAGTTTGAAAAAATTTAGGGTTGAGTCACTTTGACCACCCTACACTCTAGGTTTCAGTTCAAACTTTAGTGGATCAGCTCCTTCTCTTAGGGATTCGACCCTTGAGATTGGGAGAGGTTGTTTGAGGTCTATATCATACCATTTTTTACTCATTTTCAAAGGTGGGGAGTTGGAATTAGTTTTATTTTTCTAGATGATCAAGGGAACTTGTACTCAGTTTTGGCCAAGCTAATAAAGAGGAGTTGCAGCTACATTTATGGGATACCTGTGGTATTGAATGTATTTCATAGTTTCTTCTTCAGTATCATGTTTTTGAATGTATTTTTCAGACTCACTTTAATTTCTATGTTATGATTCTTTACAAGTTATAAATTCAGAATACATGTTTGCCATGCTCTGTTTTGGGTAATTGATCATATTTTGTTCAGTATCTTCTGTCTGAGAAAAATACATCTCTTATGCTTTTCTCAACCTTCTTACAGTTTCACCATTCCACAACCATTTATTTCAAGTGATTGGAATTGTACCTACCTTTCCCCATCGATCCCTGCTACCCTAATTCATTTTCCCTGACCTAGCTTTCCTTGACCTAATTCCTTTATCCACTAATTTCCCCAACCAAATCAATTCAAAACAACCCCCTGCACTCTATACCTAGCCTAAAACCATAATTTCTCCAACCCTCCTTGTTGTGATCCTTTTGGAGATAGCCCTCTCTGGCTTGATAGGGCTAGCTATCAAGTCAAAATTTTGGTTTGTGGTTACCTCTATTTGGATTCCTTCCTCGGCCTTGGGAATCTGGTGGAGTGATAACATCTTGGACTCGTTGCTCGGGAGACGAAAGCTTAATTTTCCCTGGGAAATAACGACAAATATTTAGATCTAATTGCTGATGGTGAACAACAGTTGGACATATTTGAAGGATGAACCATTCACCTGGTGACTCCATTCACTGAAAGATCCATAAAATCAACACTTCATGGTGACTCCATTGCATGAAGATCAAAAGCTTCAAGAACTTTCAAGATGGAAACCATTGCAAGAAGGTATGCTCCCATGAGCCGGGATCACATTCCAGGTTTCCCAAATAAAATTCCTAAGGTATATTGGCAAAGGAATTTGCCTATGTTTAAAGATGATGATAGGAATGATGTTGCTTTATATCTGGTTAAATTTCACATGCATACATGCAAGTTGAAGGTTGAATTTCCTGAAGATTGTCTCTTAAAGATGTTCATCGCTTCTCTTGAAGGAAAAGCACGATCTTGGTATGAAGGTTTTCCACCTGCCAGTATTTGTTCTCTTAGTGTTTCCCATTCAATATTTTATGAAGAATACGAGTCCTATCCTTCTTTGTCTTTGGTTAGTAATTGTTGTGATCAATTTGAGGTTTTCATTCAAAACCTAGAGGATTCTTATGATGATAATGAGTTCATGGATGAAGAGATCTTGGAGGCTTTGCATGACAATCCCTTTCATCACCAAAAAGAGAAATTTTTTTCTCTCATAGAAGAAAAATATGATGTATATTGTCTTGATGTTCATAAATACTTCCCACAGGAGACAATTCTTGCAGCAATACAACAATTTGATCAACCAAAGGTTAAATAAGATATTCAACATCCTTGTGAATCTTTAGGAGAGAAAGAAGACAATTACTGTGTTATCAAAATAACAAATAAAAAAGTGTTTTCTCCTCTGTATCAACCCCTGAAAAGTCATATTACAGTCCAAGCTAAAGCAGGTTTGCAGTGTTCACATAGTCAAGAATGTGTTGGTAAAAATTCTTCCATTTTTTAAAATGAAAATCTAAGTTTGAATGAGGACAATCCTGAAACTAGATATATAGATTATCATGAAGAAAGAAAATCTCTTTTTTCAATGTTCATATTTGATGAAATTTCTCCTAAACCTGATTTTCCGAAGTACGATAAATCTGAAGATAATTTCTATGAGGAGCTTGATGAAAATATACAGGATATTGTTGTGAGTAAACCAATTTATGATGATGATTCCCTGCAAGGAGATCATCTAGTAGATATTTTTTTCTTTCATGAAGATGATAGGGTTTTCATGTTTGATGAAGAATTTTTCTTGTTTAAGGATGTTGGTGAGAAAACAGGTCTTGCGAGTAAGACCCAGGTTTAGGGATTGGGGGCCAACAAGGGATTCCGCTGTATTCTAGAACCACACCGACATTTTCACCCTACTCCGGAGAGCAGAGAGTCTCACCCGAGGCGTGCCGCGACCACATGCAGAAATGGAACAGATCGATGGTGGCGGATGGATCCGCAACTCGAGATTAACATAGAATCGTTTGCATAAATAACATCATATACGTAAGATCATTCCAGAACATTATGCAGATACTAAGCAAATAAAATTTTAAGATACCACAAACATCATGCATGCATGTAACTCATATAACAAGACAGCAACCTGCAAGTATATTCATAACCTTCAGCTGGATCCACAGTTACATCTCTTCAACAAGAAGAGCTTACAATTCTGTTACAGATGTCCCATAGGACAGAGAGATAGATAATAGAAGCCTAGGAACTACAAGGATGTCATGGTCGGGACAAAGCTCTTCTGCAGCATCCGATTGATCCTCTTCAATCCTTCTGCATCAGTGCGTCCCTTCTTTTGGCTGGGTGACGGGCTATTTATTCACCCGCCATCGCAACTGCTAGTTCTTCGTGCGTTCTTCTTCAGTTGATTTCGGCTTCTTTCTATTGTCTATGAGTTCTACTATCTATCCTCTGCCATATCTTCTCTTTGTCTGCACTTATCTGCGTCAGCATCTTCAGCTATCTCCTGTTCCTCCGCAACCTCGGTAGCTCCGCTACTCACCGTAGTTGTGGCTTCCATGTGTCGATCCGCAACCCAAAATCTGTTCTTTATTCAAAATTCAAAACAAGGGCCCCAACAAGCCCCGACCACAATTTCTTGACTCGTCCCAAGTCAATCACAAATCACTGTCTCCACTTCCATCGCTCCACCGGACCCCATGCCCTGTTCTTGCTATGCACCTTCAATACGCTGCCCAAACAAGGGCCCCAACTCTAAGACCTTGCTCAATGCTGAAGCCTTAAGCTTGTTGAAGGTTGCCACAGCTTGCTGCCACCCCTATAACAATGCGTCTGTCTCTGCCGCGATCTTGGTGACAGCTACGTCCTCGACGGGCGTCGGTACAGTTCCGAATACCATGCTGATTTGGGTTTCGGCTTCGATGGCTAACTGTTGCATTGTCCGGGCGCTGAGTTGGAGGGGTTGGTGAAGCTCTCGAATTGCTTGCTTGGCCATTTCCGAGCTGGCCTCTGTCTACTGGATCTGGACCTCCAGAGCATTCGCCTGGGCATATAGCTGGTCCAACTGCGAGGGGTCTGTGGCATCCTGAATCTCTTTCGAAATTTGTTGCAGCTGCGCTGAAATGGGCTAAGTCTTTACTGTAAGGGCCGTCGAGCATTCTTGGAGACCTTTCAGGAGGTCATAAGCATCGCGCGCTGCAGAAGTGAGAGCTTCCTGTATCTGGGTGACCTGGCCCTATTTCTTTGTAATTTTTGTCGTGTAGACTACCTCTGGATCGGGCAGCGCTGGCCGTGCTACTAACGTTGCTTGGAGCTCTGCATTTTCATTGTGGAGGTCAGTGAATGCTACCCTGAGGTGGATGGCCCGCTGTAATGTATCTTTTTCTGGCACATCTACAGGCATCCGAGTGTAGTGAGCCTCGACGGTCGGCCATAGTCCCGTAAACACCCTGGCCACTTCATTCATCTGGCCCTGGAGCTGCCCGTGTGCTGTTGTGAGCTGCTCGTGTTGTTCAGTAAGCACGGTGATTTTCTATTGTTGCTATTCACACCTCTGTTACAGTTCGGAGTGAAGCCTTTGCACCTGCTGGGCTACCCTCTGAATAAAGTGGTACAGCTGAGCCTTACCCCACGTCTCTAAGTTGTCGGACCCCGAAGTACTTTGATCCGACCACCATTCCTACAGTGGTTTCCCACTGGAAACTGATCTGGTGGATTGTTCTTGAGGGGACGGCGGCGGAGTCGGATGGGGAGCGGAGTCTGCCATATTCAGGTCTGGCCACTCCTGTTGATCTGTGTGGAGGGTCTGTGGAAATGGAGTAGGTTCAGACTGTGCCCCATCCATGTTTGCAACGATTTATGCCATCTGTTTGATTAAATCAGAAAAAGTGACCTGGGGGTCCCCAGCGGGGTCGACCGGTGGTACCACTGTTGTACTTGAGACGACTTCGGCCCCGTGGTTCCCATTGATGAGATCTCGGATTACTAGGTCTGACATGATGGCGGATGAGTTGGATGGTGTGAATGAAGTGGTAGGTGGAGGTGGGGTGGTACGTGGTGGTGAAAGCCGAATGTTGATGAAGTCGAAGGGGTCAATGGGAGGTTGAGATGGAATCCCTCCTATTGCCCCTATGTCGATGAATGATTCTTCCTATATAGGCAACCCTGGACTCAGTGGCTGGGGTGGATCCTCCTTAGTGAGGTCCACCAGCGGACTCGACTCTATGGTTCGGGCCCTCTTAGCCTGGGGAGCTTCCAAGGGGTTTCTGGACTTGCTCTTTTCCCCCATCGGGGTATTCATCGGACTCGGTGAAGTAAATAAAACATTAGGAATGGGGGAGGTGATGGAGATCATGTGGAGAAGCGGGTTGGGCTGAGAAAGCTGAAACTTGGAAAAAAGAGGGAAAGGAGTGGCACCGCTTGAGACAACCCGGACCACTTCGTTGAGGCTGCGTACCTTAGTGTTTATTTGGCGAATGAGTGGGAAGAGCTCCATGTTGGAGACCCTTTGTGCCGCCTCCACTTCCGATTCACTAGGCAGTTGCTGCGGCAGCATCTTATCGAAATTGTATGTGGGTACCCCACTTCGAACTTCCTTTGAGACCCCCAGCCATGAACAAACTTCATTGTGGAAGGCTGCGTCGTCGAGTTGGAACTTCAGCGGCCACATGTGAAATGACCCTTCCGGCACACAAGTAGGTCGGAGGAAGGTGTTCCTGTGGCTGACCCCAAACCATACCTATTCGCAGTATCCGTCCATCAGATTCCTGGGCACCCTCTGCTGGCCTGTTACCACATCTGTCATTAAGCCATACCAACTCCGGAATTCCTCTGCATTGACCTCTTTGGTGCTGAGATCACCCGACACCTTCCAAGGGACGAATTTCATTGCCAAAGGCTAACCCTCCACTATTTCTGTCGGCAGCCTGACAAGGGGAGTATGCCACTTCCACATGGCCAATGCAACTATAAAATACCCATAAATAAAGCTCGTAGCCCTCTTGTAATTGTCCTCGCATGCGTTGAACAGCTCCTTCAGCAGGAAGGAGCACCAGTTTAACTTAGCCCCCTTTAAGCAGTGCTCCGCAATGGAAATAGTATCCAGGGTACATTCTCCCTTCGTGTAGTGCCTCATTGTCTTACTAGAAATGAGGTAACACGCGAACTTGACTTCGGGCTTATTGATAAGTTCCATTTTCGCTCCCTTTCCTCCCCGTCATGTGCCATATTTTGCATAATAGTCTACATCTCCCGACTTCTTTGCTCTTTTGGAAGTGGTCTGACATGCAGAGGATACATCCGGGCCATTCTGTGAGAGCCTTGTGAGCCAGTGGATATCCTCGGCGTGGATTGGAATTTATTTGCCCAACCACAAGGACCCGTTCTGGATTCAATGGAGCAAGAACTTGGTACATTGCATGGCTGCTCCTGTTGTCCCGAATACTGTAAGATTCCTTAAATTTAGAATGGAGGATTGCTGGAGGCCTCGGAACTCTAGAAAAATTCTATTTGTTGCACGCCTTGCTTCTGTGGTATAACATTCCATATACACCTGGTGTTTAAGCACTGGGAACTCGAAAGAGTCTGTGAGGTTTGCATTTATGAGGGCAGCACTATCATACTTCCTGATCAGGGACTCCATTTTATGAATCCGGCTGTCAAGCTGCGGTTCTACTACTGCTGGGTTGGCTCTTGTCATCTTTGCTCGGCGTTGATACACTTGCAGAATCGGTTTCGATCCCTTCCCTTGGCTCTGTGCTTTTGGATACTTTTGCTGCTCTGTTTCTGCTCCAATTTCTAATTCTAACTCGGATGCCTCTAGCATTCTCACGCTTTTCTTCATGCATATTATGTAATTAACCGGAATGAGTGAGGTTGATGAGACCCCATAATGAATCAATTCCTACTGGCAGCCTCCACGGCGATAATCGTGAGATTAGTCGCCTGCTGAGGTGTGTTCTGAAATCTACTGACGGTGGTATGGGGAAATGGGCAGATGCAACGGCTAAGGTTACTTCGAATTATGGAAAAATGATTACTGCAAGGTTACTTCTAATTATGGAAATTTATGTTTCAAATCTAGGCGATCCTACGGACTGACACAAGTACTAACTGAAATGATAGGGACTGACACTTGACACGCTTGCTTATCCTAAGGGGATGACACGCTGGACATGCCCCTCCCTGACCAGAATTGGTTGAGGTTCGGTCCCCGCAACATAGCGGTTATTGACAACCTATGCATGGACAACGAACACTACCTAGGCTCATCCCGATTGCGGGAGAGTTATTCAACTACGTTACTCTACGACTTCTCTCGGGTGCGAGAGTTATTAACCAAAAGTGAAAGAAACTTAGTCCTGGTAGGGCTTTAGGCATGCACCATTCACCCACCTAGGTAAAATAGTACCATCCAGTTGAGCCAACCGAACGGCTTCAGAATCCTTAATCTCGACGACGAAGTAGGGTCCCAACCAGTGCATCTGCAGTTTTCCTGAAAACTTCTGAAACCTGCTATCGTATAGCAGAACCTTAACTCCAACCTGGAACGTTTTTCTCTTGATGTGGCGGTCATGCCACGCCTTCTGCCTATCCTTCTAAACCTTTTGGTGAAAATCGGCTAGGAACCGGGCCTCGTCCAGTTCTTGCCATTCGTGTAGGCGCTCCTGTAGTGATTCCTCTTCCGAGAAATTTAGGGATGTGGCGATTAGAAGACTCGGTAGGGTGAACTCAGCGGGAATCACAGCTTCACAGTCATACACCAGCTGGAATGGTGTTTGATTGGTCAAACACTTCACTGTTGTTCGGTAGGCCCATAGTGCAGCTGGAAACCGCTCATCCCAGTCATCCCACTTGGCATTGCAGATCTTCATCAAACCCTTTTCAAGGATTTTTTTGAACGCTTCAACAGTGCCATTGGCCTGTGGGTGGTACGGGCTGTTTTTGTGATGTTGGATCATGAAAGTGTCCAGCAGCAATTTGATCGTTTCATTAATGAAGTGCATACCTTGATCACTGGTTAAGCTCCGTGGGTAGCCAAACCTGTTGTTGATGTGTTCAAAGATGAACCAAGCTACTATATCGTCCATACAATCCCATACCGCCACTGCCTCAGCCCACCGGGTGAGGTAGTCGGTGGCGATAATGATGTACCGGGCTTTGGAATGCCTGGCTACTAGGGCGATGGGGCCGACAAAGTCAACCACCCATTTCTCAAAGCGCCGCAACACGTTCACCGGGTGTAGCGATAGCTCGTCTCTATGAGAGGGTCTCCCCGTTCGCTAACAAACATCGCATTTCTTAACAAATGATTTACTGTCTGCATGCACCGTTGGCCACCAGAGTCCAGCTTGTAGCACTTTCTTGGCGGTGGGTTTCGCCCCACATGTCCTCCCGCAATGCCGCTATGGCATTCCCACAGCACGGCCTCACGTTCATGGTCGAGGACACATCTTCGCAGAATCTCATCCAGGCCCAATTTATACAACTGTCCCGCAATCAGTTGATATTTGGCGGCACGGACGACCAAGTGTCATTTCTGGATCGAAGTGTAGTGCTGAGGGCACTGCCCCGTGGTTAGGTAAGTTGCGATGTCGGCCAAGTAGTCTGGGATGGCTTCTATCCAGAAGAGATCAGCATCAAGGAGTTGATCATCGAGACAGCCCTCGTTCTCCCCCGTCTCTAACCTAGATAAGTGATCGGGCCCGACGTTTAGTCTCCCGGGCTTGACAATCACCTCAAAGGTGAATTCTTGAAAGAGTAGAAGCCATCAGCATATCTGTCCTACCAACACGGGTTTATTGACTAAGTACTTCAATGCGGAGTGATCAGTGAAGAACTTAAACTTACCTCCTAGGAGTTAGTGGCGGAACTTCTGGAGTGAGTACACCATTGCGAGCACTTCCCTTTCCGTGGTGGTGTAATTCTGCTCCGCATTGGATAGTTTCCGTCTGGCAAAGTAGACTGGGTGGTCAACTGTCATCTCCCCTGGTTGCGCCAAGACATCCCCTAGTGCAATACCGGAAGCATCAATATGCACGTGGAACTGCTTATCCCAGTCTGGATGGACTAGAATGGGTATCATTTCCAACTTCTCCTTTAGGGTGTCAAGGGCTAACTTGTAGTCATCCGTCCACTAGAACACTTCTGATTTCCGTAGTAGCTTTTCGAGAGGAGCAGTGATCTCCATGTAATTCCTTATGAACCGTTTGTAATAACCCATGTGCCCTAGCAGTGAACGCAACTGCTTCACCATTTCTGGGGCTTCCATGTGGACGATCACGGCTACCTTGGCGGGGTCGACGCAGACCCCTTGCTTGCACACCACATGTCCTAATAGTGTTCCGAAGGGAATCGCAAAGATGCATTTCTTCAAGTTCAAGGAAATCTGCAATTGTCGACACCGATCAAACATGATGCATATCAGGGTGGTGTGGTCTTTCAACAAACTATAGACAGTCCAATCATCCATGTAGACTTCCAGGAAATTATGAATGTACTCTCGAAAAGCAGCGATGACGATCCGGGAAAACACAACGGGGACATTCTTCAACCCGAATGGCATCACGTGGTATGCAAAATACCCCCACTCGGTGGTGAACGTTGTCTTCGTTTTGTCCTCTTCCACAATACGCACCTGATGGTAGCTCGAAAATCCACCAGTGAAGGAGTAACCCTCATTTCCCGCAACATTGTCCAATACTTCGTCGCTGAAGGGGGTGGGAAACGGGTCATGGATGCAAGCGTTGTTTAAGCTTTAGTAATCCACACAGACGCGGATTTTTTACTTTTCCTTCTTATTCTGAATGAGGATGGGACTCACCCACTCTGATTCTTCCACAGAGAAGATTAGACCTGCTGTCAGCATTTTATCGATCTCCAACTTGACTTTTTCCTTGCTCCGCAGGTTCAACCGGTAAGGTCGATGCTTCACAGGCTTGGCGCCCGGTTTCAGCACAATGCGCATTTCTCCGAGGTCCCCTTTGATGCCCTTTAAGTCTGAAACTGATGAAGGAAATAGGCCTTCGTATTCCGGGAGGAGGCTGAAAATTTCCTTTCTCGTCTCCTCATCCCAGTAGTCCCCAACTGTAGCCAGTTTGGGTTTTTCCTCCATGCCGATGTTTAGCTTCTTTGTCTTCAGCGGGAGTAGATGGACTCCTTCAATATTTGGCTCTTCTTTGATGTTTCGCTCGCCTTCTGTCTCTTCAAAATATAGGTGCCTTAGGTCCTCCAGACTGTCATCGTCTGGCTCACCGTAGATCCGTTGGCAAGCCAGCTCACGCCTGCCCTCAGGATTTAGTGCTAATGTGCTCCCGTCGGTCCCCAGATCGCGGAGAAACAGTACCCCCTTTATGGCGTGTAATTCCTGGGACACTAGTTCTATCTTCCCTTCGAATGAAAAGCACCAAAAAAATTTGTTCGCGACTTCTTGCCAAGAGCTGGTCCCTCTCTTTCTCTCTTCTTCTAAGTACCAGGCATGGGGGATGGTATCCAGGGAGTGGACAAACCGATGTACCCACAGCTCCTCTGGGTACCCTACACCTCACCACTACTCCTGACAGGTTTTCAAGTGGTCTTTCGGATCAGAAGTTCCCGGTACCTGTGCTTGCTCCGAGGTCCTTCGTCTTCCTTGAACCGCGCTCTCAAAGCAGCCGCTACACAACTCCACTATGACATGGAGTTGCGGTGATTTTTCCACCACCTTGGGGATATGGTCTGGAGTGCCACATCCAGAAGTGGTATCATGTTCCCCTCCGGTACCTTGTCTTCCATATTGGCAATGAATGTGTTGATTGCGTGCATGTTGGACAGGGTGGGGTACTCCCTTATCTCTGCTCCAATCCAATGGACTCTGGCAATGTTGGCACATCTCTACGTGCTGGTCTCATACCCCTCGTGTTTCCAGTCTTCCCAGGTTAGTTTTGATCCCAGCTCCGAGCTCTGGACACTACACCAACTCATGGAGCCGATCACCGTCGGGTTAATATAATCCTCATGCTTCCCCATCATCATCTGATAGAGGTTGTCCAACATCTGAGCATCCTCACTGTTATCCACAGTTTCTGTATACGTCGGGCCTTGATACGGGTAGAGAGGCTGAGTGACTCAGACCTCTTCGTCTTCAAAAATCATCAACTCCTTTTTGAGGTCAATGATGGCATAATTTTCAAAAGCCCATTCGATTCCTAGCAATGCAGGGTAGGGATCCTTGTCTCCCATGATATCAATGACCTCAAATTCTGTGTAAGTCTTCACCCCCGCAATGTCGGCCTCGACATCTTCGAGTTGGCCGATCGGCACAATGCAGTACTAGTTCACCATCCCAAGCTGCATGGGTGAGTAAGTCAGTCGTGGCCGCCAAAGAGCCTCCCACGTCTTCCAAGGTAGGATATTGACGTCAGCTCCTAAGTCGAGCATGGTGTCTTTGATCTGAAATCACGCAACCTGCGTGTTGAACCGAAACTCTTTTCCCATTCTTTGTTTGTTTAGCTTGACCCATTGTACGTACTATGGTGTTGTGTTCGAGGGTTCCCTCAGCCTTGTGTTCCCCTGCAGTACGTCCTCCAAGGTATGCTTGAGTTGTTCCCGCATTGAATCATTGTCAACAATTTTGAGGAACATATGGAACCATTCTTCAATTAGAGCCCCTGTAGCGCTCTGTTCCCCAGTATTGGTCGTCATGGGTACCTCAAGGCCTTTGTCTCCCCCCAGCCGGGCAAATGTCTCCACTGCCTTCTGGAAGTACTTCTTCTGTGCTTCCGGCCTGATCATTTATTTCGGGGAGGCGGGCCAGATCCCTTGTATCGGCTCCTTCTCGCAAGCGTCCTCCCCCATTTTCTTTCCTCCTAGCGTCACTATGGCTATGTTCTACATGGCTGGAGTTGTTGTCCATTGAGGTTATGAGTTTACCAGATTCATGCCCCTCTGCCTTGCTCGTTCCTCTCACTTCTTGATAAGTTCAGGGCAATCCTCTGTCGCGTGGGTGTTCACGTGGCACTAGGAACACCATGGTCTTCTGGGTAGGGGGAATTCCCTGGCCATGTGACCCTCCTGGTCACAGTTGTATCATTTCAACGGACCCCGTCCCCCTATGCGGCCTCCGCGCATACCGCCTCCTCTACCCCTGGAAGCCTCGTTCACCCTGTAGGAGGGCCGATCCAATCGGTCCGCCAGTGTGTCGAGAGCTCTGCACTATTCGGTGTTGTGAGTCGTGGAAGAACAAAATTCACAGTATACATTGTTTGGGACATTGTAGTACTTCTGCAAAATCGGACACGTCTGAGGTTGATGACCCACCATCCGAAAAATTTTGCAATACTCTGTGGCAGTTTGGTTTGGTTGAGGTGGGAACCCTGCATAAGGCTGTTGCGGTTGATAGACCCCCTACGGATTCATTGGCATGCCACCCCCACTAGGTGGACCCCCCTTTATTGCTGCAACTGAGGGCCCCACTCCCGGGCTACGCAACCAAGGACACTCAGTTGCCACGTGCCCTTTGACCAGGCAGTGTGTGCACCAAACGTTCGGCCTGGCTGGCCTTATAGGCTACATCTCCTTAAGCTTTTCAGTCAGATTGGAAATCTGATGTTGCAATCCCAACAGGGAAGGATCTTGTGGGGCCGACCCTCCCTGATATTCCTAAGGGTAGCCCGCTATTGCCTCTATCTTCATAGCCTGCTCTAGAGCATCCTGCAAGTTGTCGATCTTTTGCTGGGTGAGGGGGGTTCGTGTCAAGGGAAGTAGAGCCTTGATGAACCAGTCCCTCTGATGGTTTGGGTCAATCAGGTAGCTGAGTTTTCCGATCGCATCTTTGAACCTGCGCATCAACTCCCACACAGTCTCTCCTTCTCTCTGCTTAATCTCCCATATTTCGGACAGACCCTGCTGGTCTGTTTGGGGGAGTTTAAATTCTTGAACAAAATCCTACTTGACGTTCGCAATTGCTGGATTCGGGTGGGCCTCTGACCACTTTATGAACCATCGCAATGCCCTTTCTCTTAGTGTGGTTTGGAATTCTATTAGCTTCCCTGCATCTGGCATCTATCGAGCCCTCCATATGGCTTCACAGAGGTACCAGTGTTGCTCCACATCATCGTTACCTCGGCCAAAAAATTCTGGGTACCGGGTGAATGACCCCGCCATATTTACTTGCGAAGGTGTGACTAGAATAAACCCTTCGGGTGCTGGTTGCGTGACTATACCACTAGGAATTGCAATACTACTAGTAACGATGCTATTAACATGTGTTGCTGATGACAATGAACTGTTGTGCAATCGACTCAATTCTTGTAACTTAACAAAAATATCACTTAACAGTTTATAGAGCACCAGGGGAAGGTAGGGATCCTTTCCGTTCAAACTTTGGGAAGTAGGAGTACCTGGAGATATGAATGCCATCCGTTCTTGGAATAACCACTGCATCACAACGTACCATTCGCCATCAGAACCTTCTTCGGGCTGCACACTTGCATCTTCTTCATCAGACATCGTCTCCCTCTTTCTCCTAGCTGGGCTCCCTTGCACCCGCCGCACTCCCACAATGGTCCCTTCCCTCTCCAAGGTATTCATTTGGTTGTCCATATTTACTATCCTCTGAGGTGCCTCCTCTTGATCCTTCCTATTTTTCCCTCATCGTTTCAACTCCCGCATCACCCTTTCTCGCCACCTGTCGGCGACCTGCACCCTCCGATGTGCACGTCACTCCCTCAACCTCCTTGTGGTCTCGGCATCCATTCCCCCACTCCCTCGCTTCACACTTTACGTAGCATCTGTCCCTTCAGCCCTTCCCCCAGCACTGGAGGTTTATGCTTCCATGCTCGATTTCTGGAATTCCATCAGCCCTTCGTCCACCATCAGGGCCTTAATCCACAATGGAATTTCCTTAAGCAGCTTCCCTCTTAGCCCGGATCAGAAGATAGACTTAGCCTTAGAGAAGGATTGGTATCACTCTGCGGAAAACTCCACAATATACCCGTCCAAAGTAGTCTCTACCCAGAAATCTACAGCACGGGTCAACTCAGTATCCATTCGATGCAGGGCCACCAGATCTCCGTGCAACCACTTGCGGTGTATCTTCCACGAGTTGTCCCTAGTCACCTTGTTCTGCAACCTCCGCAACCAATTATAAAGGTCGGTAGGGAATTTTCCCCAGAGTATCTCGTAGGTATCACTGGCGGAATCCGAGAAAAGGACGAGATCCTTGAGCACCTTCTCCTTTTGATTCATCAGCTCCGCTTGCTGAGCGATAAACTGGTCCAGGTAGTTATCCCACCATCTCTGTATTTCTCCTTCGAAGACCCTTGATACCATGATCTAGTTCCCCTCATGAAGTGTAGGGTCCTAGCAACGGAACCATATGTTGGCGAGAAAATAGGTCTCGTGGGCAAGACCTAGGTTCAAGGATTGGGGGCCAACAAGGGAGTCCGCTATAGTCTAGAACCACGCCGGCTGTTTCACCCTACTCCAGAGAGTAGAGAGTCTCACCCGAGGTGTGCCGCGACCACATGCAGAAAGGGAACAGATCGATAGTGGCAGATGGATCCACAACTCGAGATTAACATAGAATCGTTTGCATAAATAACATCATATATGTAAGAGAATTCCATAACATTGTGCAGATACTAAGCAAATAAAATTTTAAGATACCACAGACATCATGCATGCATGTAACTCATATAACAAGACAGCAACCTGCAAGTATATTCATAACCTTCAGCTAGATCCACAGTTACATAGCTTCAACAAGAAGTGCTTACAATTATGTTACAGACGTCCCATAGGACAGAGAGATAGATAATAGAAGCCTAGGAACTACAAGGATTTCATGCTCGGGACAGAGCTCTTCTGCAACATCCGCTCGATCCTCTTCAATCCTTCTGCATCCATGCGTCCGTTCTTTCGGCTGGGTGACAGGCTATTTATTCACCCACCATCGCAACTGCTAGTTCCTCTTGCATTCTTCTTCAGCTGCTTTCGGCTTCTTTCTGTTGTCTATGAGTTCCTCTATCCATCCTCTGTCGTATCTTCTCTTCCTCTGCACTTATCTGCGTCAACTTCATCAGCTATCTCCTGTTCCTCCGCAACCTCAGTAGCTCCGCTACTCACCGTAGTTGCGGCTGCCATGTGTCGATCTGCAACCCAAAATATGTTATTTTTTCAAAATTCAAAACAGGGGCCCCAACAAAGGATGACTTAGACTATGAATTTGAGGAAAATGAACCTGAGAGAGCCAAAATGCCATAGATTGAGTCAAAATTTCTCATGCTTAAGGAATTTTCAGCCAATACTCGGATAACATAAG
Source organism: Pinus albicaulis (assembly GCA_034641835.2). Lineage (NCBI taxonomy): Eukaryota > Viridiplantae > Streptophyta > Pinopsida > Pinales > Pinaceae > Pinus > Pinus albicaulis. Next base: position 35,930,746 of record CM076579.1, on the reverse strand, counting down.
ATTATACTTCCCTATGCCTTTCTATCGATAAAAAACCAAGTGTCCTTTAAGATCGTAATGAAGGGATTACTTGTATTTTTTTTGCGGGATCTCAAGACAAGGTAATGATTCAGGCTTTTCAAGATCCCTTCGACAGTTTTTTGCAATCATTAGAGAAAATGAATGTTGTCTTGTTTTTCAGCATAAGTTTTGCTTTCAGTTTTTATTGTGAGTTTCCTACATGTACGTCATTCTGCCTGCTCGAGGAAAGTGAGAGCAGAACTTCAGTAAGTAGCCATCTCCTGGATTGGTTACACTGGAAGGATCATTTCACCTAATCAGAAATTGTGCAGCATATTAGAGTAGGTTGGTATCATTTCAGTTTGATTTTATTTTATTTTCAGCAAGTGTTGACAAAATTCATCAAGGTTTGAAGCCCGAGGTGAATGCCCTAAGGCTTTGATGATCTTTTAGTGTGGGTTGAAGTTTGCAGCATGTTTTTAGTTTATGTTTTAGTTTCAGTTTAACGATTGGACTCCATTTCCTAATGGACAAGGCATTGATCTACAAAAGTTTTCTGCAACAGCACTTTGCATTTCTGCACCCTCATTCTGCATGTTTTGAATAGTCTTGGGAAAATAAACTTTTGACAAGGAAAATCAACTCCAATCATAAAACGAAAGGTATATTTGGAAATTTGACAGCATACACTTTCCAACGAGATATCCTGGGCCCAATTGGGACACCTGTAACCCAGTCAAAAATAGCCTGCAATTTGGGGTAAAATGGTGTTGCGTGTTTAACAATTGACTTCTTTTTTTTGAGTTTTTTTACACATTTGAATTTTACCTGGTGGAATCATATTTTTACCTCATGTAATTGATGATGTAAATGTAATTATCATGTTTTTACTATTACCAAGGGTAAATACATTAGGTTAAAACTCATAATGAGGTGTAATGAATCAATTTGCAAAAAGTTAGGGTTGAGTCACTTTGACCACCCTACACTCTAGGTCTCAGTTTAGACTTTACTAGATCAGCTCCTCCTATTAGGGATTCGACCCCTGAGGTTGGGAGAGGTTCTTTTAGGCCTATATTATGTCATTTTTTACTCATTTTCAAAGGTGGGGAGTTGGAATCAATTTGATTTTACTAGTTGATCAAGGGAACTTGTACTCAGTTTTGGCCAAGCTAATAAAGAGGAGTTGCAGCTACATTTATGGGATACTTGTGGTTCTAAAACTCTTTCATAGTTTATTCTTCAGTATCATGTTTTTGAATGTATTTTTCATATTCACTTTCATTTCTATTTTATGATCCTTTACAAGTTAGAAATTCAGAATACATGTTTGCCATGCTCTTTTTTGGGTAACTGATCATATTTTGTTCATTATCTTCCATCTGAGAAAAATACATCTTTTCTCAGCCTTCTTATAGTTTCAAAACCATTCCACAACCATTTATTTCAAGTGATTGTCATTTTACCTACCTTGCCCCATTGATCCCTGCAACCCTAATTCATTTTCCCTGACCTAGCTTTCCTTGAACTAATTCCTTTATCCACTGATTTCCCCAACCAAATCAATTCAAAACAACCCCCTGCACTCTATACCAACCCTAAAGCCCTAATTTCTCTAGCCCTCCTGGTTGTGACCCTTTCGGAGAGAGCCCTCTCCGGCTTGATAGGGCTAGCTATCAATTCAAAAGCTTGGTTTGTGGTTACCTCTGTTGGGATTCCTTCCTCAGCCTTGGGAATCTAGTGGAGTGATAACGTCTTGGCATCGTTGCCGAGGAGACGAAAGCTTAATTTTACCTGGGAAGGAATGACAAAGATTTAGATATAATTGTTGATGGTGAACAACAGTTGGACATATTTGAAGACTGAACCATTCACCTAGCAACTCCATTCACTGAAAGATCCAGAAAATCAACACTTCATGGCGACTCCACTCCAAGAAGATTCGTAGCTTCAAGAACTTTCAGGATGGAAACTGTTGCAAAAAGGTATGCTCCCATGAGTCAGGATCACATTCTAGGTTTCCCAAATAAAATGCCTAAGGTAGATTGGCAAAGGAATTTGCCTATGTTTAAAGATGATGATGGGAATGATGTTGCTTTACATCTGGTTAAATTTCACATGCACAAATGCAAGTTGAAGATTGAATTTCCTGAAGATTGTCTCTTAAAGATGTTCATGGTTTCTCTTGAAGGAAAAGCACAATCTTGGTATGAAGGTTTGCCACCTGCCAATATTTGTTATCTTAGTGTTTTCCATTCAATATTTTATGAAGAATACAAGGATTCCTATCCTTATTTGTCTTTGGTTAATAATTTTTGTGATCAATTTGAGGTTTTCATTCAAAACCTAGAGGATTCTTATGATGATAATGAGTTCATGGATGAAGAGACTTGGAGGCTTTGCATGACAATACTTTTCATCACCGAAAAGAGCAAGTGTTTTCTCTAATAGAAGAAAAAGATGATGTATATTGTCTTGATGTTCATAAAGACTTCCCACAGGAGAAAATTCTTGCAGTAGTACAACAAGTTGATCACTCAAAGGTTAAAGAAGATATTCAACATCCTTGTGAATCTTTAGGAGAGAAGAAGACAATTAATGTGTTATCAAAAGAAAACAAAAAATGCTTTCTCCTATGTCTGAAGATGAGATAGATCAACTCCGGAAAAGTCATATTATAGTCCAAGCTAAAGCAGGTTTGTAGTGTTCACATAGTCAAGAATGTGTTGGTAAAACTTCTTCCATTTTTTAAAATGAATATCTAATTTTAAATGATGACAATCGTGAAACAAGATTTATAGATCATCATGAAGAAAGAAAATCTCATTTTTCAATGTTCATATTTGATTAAGTTTCTCTTAAACCTAATTTATCTAAGTATGATAAATCTGAAGATAATTTCGATGAGGAGCTTGATGAAACTATATAGGATATTGTTGTGAGTAAACAAATTTTTGATGATGATTCCCTTCAAGGAGATCAACTATCAGATATTGTTTTCTTTCATGAAAATGATAAGGATGACATGTTTGATGAAAAATATTTCTTGTTTAAGAATAACTTAGGCTATGAATTTGAGGAAAATGAACCTGAGAGAGAAAAAATCCCAAAGGTTGAGCCATAATTTCTCATGCATAAGGAATTTTCAGCCAACACTCAGATAACAAAAGGTTATACTTCCCTATTCCTTCCTATGGATCAACAACCAAGTGTCCTTTAAAATCAGAATAAACAGAGTACTTGTAGCTTTGTTGCGAGATCACAAGACAAGGTAATGCTTCAGGATTTTCAAGATCCCTTCGGCATTTTTTTACAATCATTGGAGAAGATGAATGTTTTATTGCTTGTCATCATAAGTATTGCTTTCATTTTTTATTGTGAGTTGCCTACATGTACATCATTTTGCCTGCTCGAGGAAAGTGAGAGCAGAACTTCAGTAAGTAGTGATCTCCTGGATTGGTTACACTTGAAGGATAATTTCACCTAATCAACAATTGTGCAGCAGATTAGAGTAGGTTGGTATCATTTCATTTTGATTGGATTTTATTTTCAGCAAGTGTTGACAAAATTCATCAAGGTTTGAAGCCTGACGTGAATGCCCTAAGGCTTTGATGGTCTGTTAGTGTGGGTTGAAATTTGTAGTATGTTTTCAGTTTCAGTTTTAGTTTCAGTTTACATATTGGACTCCATTTCCCAATGGATAAGGCACTGATCTACAAATTCAGATATTTTCAGTTCTTGGCACCTCCAAGGAGTTACCATCCCCAGCTGGAGCCGATGTTAGCACAAGTATTTACATCCCACCCATCGTACCTTATTTTATTCTGCTTTAACCTCATCTTCACCATTATCTTTGACCTCGCTTCATTTTCTTAACCATTTTTCCCAAGGGTGCCCAAGTCATCATTGTTCACAAGCACTAAACCCTAATTTCCTCTCTAACTGAGCTAGGGTTTGCTATGGAAACAAGAAATTTGAGCAGAGGAGGCATAAGGTAGTCAATATCAGCAAGTATGATGCCATTCCAACTCATAAGATCATATCTCCATCATTTTTTAAGAAATCATTCCAAGGGTCAAGTCATTTGCCACTCATAGGGCCAATTTTTCTTCAAACTGTGTTTTTGACAAAACAGAGATGAATAAGACAAACGTGAGAGAGGGTTTTGTCCAAAAGAGTTCAATGAAGAAAAACCTCCTTCTGTTTTTACACAGCTGTCATGGTTTTAGATAAATTTCAAAAATACAGGTGCCACCAGAGAGTTGTTTCACTTCTAGAGTGACCTTGGGAAAATCAATTTTTATCATATTTGTAGTGTCCAAATGACTTTCTTGATGAGTCCAATGATAACTAGACAAAGATATATTTCCAATGAAATTTTAGTATCTCAATTTGGAGTTGAGGAAGACCTCCAAAGGTTGCCTGCAACAGCACTCTACATTTCTGCACCCTCATTCTGCATGTTTTGACCAGTCTTGGGAAATTAAACTTTTGACAAAGAAAATAAACTCCAATCATAACACGAAAGGTAGATTTGGAAATTTGACAGTATAATATTTCCAACGAGATATACTGGGCCCAATTGGGACACCTTCAACCTAGTCAAAAACATCCTGCAAGTTGGGGTAAAATGGCACTACGCGTTTAACAATTGACTGATTTTTTCTGAGTTTTTCTATAAATTTGAATTTTACCTTGGGGAATCATGTTTTTACCTCATGAAATTTATGATTTAAATGTAATTATCATTTTTTTTACTATTACCTAGGGTAAATACATTAGGTTAAAACTCATTATGAGGTGTAATGAATCAATTTGCAAAAAGTTAGGGTTGAGTCACTTTGACCACCCTACACTCTAGGTTTCAGTTCAGACTTTAGTGGATCAGATTCCTCCTCTTAGGGATTCGACCCCTGAGGCTAGGAGAGGTTTTTTGAGGCCCATATCATTTCATTTTTTACTCATTTTCAAAGGTGGGGATTTGGAATCAGTTTGATTTTTCTAATTGATCAAGGGAACTTGTACTCAGTTTTGGCCAAGCTAATAAAGAGGAGTTGTAGCTACATTTATGGGATACCTATGGTATTGAATGTCCTTCATAGTTTATTCTTCATTATCATGTGTTTGAATTTATTTATCATATTCACTCTCCATTCTATGTTATGATTATTTACAAGTTAGAAATTCAGAATACATGTTTGCCATGCTCTGTTTTGGGTAACTGATCATATTTTGTTCATTATCTTATGTCTGAAAAAAATACATCTCTTATGCTTTTCTCAGCCTTCTTACAATTTCAAAACCATTCCAAAACTATTTCTTTCAAGTGATTGGCATTGTACCTACCTTGCCCCATTAATCCCTACAATCCCAATTCATTTTCCCTGACCTAGATTTCCTTGAACTCATTCCTTTATCCACTGATTTCCACGACCAAATCAATTCAAAACAACCCCCTGCACTCTATACCTAGCCTAAAACCCTAATTTCTATAGCCCTCCTGGTTGTGACTCTTTTGGAGAGAGCCCTCTCCGGCTTGATAGGGCTAGCTATCAAGTCAAAATCTTGGCTTGTGGTTGCCTCTGTTGGGATTCCTTCCTCAGCCTTGGGAATCTGGTAGAGTGATAACATCTTGGCACCGTTGCCGGGGAGACGAAAGCTTAATTTTCCCTTGAAAATAATGACAAATATTTAGATCTAATTGTTGATGGTGAACAGTAGTTGGACATATTTGAGGCTAAACAATTCACCTAGCGATTCCATTCACTGAAAGATCCAGAGCTTCAATAAATTTCAAGATGGAAATCGTTGCAAGAAGGTATGCTCCCATGAGCCGGGATCACATTACAGGTTTCCCAAATAAAATTCCTAAGGTAGATTGGAAAAGGAACTTGCCTATGTTTAAAGATGATGATAGGAATGATGCTGCTTTACATCTGGTTAACTTTCACATGCATACACGCAAGTTGAAGGTTGAATTTCCTAATGATTGTCTCTTAAAGATGTTCATGGCTTCTCTTGAAGGAAAAGCACGATCTTGGTATGAAGGTTTTCCACCTACTAGTATTTGTTCTCTTAGAGTTTTCCATTCAATATTTTATGAAAAATACAAGGATTCCTACCCTTCTTTGCCTTTGGTTAATAATTTTTGTGATCAATTTGAGGTTTTCATTCAAAAACTAGAAGATTTTTATGATGATAATGAGTTAATGGTGTTGGAAATACTGAGAGGGGGGTGAATCAGTATTTCTTTTCAATTGTTAACTTTACCAATTAGATCACCTATATTTAGAACACAAAATGAACAATAAGAATAAATGCTTTTATTAATTTCTTCTTTACAATAAATCAAGTACAATATATGTAGGGCTCCAACCCTAGACGAAGACACCAATCTTCAATCTCCCAAGCTCCAACCTGTATTTTCCAAGCACCAACTTGGACTTCCAAGGCTCCAACCTTGTCAATTCTGAGGCACCAACCTCAAGGGCTCCAACCCTATATCTGGTACAGGCTCCAACCTGGTCTCTTGAGGACTCCTATCCTCTAGGGCTCCAACCCTATCTTCCAAGGCACCAACCTCAAGGGCTCCAAACTTATCTTTCAAGGCACCAACCTTGTCTCTATGAGGCTCCAACCTCCTGCTTCATTTCGTCAAGATATATTTGGTTATACTTACGGCTCCCAATGTCTTCTTCAACAAGCCCTGACAATATACAGCTTACTCTTCACTGTAATCTACACATCACGTCATCAAAGACAACCTTTTCTTCGTAAAAGGTGTCACCGTTGCTCTTCATCGTACCCAAACAATTTCTCCAAGGTTACCTCATGATGGATTTTCAACAATACATCATGTCCTTGAAAAATGCCTCCAAGTCAACTTCTCTGCAAGGGCTTAAAAACTGCTTCACAATGATGTCTTCAATAAGTTGCTCAAGGTCTACACCAAACAATCCTCCAAGTGCTTCACAATGTTTTTCAATGCTCCAACTGTCTAGACTGCTTCAAAGAACTGCCAACCACTATCCTCAATGGATCTTAAACAATTCTAGAGATGCTCCAAACTTATTAATTCATCAATGATCCTTCAACAAGACTTAAGAAAGCCTTCAAAAGGTCTACAAATGTGGTTTTCAATCACTGCTCCAAATATGATGATCACTGCTCCAAATGTGATGATCACTACTCCAAATATGATGCCCAAAACCACTGATATAATTTTGTCCTCAAAACAATTCCAAAGAAATGAGCTCCACAAACAACTGTCCAACCACCTCTCTACAGATTCAAGCCTTCATCGAGAGACTTCTACTAAGTCTAAGCCTTTGTAGTAGTAACTGTCCACTATTCCAGGCTATAATGGTGACTGTCCACATAGAACAAAGATGTTGAGGTAAGGTCCAAGCTAGTTAAAGGATTGTCCCGGAGCTTGCAGCTTCTCTACAAGTGGTTTATGTTATAATCACTACAAATAATCCAAAGGTGGTTGTCACAAGTTCCAAGACTGCAGCAAGTCCGAACCTCTTGGTAACCACAGGTCTAACCTCCACAAGAATTATCCAAGCTTCATAAAACTACTCAATAAACCGAGTTGAGGTGAGATGCTAAGTCTGAGGATGTAGTCCTTCCACAAGACTTGTGTTGAGTCCCGAATTTGTCTCTCTTCCATACACTTTTCCATATCTCTTTCACTCACCTAAACCTCCAAAATTGTCAAATATCATGTGCAAAAGGGTATCTAACATGGTTTTTAATTATGTTTGTGTGGTTTCTATTTGATTTAGATTTTGTTCATACAGCTGCGGAAACTTGTCACTTTCCGCAGCCGCTGCAACTTTCCGCAGCTATTTTGTGGAAATCAATGTTACAGGTGTCAACGAAGGAAACGAGCCACATGGGCAGGCTAGGAATGACAAGGACATGGTTCGGGTCCTATTGGTTCAATGAAATTCGTCAAGGAAAGCCGCGGTCAAAGCCATCCACGTGGAAGTCAACTGTGGAGTTCTATGTCGGCTGGACTCTGTTTCGGGGCATAGAAACATCCATACGGCCGTTTCCCAAGCTTGTGGAAGTTAATTGACATCTGTGCAAAGTTCTGGAGTTGAATTTAAGCGCCCACCTTCCATAGATCCGTTTCCCAAACATGGCCAGACTCCTAAATCCGTGGCCTTCGTGGTCTACGTGTTGGCTGCTATCATAAACTTCAGGAAACAATTACATTTTATTGCTTTATAAAGAGCGTTTGCATACGCACGTAGAGTTAGTGAATGTGAGTTGATAGTTGTTAGTTGTTAAGTTGATGTGCGTACTCTGCTATGTGGTGATTACGCTGCCTTGAGCCGTAATACCACCAGCCTGTAATGACTTTCTTTTTAATGTTAAGAACTATGTTTCATAACTTAATTCGTGTTTGAAGATCATACCAGAGCTGCGTAGAGGGCCCCTGCTCAGCCGAGGTTCTGTGTATTAATGTATATATTTTTCATTTCATTTCTTTAAGTAATCATTGTATCATAACCCATTACATGTTAATATTTCATAGTTGTTTTATTTCTGTTCATACATTTCTGTAATTTCCATTGCATTCCTGTCTTTTATGTTTTTATGATTGTTAAAATACTGATCAGTTTTCTTGTGCAGGTTTTAGGTAGACAGCCCGGGGCATTTTCATAGTATTTTTGCTAATGATATGAAACTGATATTATTCTGCTGCTAGTTTTCTTTCACAGCCTTTGTTTAACTTCAGTTTTGTCTTGTGCACTTCAGTTTTGTTTATCTGATTCAGTAGTTAAAATTAGACATATTAAGCTACTCATAGTGTCTTCAGCTACCTCCCAAAGCCACAGCTGGACTGATGGTGAGGGGCTGCATGATGAGATGTGTAGTTTAGTATTAGTTTCCTTTCTGCAAAATTAGATATATTAAGCTGCTCATAGCGTCTTCAGTTTCCTCCGAAAGCCACAGCTGGACTGATGGTGAGGGGCCGCATGATGAAGTGTGTAGTTTAGTATTAGTTTCTTTTCCGCAAACTTAGATATATTGAATCATGTATGACATCTTCAATTGCCTCCGAAAGCCACAGCTGGATTGATGGCGAGGGATTGAATCATGTGTGTATGGCTTAGTATTAGTTTACTTTCTGCAAATTAAATATCAGTTACACAAGTTGTTTATGATTACTTCCGCAAGTCATAGCTGGTCTAATGATGAAGGGTCAGAAAATGAATTGATGTAATCTCATTTAGATTTCTTTCATTGCAATTTTGAATTTCCATAAGCGTAGTTTCTTTTGTGTTCAGTTGGCAGCAAGAATAGTTTAGTTTTCATATTCACTAGTTCCTTGTTTTGATTCATTAGATTAACAACACTTTCCATTTCAGCAGTTTACTTTCTTTTGTCATTTGTAATTTCAATTTGCTTTTAAAGTTTCGAGATTGGTAAATTATTATAGGGGATATCACTTCCTTGAACAATTATAACCAAGCTTGTTTTTCACTTTAGAATTTCCATTTTACCTTAGAAAGACCATAAACGACAAAAAGTTAAGAACGAGGTTATCTTGCACATATAGTGCGCCGCACTTCATCAGCTTACGATTCCCGGATTGACAATTAAATGCAGCAATTTAGGACACACTAAATTGACCAAACATTTTGGCGCCGTTGCCGGGGAAGTGTAACTAGGTAGCCAATTTCTTAAAAAAAACACATAAAATCATAAAAGAAGGGAAAACTTGATAACTTCTTGAAGTATGCTCTCCTCTTGCACCTAGTGTGATCTAGAGGATCAGAAAAGAGAGTTATTGGTTTAGTAATTTCTTAAGTATGCTCTCTTCTTGCACCTAGTGTGATCTGGAAGATCAGAAAGAGAATTATTAGCCCAACTTTTATTAAAAAATATAAAAAATGACATGCATAGAGCGAGAGATTCTAGGGGAAGGTTTATAGCTAAAGCCAAGAGTTCGATTTTTACAACTCCATCTTCTTCAAGGCATAGACCAGATTCACCATCATCTACCCCTAGCCTTAAGATTTTTGGAAGCCAAAGAACAACTGAATTAGAGGATTCTCCTACACCACCTACTAAAGCCTACTTAGAAAACAAAGAAACTTTCTCTCATCCTTCCTTGATAGAAGAACTAGAGGACTATAAGGACTCTAAAGAAACTATCATGGCAGAAGAAGTAATAAATAGAGGTGGAGGTAGAGGAGGAGGAGATAATGAAGATAACAATGGTGAAGGAAATAATGGTAGAAATAGGGACGATTTTCTTGGATTCCCTATAGTTGATGAGGAAACTCATGCAACAATGAAAAATATTTCACCATCCGTTCTCCCTAACTTTTATGGATTACGAAGTGAAGATCCTGAAACATTTCTGTTTGAGTTTGAAGTAGTGTGCCGAACTTATGACTATATGGAAGATTCTCAAAAACTCAAACTATTTCCTTCAACCTTGAAGGGATCTGCTTTGAAATGGTTCATGGGATTAGCCACTCAATCTATCAAGACTTGGAATGATATGAAACAAACATTTTTGGATAGATACTTGGACTATTGTATGCCCACCAATCATAAGGATGAGGTATTCAAAATGATGCAAAAAGAAGATGAAAATTTGGAAGACTTAATTAAAAGATTTCAATACAACTTGAAAAGAGCAAAGATGAGCAACTTAGATAATGAAACCTTGAAAGCCCTCCTATTAAAAGCCATTAGAGATGAATGGATAGACATTTTAAACATGATGGGTAAAGGAGATATTTCTCAACTCCCATTTCATGATATAACATAACTATGTATCCAATTCTCAAGGGGAAGATCTAAAACTGGAAAAGGGCCTAGGGATTCTTCTCTTATTAGGGCTAACAAATCTGCAACTGGATCAGTAAGTAGGGCAGAGATTGGTAATATGCTTGATGAGTTTAAAACTGATATCTTAGGGGGTCTTACTGAACAACTAGACACCCTTAAAATCCAAAACAAGCAGAAAGCAGAAACAGATGCTTTAGCCATCTTTTGTCCAAAATGTAGAAAGAAACATGCTTTAAGGGAATGTCCCTTGGATGCAAAAGTTGTAGAAACATGTATGATTTGCTCAGAAAATCATGAGATCAAGGATTGTCCTTCAATCCCCGGACTCAAAGCTGTTTTTCAAGAAGATCCAAATTCAGTAGAATCTCTCTGTTTTGTCGCAAGGAGACCTTGGCAGGGACAACAATATCAAGGGTTTAATAACCCTATGAATCTTCAAACCCCACCAAATTGGAATCCTTGGCAACAACCTTGGCCCCAACATCAAAACTCATATCAGCCATGGGTACAAGGGATGCAAAATCCTTATGGGAGATTTGCTCAATTTTATCAATATCCTCCATCTTTTCAAAACCAACAAGCTCCACAATTTCCAAGCCAAAATCCACAACAACTTTCATTGCCATTTCCACAACATCAACCTTCTCAACAAAATACAAATCATCAACTCATGCTCCCATACCAACAGAAGACAAATCAACTTCCAGCTCAGCCATTGCCAAATCCTAACAATAAGAATCCTCAAACTACTTATATGGTAGAAGGACAACAATTTCCTACCTATATGATTGCTCCTCTCAACGATGTACAACTCAGATCTGGTAGAGTTTTAGAAAAACCTTCTATAGACATTCAAGAGCAAGATACCTCTGAGGAGGACTCTCTTCAAGTCAATAAGGATTCTGAGGAAGAATCTCTTCAAAATTAAAAAATTCAAAAAGAAAAAGAAAAGCTAGCATCCACAACTCCTATAGTTGAGCAACATGTATCTTCATCTACACCTCCTTTTCCGGAAAGACTACAAATTGATAAGGGGGTGGGAAAACAAATTTTGTTGCCTAACTATGACTTTCTAGATGAATTGAAGAATGTTTGTATCAAGATTCCATTGCTACAAGCCATTCGAGAAATTCCTATTCTAGCAAAAAACCATAAAGGAGTTGAGTTTCAAAAGACCAGGAAGGAAGCTAAAGGACACAAGAAGAATCCACCTGGTAGGAAAGATTGCAGACATTATGATGGGAAAAATTGCCATGCAGAAGTATGTAGATCCAGGAAGTCCAATTGTCAAGACACATATAAATGGGATAGAAATTCCAAACACATTGATTGACTTAGGGGCTGCTATCAACATTATGAGTAGACAGACTATGGAACATTTAAAACTTCCTAACCTTCTTTTTACACCTACTTTATTGCAACTTGCAGATCGATCGGTTATTAAACCAGATGGTGTATTAGAAGATATTTCAGTCTCCTTAGATTCTTGGGAATATCCAGTAGACTTTATGATTTTAACTCCCAAAAGCAATCTAGGAGGACATCCAATTATCTTAGGAAGACCTTGGCTGGCCACAGCTGATGCTTTTATTAGTTGTAGATCTGGAGACATGTACATTTCTAATGGTAATTCGACAAAGAAATTCAATTTGTATCCTCCCGCAAGAGCAATTACATAAATAGGAGACAATGAATGGGTCGATGATGAGAACACTATACAACCTGTCTTTACCATTTCTGAAATTAGTGAGGATAGTCAAATTCTGAACACATTAGAAAATTTTGAGATAACTTTAGAATATGACCCCACACAATTTCAGTTGGAATCTGACATAGAATATTTATCATCAAGACAAATGTCTCTTTACTCTATGGAAGAATTTGGTAATTCTGCTTTTGAGATTTTTCCAGAAAAGACATTGAATATCAACAAACATCTGGAGAAGTCACAACAAGAAGAACTAACCAGAATCTTGCAAAAACATTCTACTGCATTTGCATGGGAGTATACCGACATGAAGGGTATTGATCCTAAGACTTGCATCCATCATATCTATATTGAGGAAAACAGTAGACCAATCAGACAACCTCAAAGAAGGATGAATCCAAATCTTAGGGAGATAGTGAAAGAAGAGCTCCAAAAAACTTCTCAATGTAAACTTCATTTATCCAATTTCAGATAGCCGATGGGTTTCTCCTTTGGTTATAGTACCTAAAAAGAATGGTAAATGGAGAGTATGCATTGATTACAGAGAGTTGAACAAAGCAACTTTGAAGGATCACTTTCCTTTGCCTTTTATTGATCAGGTATTAGATACATTAGCAGGTAAAAAGTACTTTTCATTTTTTGATGGTTTTAGTGGCTATAATCAAATTCAGGTAGCACCTGAAGATCAAGATAAGACCACATTTACTTGTCCATGGGGAACTTTTGCCTACCGAGTGCTTCCTTTTGGGTTATGTAATGCACCAACAACATTCCAAAGAGCAGTTCTAGGAATTTTTTCTGATCTAATCCATGATTGTGTAGAGGTTTATATGGATGATTTTACAGTTTATGGTAATTCATTTGAAGAGGCATTAGAAAATTTGGAAAAAGTTCTCACAAGATGTAAAGAAACAAACCTTTCATTAAGCCATGAAAAATGCTTTATGATGTTTACTGAAGGGATTGTTTTAGGACATCATATTTCAGGAGATGGAATTAAAGTTGATAGATCAAAAGTTGAAGTCATCTCCAAGTTGCCTATTCCAAATTGTCAAAGAGATGTTAAAAGTTTTCTAGGATTTACTGGTTACTATAGAAGATTTATAGAGAACTTCACTAAAATAGCATCTCCACTCTTCAAGTTGCTTACAAAAGACTGTGAATTTAAATGGGATCCTGATTGTCAATCCGCTTTTGAAACTTTGAAAACAAGAATATCTGAAGCACCTATCTTGAGAGGACCAAATTGGAAACTTCCTTTCCATATTTTTACAGATGCTTCAGATACAGCTCTTGGAGCTGTGTTGGGTCAAAAAGATTTAATTCCTTATGCCATTTATTACACCAGTAAAAATTTGACTCCCACAGAGTTGAATTATACTGTGACTGAAAAAGAGTTCTTAGCTGTTGTTCATGCAATTAATAAGTTTAGACATTACATAACAGGCTATGAAACTTTTATTCATACTGACCATTCTGCAATTAGATATTTAATGAACAAACCTATTACTAATGGCAGAGTGACAAGATGGCTCTTACTTTTGCAAGAATTCAATATTACTGTGTTGGATAGACCAGGAAAACAGAATACAGTAGCTGATTTCTTGTCTAGGATTCAGAATACTAAAGAAGATTCTCCTGTAGAGGATAAGTTTCCTGATGAATATTTGTTTGCAGTAACTATTAAGACCCCTTGGTATGCAGATATTGCTAACTATTTGGTTACAGGGAAACTACCTTCACATTTATTTCCAAGTGAAAACGAAAAATTATTCAGGAGAGTTCAAGATATTCATGGATTTCTAACGAATTGTTTAAAACAGGGCCAGATCTTGTGATCAGAAGATGTGTCAGGGAAGATGAAATGCCCGATATTCTTAAGGCATGTCATGATGAACCATGCGGCGGACACTTTGCGGACAAAAGGACGGCCTATAAAATCCTTTCCTTGGGATATTATTGGCCTTCTCTCTTCAAAGATGCAAAACAATATGTCAAAAGGTGTGATAGCTGCCAAAGAATAGGGAAACCTACCCTCTCAAATGAAATGCCATTGCAAGCACAAGTACTCATTGAACCCTTTGAAAAATGGGCTTTAGATTTCATTGGACCGATTAATCCACCATCGAAGCAAAAGAAGTATATATTGGTTTGCACTGATTATGTTACTAAATGGGTAGAAGCTAAAGCATTAGTATCTGCTACTAAAAATTCAGTTGTTCATTTTCTTTATGAGGATATTTTTACTCTCTTTGGTGTTCCAAGAGAAATTGTAACAGATCAGGGGAGCCAATTCACATCAAATTTGGTGGAGAAGTTGATGGAAGAATACAAAATCAAGCACAGAAAATCTACTCCTTACCATCCACAAGCAAATGGTCAAGTGGAGTCCACAAACAAAGTTCTTGAAAGTATCATTACCAAAACTGTTCATCTACATGGAAGAGATTGGGCAGAAAGGCTTCCAGAAGCCTTGTGGGCCTACAGAACTACATGGAGGAATACAACAGGACATTCTCCCTATGAGCTTGTTTATGGGAAAGAAGTCTTGTTCCCCATTGAGTTCCAAGTCAAGACCTTCAAGATAGCAGTTCAGTTGGGAATGGACTTATCAGAAGCTCAAAAGCATAGAATGGAGCAATTGAATGAGCTAGATGAGATCATACAAGAAGCAATTCTAAGAACCGATCTAGTTCAATATCAAAGAACTAAGTGGCATGACAAATATATCAAAGAGAAGAAGTTTCAAGAAGGAGATTGGGCATTGTTGTTTGACTCCAAGTTTAAAGACTTTCAAGGGAAATTTCAGACTCATTGGCTTGGGCCATATGAGATTGACAAGGTCTTTAACAATGGAGCCGTAAGAATCAAGACCATTGATGAGTTTCAAACTCCTCTTTTAGTGAATGGCCATAGATTGAAAGTTTATCATAAGCCACTCTCTAAAGAGGATTTTGTCAAGTTGTTCCAAGAAAGTTCTGCAATCAGGCTGGTACAGAAGAATCCTTCTTCTCTACCAAGCTAGTTTTTGTTTTTCAAGTTAAAAAAAAAAGAAAAAAAAAAAAAGAGAAAAAAAGAAGAGAAAAAAAAAAAAAGAAAAAAAAAAAAAAGAAGAGAAAAAAAATGGTATAAGCCTGAAAACCAATCATCGATTGGCAGTCTTATACAGAAAATATGGGGTGAAAATCAGGGACACCTGACACTCTATATTTTCCAAAAATTCTGTCTTTTATTTCATTTTATCTCACCACCCACTCCATTTCATTTCACTTCATTTCATTTCATTTCATTTCATTTCACTTCATTCCACTTCATCTCATCCATTCCATCAATAAAAATCTTTTTTATGACCATTTCCATCTGGTCATTTGTCATTTGTTCATTTCTATTTCAGCCAAGTAATAGTTGTGTCAGTTTCCGCAGCTGACATCTGTTTCCGCAGCTGACTCCAGTTTCCGCAGCCAGAAGCAGATTCCGCAGCTGCTACTACTCTGTTTTCAAAAAGAATGTACAGCTAGTTGTTGTTTTCATAAAATCATGAAATAAAATGCAGGAGAGGATCAATGGGACATTCAAGACACTAATGAAGATCAATCAGTTGAAGACCAAGGGCAAAAGCAAGGATTCCAAAGGTATGAATAAATTTTATTTCAAATAGTATAAAAGACACATTTTTATGTAATTTTAAACTATGAGCTCTACCCATAACGCGCAATGATTATATTGACAGTCCGTAACCCTCCACGATCTCTATATTATCCTCTTGCATTTATTCACAAACGGCTTCATTATTGAAATTCCGACTCTTACTCATGTTCAAATAGCCCACCGAAGATAATGATACGTATTTGAGTTGACAAAGGACTCTTACAAGCCGCATAACTCCATAATCATTGATTGAAACGTGTTCATATTTATGACACAACCACCAAAAATTCAAAATGCGGCCGAATGCATTACACTTTGTTAACTTCTTTGTCGTTTCTCTGTCGTGTTACAAAACCTCACTCTACTCATTCTCATTCCCTGTTTCACTCCATTCCGTTCCTTTTACTCACTCTCATTCCCGCATATTCACCCACAGTCTTATTCCATTTTGTGTATGGTGCTCATTTCCGTTTTGTGATAACATCCCCACAGCATTGTGCTCGACTCCGTGTATTCCATCGTTCCACTTCCGGTTAAAACCCTCACAGAGGCAAGCTGTGAAGCACAGAGAAGTAAAATGGGAAAATTATTAAGGGCAGAGCCAGAAGGACCGAAGTTCATAGAGGGATTTCCACAAGCAAAAGAGATGTTGAGAAAAGCTAAATGGCTACGTTTTAGTCAGAAATTCCGGGGTTACCACAGAGAAATTACCAAAGCGTTTGCAAGATCATTTGATGGCTCGGAAGCAGAAGTGGGAGACCTCAAGTTTTTGGTTAATGAAGCATCAATAGCAGCAGCCATAGAGCTTCTTCAGGAAGGAGAACGGTGGTTCAAAAACAAAAGTATCAATGATGAGGCATGGAGAACAATCCTCCGAAATCAAGGTATGGATATCACTGTTTTCAAAAGAGGAATTCCAGTGCATGCAATAAAAGATGAATGGGCCACTTTATTACTCATTGTTCAGAAATTTATCACATGTGAAGGCCGCTTTGGCTCTGTGTACATGTATCATACTAGGATATTGATGAATTTCCTTGAAAACCAAACTCTCAATCTTCCTTATTTCCTATTCAATAGCTTGAAGAAAATGGCTGTGACTGTGCAAAAACATCTAGGAGATGTAGAGCCTCATTTATATCATCATGGGCTTATAAAAATTTTGATTGAAAAGGAGCTAAAAGAAAGAAAAGATACATGGGAACAATTCTTAGTAAGAAACTTCTTTGAAGAACCTCAGGAAATTCCTGAAGGCAATCCAATTAGAAGGAGTAGAAGAAAGAAAATGGATGTTGAAACCCAAGTTGCTCCTACACAGGAAGTTCCCGCAGCTAGCACAGCAAAAAGAAGTAGAAGGAAAAGAACAGTAGATGAAATCCAAGATACTTCTACTATTATTATGAAGAAAAATGATAGAGAAGAGAGATTGGTAAAAAGGAAGAAGAAGGAAATCAAAATTAAGAAGCCAATAATATCAAAAGGGAAAGAAATTGTTGAGGCTGTCCATAAAACTTCTTCTTCTGAAGAAGAAGATCACCAAATTCTATCTGAGAGATTAATTTTTCTTCAAAAACAGTCATCTCTATCTAAAAAGGCAAAAACAAGAAAACAAGAACAAAAGGGTAATGTACCACAGCAAGTGAGGAGAAGCAGCAGGCTTAAGGGAAAACTGAGAAAAACACAAATTAAAGGTCCTCATTTCATTGATTTGGGTGAAGAGACATCTGAATAGTCTCCAACTGACCATAGTCCATTTCAGTCAGTTAGTGAACCTGACTCCTTTCACTCCCAATCAGACAATGAGCGTACTCCATCTTATTCTCAGCAAAATATTGATGAAAGTTCTCCTCACCCAAATTTTGAACATAATTCTCCCTTGCAGCATTTTGAGGACAGTCCAATGAAAAAGACACCGGAAGTAGACCCCAAACAGCAGGAGGTCTATGACTATATAGAATCCCTGGAGAAGGCAGCCACAGGTCCAAGCACCTCTTCTATTCAGCCTCCTACATTGCAAGATAACTTGGTTCAGTCATTAAAACAGGAGATTTTTGAGCTTGAGCTTTTGAATCGGCATATCAAAAATGAAAATGAAACACTCAAAGAGCAAGGCAAACCGGACAAGATTATCCATGACAATACTATGTTACATTTGGGTATTTGGCAAAAGAAAAATAAGAAGCTAAAAAGGAAATGCCAAAAATTGAGCAGAGCACTTGTAAATATCAAATTCAGGTGCCTCATGAAGAAACCCAGAATGATGGTAGTACCAAAGAAGAAGAGAAGGGGGTTAGATGTGTTGGCTGAAGTATCAAGGCACATGAATTGAACAAAGAGTGTCAAAATTTTGGTTGCATGAGGACATGCAACACCTTCACAGTGGGGGTATGTTGAGTCCCTAATTTGTCTCTCTTCCATACACTTTTCCATATCTCTTTCACTCACCTAAACCTCCAAAATTGTCAAATATCATGTGCAAAAGGGTATCTAACATGGTTTTTAATTATGTTTGTGTGTTTTCTATTTGATTTAGATTTTGTTCATACAACTACGGAAACTTGTCACTTTCCGCAGCCGCTGCAACTTTCCGCAGCTATTTTGTGGAAATCAATGTTACAGGTGTCAACGAAGGAAACGAGCCACATGGGCAGGCTAGGAATGACAAGGACATGGTTCGTGTCCTATTGGTTCAATGAAATTCGTTAAGGAAAGCCGCGGTCAAAGCCATCCACGTGGAAGTCAACTGTGGAGTTCTATGTCGGCTGGACTCTGTTTCGTGGCATAGAAACATCCATACGGCCGTTTCCAAGCTTACGGAGGTTAATTGACATCTGTGCAAAGTTCTGGAGTTGAATTTAAGCGCCCACCTTTTATAGATCCGTTTTCCAACATGGCCATACTCCTAAATCCGTGGCCTTAGTGGTCTACGTGCTGGCTGCTATCATAAACTTCAGGAGACAGTTACATTTTATTGCTTTATAAAGAGCGTTTGCATACGCACGTAGAGTTAGTGAATAGGAGTTGATAGTTGTTAGTTGATATATCTGTTAAGTTGATGTGCGTACTCTGTTATGTGGTGATTACGCTGCCTTGAGCCGTAATACCACCAGCCTGTAATGACTTTCTTTTTAATGTGAAGAACTCTGTTTCATAACTTAATTTGTGTTTGAAGATCATACCAGAGCTGCGTAGAGGGCCCCTGCTCAGCCGAGGTTCTGTGTATTAATGTATATATTTTTCATTTCATTTCTTTAAGCAGTCATTGTATCATAACCCATTACATGTTCATATTTCATAGTTGTTTTATTTCTGTTCATACATTTCTGTAATTTCAATTGCATTCCTGTCTTTTATGTTTTTATGATTGTTAAAATACTGATCAGTTTTCTTGTGCAGGTTTTAGGTAGACAGCCCGGGGCATTTTCATAGTATTTTTGCTAATGATATGAAACTGACATTATTCTGCTGCTAGTTTTCTTTCCACAGTCTTTGTTTAACTTCAGTCTTGTCTTGTGCACTTCAGTTTTGCTTATCTGATTCAGTATTTAAAATTAGACATATTAAGCTACTCATAGTGTCTTCAGCTACCTCCGAAAGCCACAGCTGGACTGATGGTGAGGGGCTGCATGATGAAATGTGTAGTTTAGTATTAGTTTCCTTTCTGCAAAATTAGATATATTAAGCCGCTCATAGCGTCTTCAGTTACCTCCGAAAGCCACAGCTGGACTGATGGTGAGGGGCTGCATGATGAAATGTGTAGTTTAGTATTAGTTCCCTTTCTACAAATTTAGATATATTAAATCATGTATGACATCTTCAGTTGCCTCTGAAAGCCACAGCTGGACTGATGGTGAGGGATTGAATTATGTGTGTATGGTTTAGTATTAGTTTACTTTCTGCAAATTAAATAATCAGTTACACAAGTTGTTTATGATTACTTCCGCAAGTCATAGCTGGTCTAATGATGAAGGGTCATAAAATGAATTGATGTAATCTGATTTAGATTTATTTCATTGCAATTTTGAATTTCCATAAGCGTAGTTTCTTTTGTGTTCAGTTGGCAGCAAGAATAGTTTAGTTTTCATATTCACTAGTTTCTTGTTTTGATTCATTAGATTAACAACACTTTCCATTTCAGCAGTTTACTTTATTTTGTCATTTGTAATTTCAATTTGCTTTTAAAGTTTCGAGATTGGTAAATCATTATAGGGGATATCACTTCCTTGAACAATTATAACCAAGCTTGTTTTTCACTTTAGAATTTCCATTTCACCTTAGAAAGACCATAAACGACAAAAATTTTGAGGTTATCTTGCACATATAATTAGCACTTCATCATTCAGATTAGGATTGACAATTAAATGCAGCAATTTAGGACACACTAAATTGACCAAACAACTTGTCACGAGTTTTCTTAACTAAGAGATCATTGTACAACACTTATTCTGAGCTTCTATGTCGTGATCAGGTTTGTAGTCCTGCAGGAAGGCGAGACGAAGTCGGCGGTCTCCAAGGTTTTTGTGGTTGAGCTCAAAAGTATGCAAGATTATGATCACCGTCCCAAGAGATGTGATTTTACACCCTGTATGACAGGAGTTGCAATGTGATAAAAGGCGAGAGGATACCTCAATATGCTTATTTCCCAATAGTGATATCCTTGTGTGTCTATAAACACTACGTATACTTCTAATGACCAGATGCCATTTCCGCCGAAATTGGATGATGGAATGTAAAGTACGGAGGCACAATCATCACCCTGCTGTGATGGGTTTTATCATAAACGAAAATACACATCCCTTCGCCAAGGAACATGAGCCTACCCAAAAGCATGGGCTTGGTTGTACACTCCATCGTATAAATTTACCTTAAACTTGAAAAAAAATAATAACTTTCAAACCATGGAAGATTTAGGGATGAGTAATAGCTCGTTGGAAAGAGAAAAATTATGCTCTTAGAGATGGTGTAGGTTTCTACATTAAAGATTATGCCTCTAAGGTAGCAAGAAAGTATATTTTTAATGTGACACGATTATTTTATAGCAAATTAGAAATGGAGGTAGGGAAGAATGCCTTTAAGTGTAGAGAGCCTCATGGTTGGCATTTCTATGTAGATTGTCTGTCACTAATGCGCATGCTGCTTATGCTTCTTCAACATCAGAGTTACCATCATCATACTGTCACTTTCCTTCTGTCAACATATGTTCATTGAGGGTCGGTTGTCGCTTAAGATGGTGTAGAGATATTACATCGACCAAGTACGCGTCATTATACACTTTTCATCATGCAGGTACATCAAGCTTCCTATCAGTTGGAGATTTGTCTGTGCTCATCATCAAATTATCGGAGGTATAACGTAGTAAATCATGCTAGTGTGGTATCATTTAGATCATTGGAGAGTAGGACATATCGCTCGATGTGTATGTCTAATATATTCCTTCATCAAAGTGCGGTGATATGGTAGTCTTACCATATGCAGTCAACGAGTACCCATGATTGACACTTCATTTTCGTATTCTTGACATCTGCTTGAAGTTGTAATCTTGTAATCATCTTCGGCATCTCCGAGAATATTTTCCACGTCCAGGTCACGACGTCATCAGTAAAGCCTGTTCATATTCGCACGAGTGATGGAAATATTCTTTCCCTTTCAACATTCTCCCCTTTTTGGTATCCGCTTCGCCGATGATTACTGAGCATCTCTTACAATGTTGCTTTTCCGCCGTTCGCGTCTTCATAGGTGTTTTACTCTCATTGTCATGGACTTCTTGATGAACTTACTCTACAATATATATTACTTGTCGTGGTCAATAGGCGTCTTTCCTGCCATAGCCTCTACTAGCACTTGTTTTTCGCTGACCGAAGATTGCTGCAGTCAAGTGAAAAAATATATGTGTAGTGCGTGCGGTGAATATTGATTCATCGCTTTATCTTCAATGGTATTCTGGTGTGTAAGCGGTTCATCATAGTTGGATAGTTTCAGCAAGGATATTTTAAGAATTGCTCTTGCTCAATATGCATGGTGTTCTTTGACAGATCTGTCATAAAACTTAAAAATATCATGGTCATTCATCATTCAACAACATGTGTTTGGTACAAGAGTGTTCAAGGACTTTCGGATTCAACTTGCCTTTATGTATACTTGTGTAACTTTTTTTCTTTGTAGTTTTATAACTTGTATGAAGGTGGTTAGAAGTTACAATCACGTGCCATGTCTTCAGTAATTTTATGGCAATTGAAGCACTCTCTATCTTGTTCATGAACAAGAAATCATGATTTCTTCTTGAAAAAGTACTATTTCTAGGAGATTGGCCAGGGACCATTATAGTGTCTTTTTTATGATACACTAAAAATATTTTTCCCATTGCCCAATTTGTACAAGAATAACAATAACCAAAAAATATACTTTGGTATTCTGGAGGATGGAGATTGCCTTGATATTGCCAAAGTCATTATGCTGGATCTCCCAAATGATATCGCCCCTATTTTAAGCTATTTCTGTCTTCAGTATCCCTTGGAGTAGAATTTCTTCATTGTTATGGCAGGTTCTCCCTTGTTGGAACTGGGACCATCAACATTTCTTTCTAGGTTCCTCATACATTGTTGAATGTTCTTGCTTGGTTCTTTCTTTCGCTCAAGGCAAATTTCTCAAGAGAAGACATATGTAACACGGATGTCATCCTGGTTTGAGAGCTTTTCTTTTTATTTTTATTTATAGTGATCCAACTTCCATTTCTAAAAGGACAATTTCTCCTTTCAACTTTTCACAATCTTCTCTTTCATAAAACATTCTTCTTCTTCTTCATAATCTTGTTTTAAACCACCATAACTGAATTTTAGGAAGTGATGTTTCGTTCTTCATGAAGACTTGCTTCATCTCTCTTTATGAAGCCTCTCTTCTTCCCTTTTCTTGTAGCTTCACATGTTTCGGCCTTGAGAAGATTGATATCGGGTTCATGATTTCTAATACTTTATTGTCATTTTTACATCTTGGTTAACCTCACCTGGCTATTTCTCTCCTTTTCTACTTCATTAACTTGTCCTTCTGTGAATATAAAGTTTCTTCCATCAGCTCCTTGTACTTTTGTTCCTTCCCACTTCTTCTAGTTGAGATCTAAGAGAGAGACTCTTGTATGTTGACCAATCTCTACTTAAAGATTGTTCAAAACTCTGATCTCTGTTGAGTGAAAACACACGACAAAGTTTCTTCCATTTTCTTTGCCTTATCCAGTATTCCTGCAAATGTTTGACTTCTTCATGATGTATTTTGTTTTGATGAAATTCCTTTTTAAATTTGGCAAACTCCTCATCTCTCCTCTTGTGTGAAGCATTAGTCTAACCGCTCCTTCCTTTCCATCTCCATCTTTGCCGTTTGTCTTCTTTCGTGCTTTCTTCTTAAGTTCCCCATTTTCCTTTTTTCAAATCATTAATCTCTTCCATGGAAGCCACCAAAACATTGGGAAGTATTCTTCAAAAGTCTTCTTATTCTCCTCTTCAGGTCTTCTTTAATATTGTTGTCCTCTCTCTTATCTTCGACTTCCTTGATGGGTTTTGAATTCTTCCTTTCCATCATCTTCTTGTTGAAGAGTTATTGTCGATGCTCCTTTTGGTGAAGATCATGAATTATGTCCCATATTCCTTTTGCTAACGGTACTTTCACAAATGGCCTTCATAGAATCGGTACTTCATTAAGATTGCTATGGCTACTATACACATATTATACTCTTTTGGATTATCCTTCTGACATGCTATCATTAATCTTGATTTCCAAACTTTAATTCTATTTGGGATCTTCAGTATATTCTTTCACCCCATATATCAAAAAATTTCCCTTTGAACAATGGAGCCTTCACAAATTGATTTTATTCCAATTTCAATGGTTGTAGAAGACATACAGGAGAATTTAGAACTTTCTTCCTTGGCTGCCATTTATTGTTCTAATGATCAACCTTAGTGAGTGAGCTTTGAGTGAAGGTACGCTCACACAGTACTAATTTTTTGAAGCCAGAGGGCATTGGTATTTATTTTCAATTGTTAATTTTTACCCGGTTAGATCACATATTTAGAACTGAAGCCGACAACAAGATAAATGATTTTATACATTTCACCACCACCGTAAACTAAGTACAACCTGCCATGAGACTTAAAGACCTAGATGAAGACTTCATCTTAATCTCTGGGGCTCAACACCATGTTCAACCTTTGGTGGACTTCCAAAGGCTCAACACTTGTCGGTGTAGGCACTGACTCAGGAGCTTCAACCCTGCCCACCAAATGCCTGGGGTCCTTTCGCCCCGTCTCTGGGGCTCCTACATCTCGGACTCCCAACCCTATTCATTTCATCGAGGCTCCAACCTTATCTTCCAAGGCACCAACCTTGTACGCTTGTGGCTCTGTTTCTTCATTTCGTTGAATATATTTGGTTATACTGGCTCCCATTGTCCACTTCGTCTACATCTTACTCTCCTTTCGTTCCACATCGTCGTAATGACAACCTTTTCTTCTTAAAGGTGTCACACTTGCTCTTCATCGTACCCAAACAATTTCAAAACTTACCTCCTTTTGAGGCGCTTTCAATAGCCTGCATGTCCTCCAAAAAATACCTCCAGAAGTGACTTCTTTAAAAACAACAACACTTACAACATTGTTGCATTCTGCAATAAGTTGCTCGGTGCATTGGCCTCATTTTTTCACCCTCATGTGATTCATGATTGTCTCTTTGGCCTTGGCACCTGGCCCACGGACGAACAGTTCCTGCATGATGTTAAAAATCAACACACGATGCTGCCAGACTTCACGCCGTGTCTAACTCAGATCCCATACCCACTTGCTTCTTCCATTAAAATCATTAAATATATATATAAATTCCCCCATAATACATGGTTTGATTGATGGTTACTCAGTGAGTTCTTCCTTTGTTGTGTTAATATTTAGCGAACAGAGCTACACGTTCTGCTTCCTCCTTGCCATCGAGAAGGTATGAATGCCTACAGTGAGATCTCATTCACGTACGCGTTTCTTAAACTTTTATCTGCACTTTCCCATATTTTCAAGGAAACCCTTGTTTCTCGACACACCATCGTGTTTTCCTGCCTTTCATCTCGTGTGCACAGTCTTAGTATCGTGACGAGGCAAAGAGCGGGACGGATGGGACGACGGTTTGTTCGAAGATGGTGAAGGATTCGAGGTGATCTCTCCCTTTTTATTCTTGTACATCTTTTATTCGTAATAAGAAAAATTATCATTTGAATTAACATTAATCTCTTGCTTGCATATACACGAAAAATTCCTTTATTCTTGAAAAGTAGCTGTTATTGTTTCTTGGCATTATTTCCTGAGTTCGCCGATTTAAGGCTATGCTGTGGCTTTAATTCCATACATGTTCCTGTGATTTCCGGGTTGAAGAGGAGCAAGGGTTGTTGGGGGGTTGGATATGGAATCTCTGTCAGCATTGGTTCTGGGTGAGTTCTTACTATCGATGTTATCTGGTTTTTAACATACAAGTGGTTGTACAGCGAATCCTTCTTGAATAACGTTTACCTGATGTGGAGGTTTGACTGTCAGCCTCAGGATGTTAAAAGCAGGCAATGACTCCTTGGGGATCGCATTCATGATTGTTGAGTAGTTTCTGTGGCTATTGAAAAGGTTTCAACGAGTTTTGTTCTGTTCCGGTCTAGTTAACTTTTCTCGAACAGAGGTAAGGGCAAGGATTATTTATAGGGCAATCTTTTTATTTTTCAATACTTTTAACTCTTGTGAGTTTTGTTACCAGTGTGATATGCATAATTTTGTTAAAGGTAGCATTATCATGGGTTTCACTGTTCTGATCCATGTACGCTCTGTTCAGCAGTGATAACGTATGCCTAGAAATTTTAAAATTTTTGATTTCTTGACTTTTAGTCTTTGTGTTCTTCTCGATGTTTATAGTCTGCGGTTATGTTGATAGTGGTTGTGTGATGCTATTTGTTTTAGGTTGTTGGCTTATTGAATGAAATCTTGTTTTGGTGCTTGTTTCGTTGATACCAAGATGTGGAAGGATTGATTCCTCTCTTTATCAGAGAGCTTATTAGATGTCTCCTTTATTTCTCTTTACTTTGCACTTGGATTTTTGCCTGCTTTGGTTGGTTTTCTTCATTTATGACTAGGTCCTTTGTTACTGAAGAGTGTTCTTGGTTCTTTGAAAGTTTTGTTGTTTCTTTAAAATTGTGCTATTAATCTGGTGAGTTCTACGAGTTTCTTGTCTTCTTTTGCTGGTATAAATCTTGCCACTAGGGGGCACTATAAAATTTAAGTGACTTTGCTAAACTTCGTTTGAGAATTGATTACTGGCTTGAGGTGGATAGTTTTTCTTGAATATAAATCTTCTTTTATAAAATTCAAAGATCAAAACATTTTTTGTTTTGCCTTACTTAATGTCTTTGCATTTTCTTTGGTTTCTTTCATCTTTTGGCTTTGTTGAGATTTCTTGCCTTGGTTTGGCTGGAACCGGAAGAAATTTTCATTGTGGTTCTTTCATTTTAGGCATATTTTGGTACCTCTTCCTCCTTTTTTTAGTTGGGGAGCTAGCTTGTGAATACAGAAAGAAATGGGCAGGTTCTTGGAAATTTCTCCTGCTCTTTGTTAGATTTTTGCATCTTAGAATTGGCATTCTCTTAGTAATTTGCATTAGGTGCACTTAACCATTTAGTATTTTTTCATAATTTTTTCGAGTGTGAAGTTTTTATAGTTAATCTCGCTGAAACCGTCATCTTGAAATTGCTACTTAGAAAAATGGATGCCATTTGCATCAGTTTTTGGTTTTCATTAATTTCTTTTAAAATACCAATACCACGGGTTCAATTTCTTTATCCCTTGACTTAATATAGCATTAATTAAAAATCGCATTAATTTAAAAACAACTAACGTTTTATTAGGCCCACTCATCTTCTTCTAGGTTGTGAGGCCTTGGATTGGTGATGGAAATTAACTCTCAAGGATGTATCGACTAAACAAAGTTTCGTTGAAAACTTGCAGGAAATTAACTCCATTAGGTGGACGGGGGAAAACTCTCCTCCATAGAGTCAAGCGAGAGAGCAAGGCGAAAAGGAAGATACCCTCTCGTTTGTGGATTCTTGCCTCAAGACTGAACCACCGACTTCGACAGAGTTCGGTGCTGGTTTACCCTTCCTGGGTTCCCACAGAGCCTACGAAGGCCATGGTATGAAAGGCGGAACGCCAATGTCCTTCCGTGATGCAGGGCACCTTGCAAGCTTGAGTACCAATAAGCCAAAGTGTTCTTAGGAGATCGTTGTTTTGTTACCTTCGCTGAACGGGCACCACGAACGTAATTATCTCGGTTCTTTTCGGGGGGTCTATTTTTCCAGCCTCCTGTTTTGAACCTTAAGTCCTAATCACCGGAGCGATATACGAAGGTACAACAACAGGCACCGCCTCTTGGGATTACCACGTGAGGTGTCCCACCATGCCTGGCTTGCTTGAATTTATGCTTTTTTTAGTCTAATTAAAATTTGTTAAAGTGGGCGATCAAAACGCCTCGTCGTCGAGAAAATGCGGGAATTTCTCCAGGGTGAGCCTTCTTCGAAGGGCGTGAGATAACATAGTAGGTGAATATACGCACGCGTGAATGTAGTGGAGAGAGATCCTCCACAAAGAACCGAAGGTTTACAATGATTGGATTGCGGTGTGGTTTTAAGAACGTTTAAGCATCCTCGAGATATTACTAGGGAGAGTTAGGAATAAAGTAGAAAGCTCACAGGTCTACAGGTCACTTCATCTCCTCTTCCTCCCCAATTATCCATTTGTTGTTTGATACATAGGACTGATCCAGAAGAGAGACTAAAATTTCATATTTTATTCTGCCTTTCGATGGCCACCGTGCAGGCAACAGCTTCTAACTGTGAGTGCTACGGTGACCAGGCTCTCGCCCGATTCAAAAAGAGGACTATTGCTATATCTACGATTTATTCTCGTCTTGATGTGTTTGGCTGTGGTTTCCTGGCTTGCTTGTCTTCTCAATACGGTCCCTTTTGTTTGCGAATTTGTCAACAATTCTTCTTCTTCTTTTTTCGGCTAGCATGAGCGTACACGCACCCATGTTCCATGGCTGGCCGATTGTTCTTTCAAGGGTTCCCCATGGCCACGGCTATTCCTGGTCAGAATCACTTCTTTGAGTCTTTCTTTCTTCAGGACTCGAGTTTTAACCTTGATGCCGGAGACGGAGAGTTGTTACGCTAGGGTTGGAACCTGTTCACAGTAGTGAGCGAGAGTCCAGTTCCTTTGGTGGCCGAAGGAGGTGTTTCTCGTGGCTGGTCGCCATCCCGATTTCCCCTCCACCAACGAACCCCTCGGAGGCTTTCCTCGTCATTCATTACTTCGAGCGGTACGGTGTTTGGTAACTCTCTGTTGGGAGGGGTCCTTCTCCAAATGTTGGATCCTTTGTTGTTAATCACTACAAGTTGTTGCAACAACAGTGCTACTTAATCCAGGGTACTCACTGTGGGTGAGAATTCTTCACAAAGGATGAGATATAAACTGCTTATGAAATTACCTTTTAAGCAACGTTCAGCATATATATAAAAATTGACGAATGATCCGATGCGATGATGGTGTTGAGAATAGCCAAATGATGGAGCTGCAGTGAGCGCCAGTACTTTCCACCAGTAGACATGAGGCAAGTTAGCGCAAAGTCTGTGCAGGCTGTGCTGAACATGCGGGCATAATTTGGGAATTCTGTAACTATTTAATTCTTGGGGTATGCGACATGGTCACTTGGGCCAAGGCCCCTAATCTTCAGGACACGGGGCTATTTTTAGGCAAAATCTGCATCTGTGAAGTCAATGTTCATTACATATTAATATTTGACTATAAGCAATGATTTACTCTCTTAGCGCGCCAGTTTGGTGTTGGACAACTCCCTTTCAATGACTTCAGAATCACTGATAGTTCAAGACGATAGCGTCTTACCGTTGGCTTTTGAACGAACTTGATGAAATTTTGGAGGATCATGGGACCAAGTAGTGGAGTTGTGTTATATAGCTTGCTACGTTGAACTAGTTGGGATTAGTTAACTAACTAATCAACTAGATAAGGTGGAAGTAAATTAAATATGTATACAATTTCTAAATATAATAATTAATCTTAACTCTAAAAATACTTAAAGTTCTATCAAATTTTAATCAGGTCGATGAAAATACCAAACGAAATAGATGAAAGGAGGCAGGATTAGCTATCGATTTAACTATCTGTTTATAACATAGATAGGTAGATAGCTATAGTGTTACTAATTTGGTGCAGTGGTTTATCTATAAGGAGGCCATCACCATAGCATTAAATAACAATCAAGGTTGACTGCTCAGTGGCTAGGTTGGAGCAAGTGATTTGCTAGATCAACACGTGGTCTGTTACTTGTGGGAGGTAGTGCATGAGAGCTTGTGAAAAAGGTTTTTATACTATGATTGTTTACACAGAATTTCTAATTATAATATACACAATAGTAGGGGGTTTATATTCTGTTTCCATATAAGAATAATGTGTGGGGCCCCAAATTACATTCATCGTTAACTTTATATTATTTCCGCATGTGACAATTAATTGTGAAAAGAAATTATACATGTTATGCATGCAATTAAAATTGATGTACGTTCGGGTTCGTGTTACTTGAATAAGTGATTTATTCAGCTGTTCTGGTATCAGGGCGAGATTAATGCAAGTCTATTACGGTAATTGCAAACTTGCCCTCGGTGGAAATGTGAACGGAGGTCGCCTAAGAATATTCATCCTTCACCATAGATGGCGAAAGAATGCGGTGAATACCCGCAAATTCAATACGGTTGAAGGCTCCATTTCGCCTGGAAAGTATGAATCGAACGATGAGCTTGGAGCTGGGTCGGTACAGAAGGTTTCTTGGTTGTAGGTGTTGGTATACCAAAATGGTTTGCAGCACAAAATATATGTAGAAAGCAGTTAAACTATGTTGCATGGAAAGAATCGAATAGGCACGATCATTGAAAGATAATGGCCACGAGGAAGTTGGTGGATACGGATGTTCTAAAAACGCGATGAGCTTTAGTGGTGCATGGCAAAAGAAAATCGACGAAATGTCGAGATTACATTGTGAGCGTCCAAGGATCATATTGTATCAAGCCTTCATGGTAAAGCTACTCATGTTCGTATGAAAGCTTTAGCGGATCCTATTCGAGCCAAGTGACCAAAGAGCAAAACAAAAGGCCAGCTGGGGGCAACAAGGTGGAGAAAGACGCCATGCCATCGCTCCTACGAAGGTTATCGACGGTCGAAGATAGTTTGAGAGTGTGGGGGTGGTACATCAAAAAGTTTACGATTGCCGCTGTCGGTTTCAGTATCACGGGATGGTGTTCAGTTCTGGAACGTGGTCTTAGCTATTCATGTGACGGGAGATCGAAATTTGTTCTCAGGGCTCCAGAGACAAAATTTAAAATTTATACCGCCAGGTAAGAGTGATAGATACGGTGCGTGGTATCGGTACGTGTCCTTTCGAGAGGAGTACGGTAAACCCTTGTCTTAAAGGATGTCATGCATGTACAGATTGAAGAAAGAACACGATTTAGGTAAAACGATGTGGAGGATAAGGGTTCGCCGTCTGTAAGTGTGGCGAGGAAAAGCTTTCTGCGCGGTAAGACTACGGAGAGACCGGAAGATAGGGGTTCGAACTGCGTCTTCGAGTTGCGGTAGATAGTGTGACTATGGCATGCGCATTTTGTGGAGGTGGTGGCGGGATGAAGTGAGGGCGAACAGCACGGGAGAGATTGGGCCATCTTCACCACGAGCTTTGCGAGGTCTGCGTGGGGCTCTTTTGGACTTTAAGGGCACCCATGCCGCGGTCGGATGGGTGCGAGGGGTGTGCCGCCAGAGAAGTATGCGCCCGCCTCGAAGGATGGTGGCCGCCAGCGATGGTCTCGAAGGTTCACACGGAACGTGTGGTCCTTTCTGTTCTTCGACGGCAAAGCACGGGTATTGTCGTCCACATTTGGCGGGCTATAGAAGTCTTTCGGATCTTCTTCATGTCGAAGAAGAAGCGACATTCGCAAAAATTCAAGGAGGTTTACTTATTTAGTGAGAAGGTAGGGAAGAAGGTGGCGTTGCTCTAAGAGTGACTGTGATGAGTGAATTCATCTCGGCTAGTTAAAGAAGGAGTTCTACGAACGAAGGATTGGAGAAGGCTGCCGCCTGGCCCACGGCCCGAACGCAGGATGGGCCGGCGCGGAAAGAAACAGAAACGATCGTGCCGATGCACGGGCGATGTTGCATGATCGGGGGCCTACCCCTTCACTTGTGGGCAGGGCATGCAGCTAAAGGCGTGTCTGGGGCAGCCTTCCTGCGGGTTCTTGGCAAGTACACCGAGAGGAGAACAGCCATGAGGGCACAGTATTCCCATTCTTGGGTGCCCCAGGATCTGTCTGCATCCCCATGCATGCCGACGAAGGTCCGGCTGGATCCAGCTGCGGTTGGAATACGTAAGTTACCAGCGATACACCTTGCAACTTCCGAATTGTGTGTGCCCGAACGATCGCAAGGCCCCACACAAGCAAGGATATAAAATTTCGGGAGAAAAGCCATGTTGGGTGTTCGCTTGAGAGAGCTGCCGCACATACGAATGGGGGCGCGGGCCTGGAGGCCCGGATATGGGTCAGCCACAAGAGAGGTTCGGGGAGGGTGGAGAAGAAACCACCCGGCGGCGCTACACGCCGCGGACGCCGTCGCCGCCTACGGGCGGCGGCTGGCTGCAGGAGACGAGGAAAGGTTAACGAGACCACCCTGCCAGCACGGCGCGAACCGAGAACGATCCTTGGGATACAGTGCCACTGAATCACCCGCTCTGTAAGGCTAGTGCTCGGCGCTGGCACGGCAGGCTTGTCTCTTTTGAAAGGAAAGCACTGGAGGAGGCACGCGGAACGATGCCATGATGCGAAGAATATGATTCGATCATCGGGGAACGATGCATGGGGAAATTGTCTACAAAATAGGTTGGAAATCGATTTGTGGGTTCGCGGCGACCGGTCTGAGTAGCGAGCGAGCTGGCCGGGAGCAACAGAAAATACAAGGCGGTTGTCGCCCATGGCTTCTGTCTCGGATCGAGATTGACTATGAGGAGACTTTTCTTTTGTAAGGTACTCTTCCATACGGCAGTCTTGCTCTCTCGAGCGCGAATGAGGTGGCACATTCATCGGTTAGATGTGGCTTCGTTCCTCCAATGGAGTTATTGAGAAAAAGTGTACATAAAGCAGCACCGAAGGTTTGAGATCTTGAGCGGTGGTGTTGCTGTGCTGCAGCTCAAAGAACATAAGGCACCAAACGGCTACTAAGCCGATACACTGGGATAAGCAGCTCCCACCAGGAAAAGCTGGATTCTCCCAAGAGTGAGCGGATCCCAAGCACATGCAGTTGTGGTGGAGGGAAGGTTGTTGATCATCGTCTTGTGCACAACGAAGAATCCAGATTTTGGTAGCGACAGCTTGATTGAAGTACTTTCATGCAAAGGAGGATCTTGCACGAGAGTTTGAAGATGAAGGACACAGGCATCCTTCAATATTCACCAGGGTGGAGACACAGCGTGTGATGTGGAGGAATGACCTTTGTTTCTCGGGCAAGTATGCCGCAGGAGGTACGGAGAAGGTTCAACATGCGAGCACAGGCTTTAAAATACCTCTTCCTGGAGGATGGAGGAAGGAGATGCTGCTTCGGAGGAGGTAGTGGATGCCACTTGTCTGTCGACGAGTTGGTGGGGTCGTTGGTATGTGGTCAGCCACTAGGCCGGAGTATGTGCTATGCGATTAACGACTTTCGCAGCTACTAGTTCGGCCTGCCAATCTTTGGAAAGCGGACAAGCATGTATTACTGTCTGAGGCACATCGGGATATGGTGTGGTGGGCCATGAGAGGATAGACAAGGACGGTGTTTGGAGCATCGGTATAAATACATCGATTGTGTTCGGCGGAGGATCATGGTCGCTGCTGTGACCACGGAGGCCAGGACTGCGACATCACAGCGAGCGCTCACCGGAGCAGTTCAAGATTCCACGGAAAGCAGGACCCGGGGTTATGAGATAATCCCTGTCTTCACCGGGAGAGTGTTGAGAATGCGGCAAGATGGTGGGCGTGATAATCCTTCCACTAAGTGGGCCCCGCGCGACAAATTCTGGCGCAAGGTATTTTGGTCATAATACTGGCACTGAACATCAGGGCCTCGTTCGAGAATTCTACTTGAGATTCTTGGGTGTGCGACATGTCGGTAAAAAAATAGATGGACCCTAATATTTGGACCAGGCTATTTGTTGATCCTAAAAATATGGAAGTCAAGCCTTATTTACCCTTAATAATATTTTGACTATAAACGATTTATCTTAGCGCACTTCGGTTTGAGTCATGGAAGGATGGCTCTCTGGCTTGGCTTCAGGAATCATAGCAGTTCTAGTTTGATGGCATCTTGCATGGTTGACTTCGATTGAACGTTAGCGAAGGTTTTGAAGGTTCATGAGACAAAGTGAGTAGATTTGTGTTCTGTTTGTTTTAGTTGAACTAGTTGGGATTAGTTAACTAACTAATCAACTAGATATGGTGGAGTAAATTAAATAATATTTAATTTCAATATTAACTCATTCGTCAATAAAGACACTTCGATTCCTCATTCATGATCGATTCGGTGAAAGACCGATTGAAAGAGATGGTGAAAGGGTGAGGTTAGCTGTCGATTCAGCAGCTACTACCATGCTGTTTGCAACATGAAGATAGAGTGGAAAATTAATTATGAAGTGACCTGAAATTTGGGCTGAAATGAACATATATCTATGCAAGGAAGGCCATCACCATGGCATTAAATACGCAATCAAGGTTGGCTATCAAGTGGCTAAGGATTGGAGCAAGTAGTGCTAGATCCTACAGCTTCAGCGGTATGTAGCATGGGAGGTAGTGCATGAGAGCTTGTGAAAGAAGTTTTTGTACCTGATTGTTACATGATTTCTCCATTATAATATATACACAATAGTGGGGGTTTTCAGCTATAGGCTTTCCCCATACATGCGGAAGTTTAATATGGTTAAATTTGACGGTATTAAATTAGCTACCTTGTATTTTACGCATGTGACAATTAATTGTAGAAAAGTTAACATGTGCTCGCCATTCGAAGGTCGATGTATGATCGGGTTGATATTATTTAGAACAATGATGATTTGTTCAAACAAACTACGGAAGTCGGGGGTGGCCTCGCGTTTCCACCACCAAACTACCTTCGGACATTGCCAATTTGAAAGGCAAGAATGGAGAAGACCCGGTGGCCGTGCTACTTCATTTACCGGTGTTCTTCGCCTCACAGGCCAAACCGTTCGAAGTTAGGTTGAGATTGTTCAACGCACCTTAAGCGAACGCTACCAGCTGGTATGTTCCAGTTAATTGAGGTGGTTTTTCTACATTTGGAGATGCGGCTCGCCTACAAATCATTACGGTTTATTATCAGCCATGATGTTGGGACGAACTCTGCTTCTAATTTTAATGAGACAATGGCAACCCATTTACGGTCATATTCGGGAATGGTAAGAAAACGGACTTATTAAATGTATGCAAAATTGCTTTTGGAATGGTTTAAAAAATCTTTGCAATCAGATATTTCTAAGGATGTATCACAATACGAAATTGTTTTCAGAGGAAGCGGACGCCTTTTGAAAAACCCATTGCGGTGATATGCTACTCGGTCAGGAGTGCTTTAAGCAAAAATACTTTCTAGCTGTATATCAATTTCGTTTCAAGACTAAGCTTCGGTCCTCGTGGTGACAGGCATGCTAGGGTCGATCAATAGTGGTAAACTAATTTTACTTAGTCAATTAAGTAGGGTGTCTCTTTGTCTGACTCTTCTTGGTCGACAGCTGTACAACGAGTCACCGCCTTCTCAATCTTTGTCGGTAAATACATCGGTTTCTAACCCTAAAGAAAATCAACAATGCGAAAGGAAGAAAGGACGTAACAGCATAAGAAAAAAGGAAGAATGGGAAGGGTATAAATACCAAATAAATCTGTGATCACTGTTGGTGAGGGTCCAAGGATAAAGAAAAGTGAAGTTTCATACAAAGTTCTCTTCTTGCAGGGGCCCATCTTGCCTCACCTGCCCACCTAAGAGTCGGGATGCGCGGCGCTTGTTAGCTCAACGGGGTTCTTCCGGTTCCCGAGGATGTGTTGACCGAACGCTGCCCCAAGGAACGCGAGGCTGGTTAGCCGCGGATGTGCGGGAAGCCTCACGGGGCACCGAGGAAGAGAGCTCCATCAAACACTGCTACCTGGTAGGTATATCGCCTGGTCTTGCGGATCTCGTGATTGTGGCGAAAGATGAGGTTAAAGCCAAGGTGTCCAGTGCTCTTTGGCACTTCCCATCTGCAAGCCTACTATTGAGCCTATACTTGGATGCCAAAGATACCAGCGTACGAAGATTAATCCGTGCCGGGGTTTGAGCTACTCTATTGTGGGGAAGTCAAGTCATATGTGTCATGTCGCTCTTGAAGGTGCTCGGTATTTTCCATTCAGTATGAGTGCTATCCTGCTATTGGGTACATCGATCCCAAAGAACTCTCTTGCAAGTTACATTTGATATGACTAATTTTAAAAAAGAGACTCCCCCATCATGTAGCTTTTCATAACAATCATCGTACGGAAATTAATGCTGCAGGTAGGTAGGTAATGAGGTGCTTCCCTGCAGTATTATTTGGAAAGGTCAGATCCAGCTATTCATACGCACACCAAGCTGCGTTTTGATATTGTTCTCTAGAACCGCATGGTATTGTCCCAGCTTTTCCACTGTTGTTGGGGGAAAAAGCGTAAATATAAATTGGTCCCCGATTGATGGACAGACCAAACACTGCAATGAGAAGCCAGAATTTATGAGATGGATGCCATTGCATCTTCTATTGTTTTTTGGATGATATTGTTTCCTCACGAGGAGGAATTTTCTGGTGAGATCATGCATTTTGACTGCTCACCGTGGGCCAGATACCATCTGCGGCTCAACTTCTTCAAAGTTGGATAAGGCAAAATGCTTTGTTGAGGAATTTGAGGTTGGAATGTATTCTTCTTTGTTTAAGTGCCTTTGCCAGTGGCCTTACCACTCTCTTGTTCATATAAATACAATTTCATCCTCCAGAGGGCTCCTCTTCGAAGGGTTTCTTGAACTCATTATTTTTCGGACCACTGTGGGACCTTACACTTCCCCTACCTCCACATTAGTGAGGTCAAATGGGTGGAATGGCATTTCCGCCGTCTGCATTTGGGAATTACTTACGCCAATGTGCTTGTGGGTCTGTCGACTCCTCTTTCACAGGAAAGGTTTTGGATGGAGATGTGACTCAAACTTGGACACTTAGTTCTTCTTTACTTCAGTGCCTTGATACCCACTCTTATTGAAGAGGCCATCTGGCTTCATGGAGTTGGTATAGACAAACGTGGGAGGCAGTTTGTCTGTCGGTCCTACTGCTATGGTTGGTGAGGTGGTCATTTGAAAAGTCCTTTGTCTACGGTCATTCACAGAGTCTGCGAACCACACGGCACCAACACGGTGCCTGTGGAAAGAACGTGGTTTGATTTCTCCACTCTCACATTTGACATTTCCAGGGGATCCCAATATGAAAATGTTTTCATCGGGGCCCAGGAATATTCACGAAGAGATTCATATTTACAATCCTTTCAAAAGTGCATAGGGATGTGTTCACTTGGTATTATGAAAATACCTTCATTAGATCACATCCTTCTTCAGCGCACACTGATATCGAGCTTCTTAAAAATGCTAAGGCCAGCAGGCAAAACCATTAGGTCAATCCTAGGAGAGGACATTCTCAATGGTGGAGAAGCTGCCAGGCAGAGGTTTGTTTCTGTTCTTTGACGGAGTGGGTTTCGAACCTGTTCTGTAGATAGAAGCAAAGAACAATTCAGAGTTTGCATTTGGACAGAGACAGCAATATTCTTTGGGGTTCAATCTGGTACCCACACCATTTATATATCAGGGTGTATTGATGCCCGGTGACGAAATTTTCTCCTTCATGGACGGTTTCTGGATATAATCGATTTCTCTGATCCCTAAAGATCAGCATAAGACGCCTTTGTTGTCACAGAACATGTTTGCCCACGAAATATGCCTTTCAGTACTTAAATGAACACAAGACTGCCCAGCGGGCCATGTCATATGCCTTCCAAAACCATCAAACATATGTTAGGGCATATTTGGATAGTTTGACTGCACTCATTTCTTCGAAAGAAATGGATCATCTGCTGCTCACCTTCGTCAGTGTGTTTGAGCATGATGGTTTCTACAAGATTAGGAACGAATCAGAACAAGGTGGCTGGGGTGTCAAAGTGGGTTATTATGAGTTCCTTCACTACAGGAAGGGATTAGAGACAGTCCCTTCAAGGTTGAGACGAACAATACTTCGGTTTCGTATCCTCGTAGTCTGTTACGTCCCCCTAAACTAAGGTCTACGAGGAAAAGCTAATTTTTCTTCGGAGATTTGTAATGAAATTATCTTTGAAGTTACCAAAGGTTTTATGGGGTTATTTGAAAAAGGAGTTCCATTTTTTTGGGATAAGGTTTGCTCGGCGCTCATTACGCGTGCTTTGAAAAAAACGCTGACCTCTTGCTCCTTTAATGAGTCACCTGATTATAGCGAAGTTTCCTTTTGTATCTTGCGGCGGCAAAATCCCATTGTTGGTGCAATTGGGAAAATGATGTCTTCCTGGCTTTCTTCTGCTCTGTCTTAGTTGAGGCTTGGTAGGACACGAACTGCGTTTATCCGATAGAAAAGCGGCTTTTGCTTGTTGTTCATCTTTGTCTTGACGGCTGGTTATTCCCATTCAAAATAACTTTCTGTTTCGTGACCATTATTCATTTTTTAATTTGTTACAAATGGCGGTAAATTGAGGGCAAATACAATAGATGGATTGTGATTTTTCGAAATTTGATCTTGTGATTTTATATTTTAAGTCCAAGAAATGTCAACAATTTTAATTAATCTCCAGTACCCTTGGAAAGAATAATATATGATGAATCCTTTCAAGATGAACATTTCTTTTCTCATTCTCCCAAGGATCATGGTATGAGAATTATCATTGTGTATCTTCGAATGAATTTTCCACTCTTCCTACTTTTTCGAAGACAGCTAACGCGGTTCACCGTCATAGCTTAAAAAATGCTGGGTGTCGATGATGCTTTGCTCGGCTGAGGTTGATTCCGTCATAGGACGTTTGTCTCAAAGGCAAAACATCTTGAACAATTGCCACGGTGGAAGCTTGTTGGTGGTCATTTATGCGAGCACTCATTTAAAATGCTTGCATCTTGGGTACTTTGGCCTTGATTGTCAATGTTCATGCATATGATTAATTAAAAAAATTAACAAACATTAAATTATGCTAGAAAAATAGCTATTCAGCTCAGGTTTTCAGGGTCATTACTAATTCCTTTGCAAAGTGAAATTATGGGTGCTACTGTAGCAACCAACCTTCGACTAAGGTCACAAGTACGTGTTGGCAACAATACACTGCTTTACGAAGTGGGTTGACTTCTTACTACTTATGGGAATGATGGTGGACAGCTGACTCTCTTTTCTTTTCAACCGAATATTTATCATTTGGTATTCTAAGTGCCCTCGCGGCGATCATGGCGGTCTGTTTTCAAAATGCTGTTGTTGAATTGGCTCTAAAAATTAGGTTCCGGCAAGAGCATTCATCTGTGTATCCTCGGACCAATGTGCAAGTGGAAGCGGCCAGGTGATAACGGAAAAGAACATACAAAGGACAAACAATAACTCGATCATTGGCATATCATGCTCTCTCTGCCGCAGGCGCCAGACCGTACGATTGAAACTACAAGCTGACTTTACTCAGAGTTTAAAATGGATTACGGTTCTGGAAATCAATGTTCCACTTTGAATGTCGAGATTCCTTCTCTTAAGTTAGGCTGTTGAACTTCTTCTGCTTCTAATATTGAATAACGTCTCCTTCATCTGGAACATCTCAATGAGCGATTATCGGATGTCTGATCAAATGAACGCATAAAAGAAACCGAGTTAAAAAAGTTCGATTACGATAAGGCGGTCCTTCAGGTTTCTCGCTGGCATGCCATTTTGTTCTTCTGAGAAAAAAATCTTACCAGGGGCAGCGTTGAACCAATCTGTGGTATGGCCCCTTTATCGGTGAAAAATTTCTTAAAAAGTGACACTTCCTTGGTTGATTTTGAAGGGAATGAGTTTAGAGCCCAGAAATGGAAGCTCTGTTGAAAAAGTATTATGCCTAGGCTTCGGCACCGGCATTTTGGTCTTCTTTCTATAATAGTTTTGCTTTGTACATATACGGTTTTTCGATCTTTGATGGGATGGTGATGTTTTGATACGGTTTGGCCGGAGTTGGCCTGAAATGTCATGAAGTCTTTCGTTTGTGTATTAATTTCAGCTGAACTGGCCGGACTTGGCTTCCACATGGCTTGGGTGCTTCATCATCCATCTGCATTAAATTTCGTAGAATCAAGAAAATTAAAACATTGATGGATATACTTCAATAATATAGAAGAATACTGCTGTGATTGTTATCCTACTCTGGAGGGTAATATCTTTGGTGTTGATTCGTTGTTAGGGCACCAGGCTCGGTGGTGGTATAAAATTGAATATTAATACTTATCGGGTTCAAGATCATTTTTACTCCGATTGTTCTTGAGGAAATTTGCCCATTTCTAAAGATAATTTCAATTTTGTACTCATTCATATTCCTGGCTGCTCAATTGGATAGCGAGGCTCATTAGCTAATCTTGTCGTCGTTACACTTCTCGTATTCAATACATTAAGTTTAATCAAAGCCAAAAAAACATCATACATCCATCATAAATCGTTGTATATATATTAACGATGTTCAAGTGTATTTGGATCCTCGGTGCCGCATTCAGGGAAACACACGATCATGTTCAAATCTCAAAAATATCAGGTCCGCTACAATCGTCTCTGTGTCTGCTCTTGTGGTCCTGCCCCGAAATTTGTCTTCTGATACACGATCGCCGGTCGCGACTAAATTGAAAGTATGCCCGATGCGGTATACCCACCCCTTAGTGCGGATGGCCTCGGGTAGATCTTCACTGAAGCCATAGGCACTTGGCGGGTTAAACCCTCCCAGTTCTGTGCCTCTGTGAGTTGCCCGTTCTCCCTTGCTGCCTGGCCTCTGACGCTTATACGGCTTGGTGTCTGTCTGGAGAGTGAAACATTCCATCTCTGTGTCTGATCATTATGATATTGTAAGTCTTTGAATCCCAATCAGAAACATGTTTATTTTTTCTGCATGTGAAAAAAATCAAAAAATGTATAATTAAAAAATGCAATCCCTGCATTATTTACACCACGCCCAGGTGAAGGTGGGGGTGGGTGTCCTGAAAATCATAAATACTGCAAGGATAGTCCTCTGTTGGTCGTGGTGTTCTCCCCACCATTGGAATAACTGCGTCATCCCGGATGATTAAGAACTTCACTTCCCAGTCTCTTCATCAGAAAGTAGTACTGAGCCAATTCTTGAGTCTCTTGGGCTCTTGCAATGAAAATCGATTTGATCAAACAGAATGTAAATGTCATCAAGGTGTGACACATATAAAATGTTTGTCTTTGTTTCAGATGAAATTAATTGTTGATTAATATTCATTAGTAGAGTTTGCCACCTTCAATAATCTCTCTCAGGTTAACCATTACATTATTTATGCTATTTGGTCCGGAATGCTGGTGTAAGAAGCAGATCCTGCCACCTTTCTTACTGATAATCGTGGAAAATTACTGTGTGGTCTCTATAAATATTATTGTTTGGTCCCAACATATTTAAGATTATCTCAGGTGAACGTGAGCGTCTTCCCGTTGAGCCACACTCTGAAATTTCATATGTCGATGTAAACCATAAAGTCGCGTTATTAAAATAAATATCTTTAACATAAAATGGTAACAGGTGCATTCATGTAGCTTAATATTCTTCAGTTTAATAATTGCAAGCATTGAACAGCAGGTTCATATATTCATCGTGGCATTTTTTTCAGCATTCGCAATTTGGGAAATATTGGCGTGGTAGTCATTATTCTGTTGTCGCCATAACGTGCTCACGTTACGCTACCGTCATTCATCTGCGTTCAATAATTGTTGTCATAAAGTCGTTTTTCATTTGAGTTGCGCGTAAACTTTCTTCTACGATGTTGTATATGCTGACGAGTAAATATACTTTAAATATTCTGTCAAAGCAATAATTACCAACAATAATTCTAGGGCAATTTTAAAATTTCAGCTTATAGACGGACTAGTGACCATGAAAGGATGGATTAAAACCTAAAAATTTGGCAAAAGTTTGGCAATTGGTGCTCTAGGTTTGTGAAAAGAGGCTTTTTCTCCCGAGAGCTCTTAAAATAAAACTGGTAACAATAAACTAAATACGGGGTAACTTGTGTATTTATGCCCAAAAAATTGAAAAAATTATAAAAAATTGGTATGATTATTTTCAACTACATCTTGGTACATATATTCCGGATACTTGGAAGTACATGAATAGGCCATATTTTAAAATTTGGCTGGTGACTGTGGGTTCACATCTTTGGCCCAGTTGGCAAGACCAAAAGATGAAGGTTCAAGCAGCACTTGTCAGGCCGCTTTCCAGAGGCCTAGGATCTAGCCATACGGACACAGGAGGGGGGATCTCCAAATAGAGCAAAGAATGATATATCTTTGAAGCTCAAGATGAGATGTTAGGCTAGTTATGAAGCACAGAGGGGGGTTTAAAATGATTTGGTTGGTTGGTTGCTGGGTTAGTCAGGAGATCATAGACTAAGAAAGTAATGGGAGAAAGGAAACAAAACAGCAGGAGGCTTCAGCAAAGAGGATAGGCCAAGACAGTGCCATCCATTGGGCTACGGAGTCATCAAAGGTAATTACATGCAACAACTAGCCAAGGCTTTCAGAGGGCAAGTCATCTACACTAAAGGATCTTTTAGGCAGATGGTCGAATGGAA
Organism: Pinus albicaulis; assembly: GCA_034641835.2. Taxonomy (NCBI): domain Eukaryota; kingdom Viridiplantae; phylum Streptophyta; class Pinopsida; order Pinales; family Pinaceae; genus Pinus; species Pinus albicaulis. The sequence goes on along the minus strand of CM076579.1, from coordinate 35,888,557 downwards.
CATTAAGGAAGGAAGGTGGAAGAAGGAAAGACAACCAAATTTCTGTCTATAGATCAGGTCAGAGGTCATTTAACTCCAGAACTGCGTGGACATACTCTAAGGCAGCTCTCAAAGAGACAAAGGGGCTGCTTATAGATCATACCAGAGGTCATTTAACTCCAGGTCTGCTTTAGCAACTCCAAGGGAAAAACAGAGATAAATTTGACAAAGAAACATCCAAGCTGCAAACCCCCAAGTTCATACATCAGCCAGCAGGCAATAACATCCACTGCACTGGTTAACCCCACGAATTTGCTCTTGGATACACATAAAGCAGAAAACACTAAAGGCAGGGAGAGCAGGAACATAGGGCACCTAACAAGGATGAATCCTATGCTATATTTCTGATTCCTACCAGAAGAACATGAAACAACATGAAAATGTAATAAACAAAGTTAGGGAAACATCACCAATAGCAATAGACCAGGATCCTGTGAAATGTGCTTTGATTAATGGATGAAAAACCAGTCATGTACAATAAGCTCAATGGCTGTTACAATCCAAACTTCTCCTCCCAGCCTATTACATACAACTACTCTGCTACTCCCTCCCACGACTGTTCTAACAGTCAAATGAATCCCTCTAACAGCAAATGCCCAACAACTGAACAACAACCTTTTCCATTCGTTCTCAGGGATTTCTTATAGGGGAAGAGAGAAAAAATCAAGAGCAGAAGTAGATACAAATTAAATGAGTCTCATTAAGATAGGATGGTGGAGGAGGCTGAGCCCATTCTGCTTAATGGCTTTCTGCAACACTGTATGTACTCTGAGACTAGATCGGAGATCTTTGTCAGGTCGATTTCGACCTCTGATATGTTCTTTAAATCCTTATGGTGGTCTGGAACTTCGTGCTGGCCTTCCGAATCTGGTTAACTGGTTTAAAGTCCGCGGCCTCTCCATACCTCCATTACTGCTACTCAAACAGTCTTTAATGAAGCTCTGTCAGTGCAATTAACTGCTTATGGGCTCGAGGAGGCATGGAGATTGTTGTAGGAAGGTGTACCTCTGGAGTAAACATGTTCTGCTGTTAGGTGGCGCAGTTATGACTTACTGGTGCGCTTACTAGTCTTCAAGCTGAGCCTTTATCCTTTAAACATGGGATTAGCACTCTGAATCTCCAATTATAGGCTCAAATCCCACAGACCCGTCTCTACTGTCTCGTTTGGCCGCTGAATGGCCTCTCTGCGCTATCTGCACAACAAAATAAATTTGTTGAAAACCCGGACAGTGGTGGCGGAGGAAAAGCTGCGGAGGCGGTGGAATGGTGGTAGAATAGTGGAGAAACAATGAAAAGTGGCGGAGAAATGATCACATAGTGTAAAGACTCAAATGTTACCATCGGAGCGATTTACATAGGAAAACATGGAAAAACAATGGAGTGAAGCGGCGGACGTGGGACCGGATGGTACGGTGGACATGGAATAAACTGCGTGCAGGCCGTTAAATCATGGCCGGGGGACAAAGATCGACGGCGGAGATCGAGCAGCGGAATAACATACGAACACGGGTGGAACAACTATGAAATATAAGACTTTAGCGTAAGTCTTAAATTTTAGAGTTTGAACAAAATACAAAGAAACACGACGAAAATGCAATGAGATGGGCAGCGGGAGGACCGTACAAGGTGGGACCCATACGACAATCGCAATCGGAGGTCGGAGCGGGTGGTAATCGCAACACACATTTTAAAAGTTCCAATTGCGATCAAGAGTGAGGAAGCGATTGAGCGATAACCATTGATCTCGGGTCTAGATCAACGGCGGGGATGTAATCGGAGGGGCAGTGTGACCGGGGGATCGAGAGAGGACTTGCGATCGGGAGTTGCGATGACCGTCGGATCAGCGGGGAGGATGGACGGTGGAGATGCAATCGGGGGATCGCGATCGGGGATCGGAAGACAAGACTTGCGATTGCGATCGGGCGGGGAATTGCGATTGGGCGCTGGCCGTCGGATCGCGGGTAAGGTGAATGGCGGAGATGCAATCGGGGGATCGCAATCAGAGCTCGGAGAAGAAGGTTTGCGATTGATCGGGGGGCGCACTCGAAACATTGCGATTGCGATTGGGTGGGGGGCTGCGATTAGCGCTCTACCGTCGGATCTTTGTGATAGATCAACGGCTCTAAATGCATCGCGAGACGTTGTTAATAAGACAATCGCATCGGGATTTTTTGGCTGTAGCAAAGGAAACGCGCCCGCTGACAACTCCGATTGCGATAAGCGCTTTGGACTTAAGCGCTTGGTCCTGGCGCCTGGGCACATGGGGAAGTGGTTCAAGGGGCTAGCGAGAAAGGGGCTTAGACCTATAATAAGGTCGGGAAGTGGGTTTTTTAGCCTTTCTAATGCAATTCAAGGCCCGAGGATGATAACGATAAGGAGGTGGAGTGGAAATTTGGAGAAATAAGGGAGATGGGGACATTTAAAGGGGAAATTGAGGGGATTTGAAAGGTAAGAAGGGGAATAGAAGGGGAAACAAAATAGAAGCTAAATGGAGGTGAAAAAAGAGGGAAAAAGGGGCCTTTGAGCATTTCTTCATAATAGAGAGGCTTTATAAGGGAAATCAGCAGAGGGGATTTTATCAAAGGATAAAAGGCACTTGGAGGCTTCAAGGAGACTGTGTTTTCAGAGGAAATGCATTCCTTGAAGGCTCAAAAAAAATTTAGCCCCCGTTTGCTTGCCAAAAAATTTATAGGGGGGCTAACAAACTCGAGATTTTTTCCGGTTTTTGATCCATGACTGCTGACCCGTCATGGCAGGTATATGATCTTCACTGGCATATAAGTTAGGGAATCCACTTTCCGTTGCATTTTGCATACTAGCCTCCATTCTGATCACTTGCCATAGGGTCGATCCCATCAGGTCATGAGTATTTCACCCATTTCACTCGTCGATTATTTAATCATGACTTGGTGGTAGAGCCTTCCTTTACATGGGCTTCCTAGTTAGTTCCTCGCTATCACTTGTTGCCCATGTTGGGTTTTATGTAGGCTCGGGAGTCTTCTTTAGTCCCACCATGACTTATGTGTTGAAGCTTCATTCTTCTTCTTCTTCACTATCATTTTTCTGGCCATTACCCTAGAGGCTCCCTAGTGTTGTTAAGTTGTATTATTGCATTGCATATTGGCTACTTGTTTATCCTGGCCTTTAGCCGGCTTCATTTTGGACTCAATGTTTAAACCAACTTTTGACCTTGACTGTCTTTACAAGTTAACCATTGCATGCACTTAGCTATCGTGACTTGACACCCTTTTACCCATGGATGGAACATTCCTTTGAGTATCGCTTACCAGTTTCCGCCACCTTGCATTGAGCATAGGATTGTTCATATCCCAGGAAATAGTGCATCTGTTTCTTGATACTCGTTCCATCCATTGTACCATAGCATTATTTTATTCTTTTTCAGGCTTATTATATGAAAAAGACAAAAAAAAAAAATTAAATATAACAAAAAGAGCGGGAACGGGATGTAACTTCCTAATTTAATGGCAGTACAGTGTCAGTTTGTAGCCCTTGAACAAAGCACATACACTTACATATTTCCTTCATTTGGGATGGTTTTAGTTTTGACCTAGGTTCAGCTTTTGCCTTGTTTCACTAGTCAGTTCTCCCCCGGTTGGTTATCTCTTCCAATCATATGGAGAGTTTGTTTTTGCCTCCTGCATAACAGACTTATACAGTGTCACTTTTTACTGTCATGGTCATCACGAGTCGTGCTTTTGTTCAAGGGAAGTCTAACCAGAGTTGGCCATTCTGCGGTGTCTCTTGACTCATTATTCAGTCGGCCTACCTGGTCTGGTCAGTATCTTTTTCTACCACATCAGATGTTTTGATCTTCTGCTCGTGCTGGTTTGAGAAGGTCTCCATTGACTTCTTGCTGGCGGGCTTGTCTCTCATCGACTACGACACATTGCTCTGAGAGCAAACCTAGAGCCGCACCCTAGCCCTATTTCCATCATTGATAGGTGTCCTTGTGCTCAGCATTTGATCATCATTATGGGTCTTTGACTGAGTGGTTTTCCTTGTGTTCGACGTCAGCATACATTATCACACTTGGGATTCGTGCAGTACCTTGATTTCCATTTGACCCTATCGGTGGATATCTCGCCTCTGTGTCATATTTTATTATTGGTTGGTTCAAAGGGTTTATTTCGTGCGCTAGCTTCATCTTGTGCATGTCGGAAACGTACTTCGGTTTTGGTTCTGTCACTTTGCTTCGTCCGATTCCTTCCAAATTCTGGCCTACGGGTTACACTCGTGCTGGACTGATGTGGGATGCCTTAATGCCTTCCTTCCAGCAGATATTTTCCCATCGACTCCGACTCATTGCTCTGGGAATAAGATCTAGAGTCTTTTTGTCAGTACCGTAGGGTTTGCAGTCATCAGTGGCAGACTCTTTGCTATTGACAGTGGGGATTCCTCATTTCCTCCTGATTGGTAGATTATTCCAAGTGTTCGACTTCAACTCATTCATTCGCACTTGTTAGATTGTACTTGGGCACCTTGACACTCATTTTCATTATTGGTGGGTTGTCTTGCGTTGGTTAATGGTTTACATTATTGACCGGTAATCCAACGATTTCTCGCATGGTCGACTTCAGCTCATTTATTCCCATTGTGTAGAATTGTGCCGTTGAGATCGGTGAAGACCTCGGGTTGCATCAGCATCTTTCGGTTCACTTTTGACAGTCCATTCAGTTTCTGCCAGTGATGTCATCCACCCTTATATGTTGTAGTGTCAGTACAGCAGCATCTTATACGTTGGCTCCCGAGTTGCGTGATTGTACCATGTATTCCACCCCTTATGATTTGGTACTTGGAGATTCAATTACTTTTATGATCAGACATCCAGTTTCAGCATCATTAATCAGATTTCTATATGTGATACTTGGCCATTGATTCCGACTTGTATTTCCAGGCCCTGCTCAGATGATTCATTATGTACTTTCAGTTCAGCTATACTTGTATACATTCTGGATTCATCATGCACTTTCTATATGATATATTTTTTACTGAGCATGGGTATGCCCACCTCAGCATGATTTGACTCTCTGTTTTCTTTCATTGGTTTTTGGCAAGCTGAAATCTGGTGAAGTCCTCTCTTGTTCTTGCGAAGTTCTTTCTATGTGCATAATACATTTTGGCCATCATGTACCCCTTTTGACCTCATATATTATGGGGCATCTGTTATAGCATCATTTTTCACCCTCATGTGATTCATGATTGTCTCTTTGGCCTTGGGCACCCATTCCCATAGACTTGAACAAAGTTCATAAAAAACAGTGTTAAAAATCCCATATGTGGGTATGCCCAGAATTTTCCGCGTGTATACGCTAGTCCATACACACTTTTCCGCATATGCCATTAAAATCATTAAAAAATATATATAAAAATTCCCTATTTTCGGGTTGGGTTGATGGTTACTCCAGTAGTTCAACCACCCCAGCACGTGGCCAACTGTTTCCAACTGATTGAAACTACTTTGAGGGAGTATAAAAGCCCCTCACATGCATGGCCTAAGGGAGGGAGAAATTATAGATATTATACTCTGTTGGAATCCCAATTCAAGTCTGATTTCCCGTGCCTCCTGCACTTTCCCAGATTTTTACAGGAAACCCTTGTTTCCTGGAGATGTTCATCAGTTTATGTGTCATCTCGTGTGCACAATTCTTGAAATTATCTTAGCGAGGAAAGGGCGGGACGGATCCGGACGATGGTCTGTTCGAAGATCGTGGAAGGATTCAGGTGATCTCTCCACTTTTTATTATTGTACATGCTGTTCGTAATGAAGAAGAACCATCTTGTTCCCGAATTCACGTGTTAATATCTGCTTTCATATGTGAAAAGATCGTTATTTAAGAATTTATTATTGTTTATATGATGTTTCACATGGATTACACTGACATTTAGGAGAAGTATATGCTTTACAACTAGATTTCCGTGCATGTTCTTTCTTGATTTCCAGGTTGAAGAGGAAGAAGGGTTGCTGGGGGTTTGGACCCCGCGGGGTCTACATCAAACGTAGGATTACGGGTGAGTTCTACTATCGATGTTATCTAGTTTTTAGCATACAAGTGTGGTTGTGTGAGTCCTTCTTGAATAGCATGCCCTGATCTGTGGAGTTTTTGACCCAACAAACCTCTAGGGATTTATTTCCCGAAACAAGGTCTACACCAAACAATCCTCCAAGTGCTTCACAATGTTTTTCAATGCTCCAGCTATCTAGACTGCTTCAAAGAACTGCCAACCATTGTCTTTAATGGATCTTCAACAATACTAGAGATGCTCCAAACTTCTTAATTCATCAATGCTCCTTCAACAAGACTTAAGAAAGCCTTCAAAAGGTCTACAAATGTGGTTTTCAATCACTGCTCCAAATATGATGATCACTACTCCAAATGTGATGATCACTACTCCAAATATGATGCCCAAAACCACTGATATAATTTTATCCTCCAAACAAGTCCAAAGAAATGAGCTCCACAAACAACTGTCCAACCACCTATCTACAGATTCAAGCCTTCACTGAGAGACTGCTACTAAGTCTAAGCCTTTGTAGTACTAATTGTCCATTGTTCCAGGCTATAATGGTGACTATCCACACAGAACAGAGATGCTGAGGTAAGGTCCAAGCTATTTAAAGGATTGTCCTAAAGCATGCAGCTTCTCCACAAGTGGTTTATGTTATAATCACTGCAAATAATCCAAAGGTGGTTGTCACAAGTTCCAAGACTGTAGCAAGTCCGAGCCTCTTGGTAACCACAGGTATGACCTCCACAAGAATTATCCGAGCTTCATAAAACTGCTCAATAAACTGAGTTGAGGTGAGATGCTAAGTCTGAGGATGTAGTCCTTCCACAAGACTTGTAACGGGTTTGTTGCACTAAGAGATCATTGTACAACACTTATTCTAAGCTTCTACAGTGATCACAGTTTTGTAGTCCTTGCCACAGAGATGAGGTGAGGTCAGGCAGCTGTCCACAGGTTTGTTATTGATTTGAGCCTCAAAGAAATTGTTCACAAGATTTTGATCTGGTCCGAGATGTAGTGCTTCAAAATTCTATTCATATGACACTGAGTTGCAATGTAGTCCAAGCTGGAAAGGATACCTTAACAAAGAATTCCCAAAAGTGATATCCATAATTTCCTCGGCCTCTGTGCTTCTAATCTGAATTTTGTGTTTTTCACCGAAATTGGATGATAGAATGTCAAGTATGGATGTCATATATATACTAGTTTTTTATCATAAACGAAAATACGCGTCCCTTCGCCAAGGAACATGAGCCTACACAAGTCGGCTTAGGTCGGCTCACTTGATAGAAATTTACCGTAAACTTGAAAAATCAATAACTTTCAAACTGCTTGGAGTTTCAAGAAGAGTAACAGCTCGTTGGAAATGAAAAATTATGCTCTTAAAGATGGTGTAGGTTTCATTAAGGAATTTTTCCTCTAAGGTAGAAAAATATATTTTTTAATGTGACTGATTATTTATGAGTGCAAAAATGGAGGCAAGGAAGAATGCCTTTAAGTGTAGAGCCTCATGGTTTGATTTCTTCGTAGATTGTCTTCATAATCATGCCTTAGCCTTCTTCAACATAGGTTCATCATCATCATGTCCTTGCCTTCTTCAACATAGGGTAATTAGGTCAGTTTTCCTTAAGATAGTGCAGAGATATTACATCAACCAAGTGCAGCATCATTATGTACTTTTCATCATAAGGACATCAAGCTTCCTATCATTGGAGATTTGTCATGTCATCATCAAATTATCGGAGGTAGAACATGTAATCATGTAGTGTTATCATCAAGATCATTGGAGGTAGGACATATCATCGTGTGTATGTCTTATAGTCCTTCATCAAGTGCAGTGATATGGTAGTCTTCCATTATGATCATGAAGATACATGATTGACACTTCATTTGTTTCTTGACATCTTAAACAAGATTTGTAATCACTTGTAATCATCTTCTAGCATCTTCAAGAATATTTTCCATCCCAGTCACTGACATCATCAATGACAACCTAGATTAACAAATGGATGAAGAGATCTTGGAGGCTTTGCATGACAATCCTTTTCATCTCCAAAGAGAGCAAGTGTTTTCTCTCATAGAAGAAAAATATGATGTATATTGTCTTGATTTTCATGAAGACTTCCCACAGGAGACAATTCTTGCAGCAGTACAACAAGTTGATCAACCAAAGGTTAAAGAAGATATTCAGCATCCTTGTGAATCTGTAGGACAGAAAGAAGACAATTAATGTGTTATCAAAAGAAAACAAAAAGTGCTTTCTCCTGTGTCTGAAGATGAGATAGATCAACTCCTGAAAAGTCATATTACAGTCCAAGCTAAAGAAGTTTTGCAGTGTTCACATAGTCAAGAATTTGTTGGTAAAACTTCTTCCATTTTTTAAAATGAAGATCTAAGTTTAAATGAGGACAAACCTGAAACTAGATTTATAGATCATCATGAAGAAACACAAACTCCTTTTTCAATTTTCATATTTTATGAAGTTTCTCCTGAACTTGATTTTCCTAAGTACGATAAATCTGAAGATATTTTGATGAGGAGCTTGAAGAAACTATACAAGATATTGTTGTGAGTAAACCAATTTATGATGATGATTCCCTGCAAGGAGATCAGCTAGAAGATACTATTTTATTTCATGAAGATGATAGGTTTGTCATGTTTGAGGAAGATTGTTTCTTGTTTAAGGATGACTTAGACTATGAATTTGAGGAAAATGAACCTAAGAGAGACAAAATGCCAGAGATTGAGTGAGAATTTGTCATGCTTAAGGAATTTTCAGCCAACACTCAGATAACAGAAGGTTATACTTCCCTGTGCCTTCCTATCGATCAACGACCAAGTGTCCTTGCAGGATCTCAAGACAAGGTAATGCTTCAGGATTTTCTAGATCCCTTCGGCATTTTTTTGCAATCATTGGAGAAAATGAATGTTGTCTTGTTTGTCAGCATAAGTCTTTCTTTCAGTTTTTATTATGAGTTGCCTACATGTACATCAATCTTCTCGAGGAAAGTGAGAGCAGAACTTCAGTAAGTATCCATCTCCTAGATTGGTTACGCTGGAAGGATCATTTCACCTAATCAGCAATTGTGCAGGAGATTAGAGTATGTTGGTATCATTTCAGTTTGATTTTAATTTATTTTCAGCAAGTGTTGACAGAATTCATCAAGGTTTGAAGCCCGAAGTGAATGCCCTAATGCTTTGATGATCTGTTAGTGTGGGTTGAAGTTTGCAGTATGTTTTCAGTTTCAATTTTAGTTTCAATTTATAGATTGGACTCCATTTCCCAATGGACAAGGCACTGATCTACAAATTCATAGATCTGTGGTTCTTGGCACCTTTAAGGAGCTACCATCCCCAGATGGAGCCGATGTTAGCACACGTATTTACATCCCACCCATCCTGACTTATTTTATTCTACTTTAACTTCATCTCTGTCATTATCTTTGATCTCGCTTCATTTTCTTAACCATTTTTTCCAAGGCTGCGCAAGTCATCATTGTTCACAAGCACTAAACCCTAATTTCCTCTCCCACTGAGCTAGGGTTTGCTATGGAAACAATAAATTTGAGAAGAGGAGACATAAGGTAGCTAATATCAGTAAGTATGAGGTCATTCCAACTCATAAGATCATGTCTCCAACATTTTTTAAGAAATCACTCCAAGGGTCAAGTCATTTGCCACTCATAGGGCGAGTTTTTCTTCAAACTGTGTTTCTAACCAAACAAAGATTAATTTGACAAAATTGAGAGAGGTTTTTGTCCAAAAAATCCCAATGAAGAAAATCATCCTTCCATTTTTATACATATTTCATGGCTTTAGAGAAATTTCAAAACTACAGGTGCCACAAGAGAGTTTTTGCACTTCTGGAGTAACCTTGGTAAAATCAAGTTTTCTCATATTTGTAGTGTCCAAATGACTTTCTTGATGCATCCAACGATAACTAGACAAAGAGAGCTTTCCAATGATATTTTAGGATCTTAATTTGGAGTTGAGGAAGACCTCCAAAAGTCTCCTGCAACAGCACTCTGCATTTCTGCACCCTCATTCTTTATGTTTTGACCAGTCTTGGGAAAATAAACTTTTGAAAAGGAAAATAAACTCCAATCATCAAACGAAAGGTAGATTTGGAAATATTGCGGGATAATATTTCCAATGATATATCCTAGGCCCAATTGGGACACCTGAAACCCATTCAAAAACAACCTACAAGTTGGGGTAAAATGGCACTACGCGTTTAACAATTTACTGATTTTTTATGAGTTTTTCTATAAATTTGAATTTTACCTTGGGGAATCATGTTTTTACCTCATGTAATTTATGATGTAAATGTAATTATCATGTTTTTACTATTACCTACGATAAATACATTAGGTTAAAACCCATGATGAGGTGTAACGAATCAGTTTGCAAAAAGTTAGGGTTGAGTCACTTTAACCACCCTACACTCTAGGTTTCAGTTCAGACTTTAGTGGATCAGCTCATCCTCTTAGGGATTCAACCCATGATGTTGGGAGAGGTTTTTTGATGCCTATATCATGTCATTTTTTACTCATTTTAAAATATGGGGAGTTTGAATCAGTTTTATTTTGCTAGATGATCAAGGGAACTTGTACTTAGTTTTTGCCAAGCTAATAAAGAGGAGTTGCAGCTACATTTATGGGATACCTATGGTATTGAATATCTTTCATAGTTTTTTCTTCAGTATCATGTGTTTGAATGTATTGTTCATATTCAATTTCATTTCTATGTTATGATCCTTTACAAGTTAGAAATTCAGAATACATGTTTGCCATGCTCTGTTTTGGGTAACTGATCATATTTTGTTCATTATCTTATGTCTAAGAAAAAGACATCTCCTATGCTTTTCTCAACCTTCTTACAATTTCAAAACCATTCCATAGCCATTTCTTTCAAGTGATTGGCATTGTACCTACCTTGCCCCATTGATCCCTACAACCCTAATTCATTTTCCCTAACATAGCTTTCCTTGACCTAATTCATTTATCCACTGATTTCCCCAACCAAATCAATTCAAAACAACCCCCTGCACTCTATACCTAGCCAAAAACCCTAATTGCTCCAACCCTCCTAGTTGTGACCCTTTTGGAAAGAACCCTCTCCGGCTTGATAGGTCTAGCTATCAAGTCAAAAGCTTGGTTTGTGGTTACCTCTGTTGGGATTCCTTCCTCAACCTTGGGAATATGGTGGAGTGATAACATCTTGGTGTCATTTTTGGGGAGGCGAAAGCTTAATTTTCCTTGGGAAAGAACGAAAAATATTTAGATCTAATTTTTGATGGTGAGCAGCAGTTGGACATATTTGAAGGCTGAACCATTCACCTGGCGACTCCATTCACTGAAAGATCCAGAAAATCAACACTTCATGGCGACTCCACTGCATGAATATCAGTAGCTTCAAGAAATTTCAAGATGGAAACCATTGCAAGAAGGTATGCTCCCATGAGCCAGGATCACATTCCAGGTTTCCCAAATAAAATTCCTATGGTAGATTGGCAAAGGAATTTGCCAATGTTTAAAGATGATGATTGGAATGGTGCTGCTTTACATCTGGTTAAGTTTCACATGCATAAACGCAAGTTGAATTTTGAATTTCCTAGAGATTGTATCTTAAAGATGTTCATGGCTTCTCTTGAAGGAAAAGCACAATATTGGTATGAAGGTTTGCCACCTACCCGTATTTTTTCTCTTAGAGTTTTCCATTCAATATTTTATGAAGAATACATAGAGTCGTACCCTTATTTGTCTTTGGTCAATAATTCTTGTGATCAATTTGAGGTTTTCATTCAAAACCTAGAGAATTATTATGATGATAATGAGCTCATGGATGAAGAGATCTTTGAGGCTTTGCATGACAATCCTTTTCATCGCCAAAAAGAGTAAGTTTTTTCTCTCATAGAAGAAAAATATGATGTATATTTTCTTGATGTTCATAAAGACTTCCCACAAGAGACAATTCTTGCTGCAGTAAAACAAGTTGATCAGCCAAAGGTTAAAGAAGATATTCAACATCCTTGTGAACCTTTAGGAGAGAAAGAAGACAATTACTATGTTATTAAAAGAAAACAAAATTTCTTTCTCCTCTATCTGAAGATGAGATAGATCAACTCCTGAAAAGTCATATTACAGTCCAAGCTAAAGCAGGTTTGCAGTGTTCACATAGTCAAGAATGTGTTGATAAAACTTCTTCCATTTTTGAAAATTAAGATCTAAGTTTAAATGAGGACAATCCTGAAACTATATTTATAGATCATCAGGAAGAAAGACAATCTGCTTTTTCAATGTTCATATCTGATGAAGTTTATCCTGAACCTGATTTTCCTTCTTCTTCTTTTTTTTCCTAGTGGTTCACGTTCCTATGTGCCCGCACACATGTACTAGCTACATCCACGGTCTTAATGAATCGCAGTAAATCCTCCCGAATGGATCTACTGTCGACCTAACCCCGCGGGCGTCTAGGAGATTTGATCCTGTGACCTCTCAATCTGGGAGTACTTTCAAGCAGGGACTCAACCAATTGAGCTAACCCTTAAATATTTTATTTAATCTTTTATTTTTTTATTTTGGTAAATCAGCACCCACATGGAATTGGAACCGGTGACCTATCGCATGGAGTGCCTTAACAAAGCACCCTCAACCATCAAACCAAAGCCCTATGGGCTCCTGAACCTAATTTTCCTAAGTACCATAAATCTGAAGATAATTTCAATGAGGAGCTTGATGAAACTATACAGGACATTGTTGTGAGTAAACCAATTTATGATGATGATTCCCTGCAAGGAGATCAGGTAGCAGATACTATTTCTTTTCATGAAGATGATAGGGCTGTCATGTTTGATGAAGAATGTTTCTTGTTTAAGGATGACTTAGACTATGAATTTGAGGAAAATGAACCTGATAGAGAGAAAATTCCAAAGATTGAGTTAGAATTTCTCATGCTTAAGGAATTTTCAGCCAACACTCAGATAACCGAAGGTTATAATTCTCTATGCCTTCCTATCGGGCAAAAACCAAGTGTCCTTTCAGATCAGAATGAAGGGAGTACTTGTATTTTTTCTACGGGATCTCAAGATAAGGTAATGCTTCAGTATTTTCAAGATCCCTTCGGCAGTTTTTTGCAATCATTGGAGAAGATGAATGTTGTCTTGTTTGTCAGCATAAGTCTTGCTTTCAGTTTTTATTGTGAGTTACTTACATGTACATCATTCTGCCCTCTCGAGGAAAGTGAGAGCAGGACTTCAGTAAGTAGGCATCGAGATTGGTTACACTGGAAGGATAATTTCATCTAATCAGCAATTGTGCAACAGATTAGAGTAGGTTGGTATCATTTCAGTTTGATCTTACTTTATTTTCAGCAAGTGTTGATAGAATTCATCAAGGTTTGAAGCCCGAGGTGAATGCCTTAAGGCTTTGATGATCTGTTAGTCTGGGTTGAAGTTTGCAGTATGTTTCTAGTTTTAGTTTTAGTCTCAGTTTACAGATTGGACTCCATTTCCCAATGGATAAGGAACTGATCTACAAATTCAGAGATCTGTAGTTCTTGGCACCACCAAGGAGCTACCATCCCTAGTTGGATCCGATGTTAGCACTAGTATTTACATCCCACCCATCCCGCCTTATTTTATTCTGCTTTAACCTCATCTTCTTCATTATCTTTGACCTCGCTTCATTTTCTTAACCATTTTTCCCAAGGGTTCCCAAGTCATCATTGTTCACAAGCACTAAACCTTAATTTCCTCTCCCACTGAGCCAGGGTTTGCTATGGAAACGAGATATTTGATCAAAGGAGGCATAAGGTAGGTCATATCAATAAGTATGAGGCCATTCCAACTCATAAGATCATGTCTCCATCATTTTTTAAGAAATCATTCCAAGGGTCAAGTCATTTTCCACTCATAGGGCCGGTTTTTTTTCAAACTGTGTTTCTGACCAAACATAGATTAATTTTAAAAAAGTGAGAGAGGTATTTGTCGACCATAGGTCAATGAGGAACGACAAAGAACGACAAATATTTAGATCTGATTGTTGGTGGTGAACAACAATTGGACATATTTGAAGGCTGAACCATTCACCTGGCAACTCCATTCACTAAAAGATCCAAAAAATCAACACTCCATGACACTCCACTACATGAAGATCAGTAGCTTCAAGAACTTTCAAGATGGAAACCGTTGCAAGAAGGTGTGCTACCATGAGTCGGGATCACATTCAAAGTTTCCCAAATAAAATGCCTAAGGTAGATTGGCAAAGTAATTTTCCTATGTTTAAATATGATGATAGGAATGATGCTTCTTTACATCTGGTTAAATTTCACATGCATACACGCAAGTTGAAGGTTGAATTTCCTAAAAAATGTCTCTTAAAGATGTTCATGGCTTCTCTTGAAGGAAAAGCACAATCTTGGTATGAAGGTTTTCCACCTACCAGTATTTGTTCTCTTAGAATTTTCCATTCAATATTTTATGAATAATACAAGGATTCCTACCCTTCTTTGTCTTTGGTTAATATTTTTTGTGATTAATTTGAGGTTTTCATGGAAAACCTAGAGGATTCTTATGATGATAATGAGTTCATGGATGAAGAGATCTTGGAGGCTTTGCATGAAAATCCTTTTCATCACCAAAAAGAGCAAGTTTTTTCTCTCATAGAAGAAAAATATGATGTATATTGTATTGATGTTCATAAATACTTCCCACATTAGAAAATTCTTGCAGCAGTACAACAAGTTGATCAACCAAAGGTTAAAGAAGATATTCAGCATCCTTGTGAATATTTAGGAGAGAAAGAAGACAACTACTGTGTTATCAAAAGAAAACAAAAAGTTCTTTCTCCTCTGTCTTAAGATGGGATAGATCAACTCCTGAAGAGTCATATTACAGTCCAAGATAAAGCAGGTTTGCAGTGTTCACATAGTACTCAAGAATGTGTTGGTAAAACTTCTTCCATTTTTTAAAATGAAGATCTAAGTTTAAATGAGGACAATCCTGAAACTAGATTTATAGATCATCATGAAGAAAGAAAATCTCCTTTTTCAATGTTCCTATTTGATGAAGTTTCTCCTGAACCTGATTTTCCTAAGTACGATAAATGATTTTTCTAAGTATGATAAATTTGAAGATAATTTTGATGAGGTGCTTGATGAAACTATACAGGATATTGTTCTGAGTAAACCAATTTATGATGATGATTCCCTGTAAGGAGATCAGCTAGCAGATACTATTTTCTTTCTTGAAGATGATAGGGCTATCATGTTTAATAAATAATGTTTCTTGTTTAAGGATGACTTAGACTTTGAATTTGAGGAAAATGAACTTAAGAGAGACAAAATGCTAGAGATTGAGTTAGAATTTCTCATGCTTAAGGAATTTTCAGCCAACACTCAGATAAAATAAGGTTATACTTCCCTATGCCTTCCTATAGATCAACAACCAGGTGTTCTTTCAGATCAAATTGAAGGGAGTAATTGTATTTTTGTTGTGGGATCTCAATACACGGTAATGCTTCAGGATTTTCAAGATCCCTTCGGTAGTTTTTTGCAATCATCGGAGAAGATGAATGTTGTCTTGTTTATCAGCATAAGTCTTGCTTTCAGTTTTTATTGTGAGGTTCCTACATGTACATCATTCTGCCTGCTCAAGGGAAGTGAGAGAAAAACTTCAGTAAGTAGCCATGTCCTGGATTGGTTACACTGGAAGGATCATTTCACCTAATCAACAATTGTGCTACAAATTAGAGTAGTTTGGTATCATTTCAGTTTTATTTTTTAGGAATTCATAGGGTAAGATCCTTAGATCAAGAACCAAAGGTCACCGCTCAAAAACAAATCACAAATTAGTACACCAGTATAATCATGTGGTTAAAACCCTCGAAGAGGGAAACAGTCCACCACCTAAGCCAACGCGACCACTTCAGGCAATTTATTAATATAAAAAGAAAAGTTACATATGTTTCTCTCATAAACGGTTACCAGAAAAATGACCCTCCATGCTCTTTAAATAAAGATCATAGACCAATTGGGTGTTAAGCCACGGATCAAGTGTCGCTAATACTGAGGAGAGAGATAACCGTTGGATCACTACAAATCGTGACCATCGGATTATAAGTTACAAATGTACATGGTAAAGAAACACACTTTACCTAACTCTACACTTGACTAAGTTATTCTTAACTAGTTCCTATGTGTCGGAATATCCTAACATCCCCCCTTAAGAACAACTTGGGATAGGATTGAAGGATTTACAAAGATGACACAAAAGGAGCCTATTTCCTATGTGTCGAAATATCCTAACATCCCCCCTTAAGAACAAATTGGGATAGGATTAAAGGATTTACAAAAGTGACACAATAGTAGAAGGAAGGGGGCATTAGAGCCTATCCCCCCTTAATGACAACTTTCCTGAACTCCAAGCATGGATCGAAGTTTGGTAAACTTCGCTTCTGTGAGAGCCTTCGTAAAGATATCGACTACTTGATCATTGGTTGGATAGTACTGCACTTCAAGAACACGATCATGAATGAGCTTTATGATGAAGTGTATTTGGATTTCAATGTGTTTCATGCACTGATGTTGAACTAGATCTTTACATAGCTGAATGGCACTCTGATTATCACACCAAAGTGTAGTTGGATGCTGTTGATGAAGACCAAATTCAGACAGGATCTGACGAAGCCACATGGCTTCCTTGCTAGCTTCAACTGCACCACAATAATCTGCTTCTGCTGAAGAAAGAGAGATGGAACTTTGTTTCTTACAATACCAAGTAATAAATCTTGAACCAAGAGTGAATACATATCCTATAGTAGAATTTCGATCATCAGGATCACTAGCCCAATCAGAATCAGTGAAACCAATCAACAATGGAGATGCTCCTACAATGTAATGAATCCCAAACTGAACTGTACCTCGAATATATTGAAGTATTATTTTATCTACTTTCCAATGAATTTCATGAGGTTGGTGCATAAACCGAGCAACAAGACAAACGGCAAAGGAAAGGTCAAGATGGGTATGGGTTAGATACAAAAGTTTACCAACAAGTTGACGGTATAAGGTAGCATCAACTTCGGGGGTAGTACAAGTGACTGAAAGCTTGAATCTATACTAAAAGGGAGAAGGGGCTGGCTTACAGTCTTCCATGTGAAAGTGGTGTAGAAGATCACAGGCATACTTGGACTGAGAGAGGATAATGCCTTCCTTAGATTGCAAGACTTGAAGACCAAGGAAATAATGCAAGTGTCCTAAGTGTCATTTCAAACTTCTTTTTGAGGCTAGAATTCACATGGTTTATATGGTTTGGATCACTACCAATAAGGATAGATCATCAACATAAAGAACAAGGATGGTGAAGGACTTACCCACTTTCTTGGTGTAGACGGTGTTGTCAGAATGACACCTAGAAAAGCCATTATCTAATAGAAATCTATCTATTTTGGCATACCAAGCCCGAGGAGCTTGTTTGAGACCATAGAGAGACTTCCTACGGCAACAAATAAGACTAGAGTCATTTTGGATAAAGCCAGGGGGTTGTTCCATGTATATTTCTTCATGTAAATCTCCATGTAAGAAGGCAGATTTAACATCCATCTGATGGACTTCCCATTTAAAGGAGGCAACAAGGGAAAGAACAAGGCGGATAGAATTCATTTCAGCAATAGGGGAGAAGGTTTCAGTATAGTCAATGCCTTCAACTTGTGAAAATCCTTTAGCAACAAGACGAGCTTTATGTCTATCCACTTTTCCATCTGGTCCAAACTTTGTTTTGTAAACCCATCTGCATCTGACAAGTTTTCTTCCTTTTGGAAGAGGAACAAGATCCCAAGTATCATTTTCCAATAAGGAACGATATTCTTCATTCATAACTTCATCCAAATCTGGATGACCGGAGGATTCTTCAAAGGTTTCTGGATCAGGATTTTCTGGAACTTGAGCCAATAAGGAAGAGGCTCTTTCCAACTAAGAACGTGTACGTCATCGATCGGTAGGGTCACCTGCAAGAGAACCTGCTGCATCCCGAGTAGAGTGGACCCATCTTGGAAGCGGTGGATTAAAAGGAACAATTTCAAGAGGTGTAGGATGATTTTCATCCTCACTGTCATCATCTGAACTAGAAGGAATTCTATTAAAAATAGAAGAGAGGGAGAGGTGGCACATATGCCAAATCAGGCTCGCAGGCCAAAGGTGGCACACCCGCCGAACTTGGCTCGCAGGCCAATCTATTTTCATCAAATTTTACATCTCTTCTAATGATTATTTTTTTGGATTTTGGTTGAAGAAGTCTATATCCTTTGACATCTTCAGAATATCCAATAAAAATGCATTTTTCACTCTTAGGTTCTAAGGCTTTATGTTTTGCATATGGAATATGGACCCAAGCATCACTTCCAAAAACACGAAATTGATTTACATCTGGTTTGATTGAGCTCCAAGCTTCTTCTAGAGTTATATTCTTTAAAACCTTAGTAGGAGTGCAATTTACTATGTAATTTGCACAGTTAATGGCTTCTGCCCAAAAATTGAGACCAAGTCCTTTAGATTGATTCATACAATTAACCATTTCTTTTAAGGTGTGATTCTTCCTTTCAGCTACACCATTTTTTTGTGGAGTAAATGGAACGGTATGTTGCAAATGAATGCCATGCTCAGTGTAGAAGTTGATAAATTTGCTTTTAACATATTCTCCTCCATTGTCTGATCTTAACTTAAGAATTTGATGTCCAGATTGTTTCTCAACAAAGGCCTTAAAGGCTAAGAACATGTTAAAAACTTCACTCTTGAGTTTTAAGAAGTATACCTAAGTGCGTCTGGAAAAATCATCAATGAAAGTTAAGAAGTACTTGCAACCAGAGAAAGAAACAACAGGAAGTGGACCACATAAATCACTGTGCACAACCTGCAAAGGGGCTGAAGCATGCCAAGAGGCATGTTTGTCAAAACTATCCCGATGATGTTTTCCAAGTACACATCTGGAGCAAAAAAAATCTCGGCAAGATACCATAGGAAGACCCGTCACCATATTTTCCTTACATAGAGTTTGAAGGGAGCGATAGTTTAAGTGACCAAATCGCTCATGCCAAATTTTTCTCAGATCATCATTATGAGCAACAAAAACAAAGGAAAGACAGGAAGACCCAAAGTTGTCAAACTTATACAACCTTGTGGAATCATCAGCAATGTCTGTAGCTAAAATGTGTCAAGGATCTTTGAGGTCCTTTATTACAACATCATGAGGTGAGAATTCTACTATTTTCCCTTCACCTGAATGAGTTATCTGATAAACAGAGAGAAGGTTTCATGAAAAGGTAGGAACACATAGTACATCATTAAACTAACCATTATCGAGATGAATGGTTCCAGATCCTACAACACTAATAGATCTATCATCACCAACATAAATATGTTTGGTGTTACAATCATTTAAAGAAGAAAACATGGCTTGATTTTTGGCCATGTGGTAAGAAGCTCTAGAATCAATGAGCCACTCATGAGAATGAGAAGAGGAAGAAACATTTAATGCATAACCAGATCTTGATGCTTGACAACCACAAGCAGAAAGTGTTATTCCTGAAGATGAAGGTGAAGAGTGCTCAAAATTGATGTTGTGCTTCTTCATTACTGCTTCTAAGGCTTCCATATTCTTAAAACATTTGGACTCTATATGGCCATCACGATTGCAAAAGTTGCAATGTCTATCTATCTTCTTCCCTTTGCTTTTATTTTCCTTATCATTTTGGTGAGTTGCTTTTTCAGTTTGCGGCTGAAATCGCTTAGGACCCTTATTTGGTTTCGGACCATACTTTTTAGGATACTACTTCTTGGGATTATTTTGATATGATTGTTGTTGGGCTGCTAAGGCTTTCTTAGAAGCATTTCCAGAAGTGATAAGACTAAGGTGTAAGATTTTTTCTTGTTCTCTTATCAAAGAACCGAAAAAAGCATCAAAAGATGGGTTCTTCTAGATGGTTCCTGAAGAAATGATGACTTCTCTAGTGGAATGGAAGGCGGAAACAAATATAGAGTATGCAGGCCAAGCTTAGTAAGAATGCAATAGATGAGGCTACCATCTTCCTTTTTGACCTTAAAACCTTCTAAAAGAACTCTAAGGGTCTTGAATTTGGACAAAAAATCTTCAATAGAGGAGAAATAATTGGGGTCCAAAGTAAGCAACTCATTTTCAAGCTGATGGGCCTTGATTTATTTTGAATGCCAAAGATAGTATTTAGCTTGTCCAGGGCTTCATGAGGGGTGCCAATGTCAAGGATATGAAATCGAAGATCTTGAGCAATGGGCATTCCTATCAACCCTCGTGCTTGATCTTGTTTATTTTCTCATTTAGTGACTTTATCATCATCAGAATTTTTAGCTTCTATCCCTGTGGCTATTCTATAACGCCCTTTACTTCTAAGTATATCTACCATGTGAGGTAGCCATTGGAAATAATTGGTGTTGTTAAGAATAATCAGGCATGCACTTTCCATTTAAAAAAAAATGAAGCTGAGAAAAGCTGAAACTAACTACTCCAATGGAAATATCTCAAAAAATTAGGCCGTTTCAAAAAAACGGCTCGAGAAAGGGCTTCCGGATGAAGAAGTTATGCCTTTTGAAAAAGCTGAGTTGTAGATGTCGAATAGTTACGGGAACGGTTTGAAATTTGGTGATGAAGTTCAACTTTAAAAAAAAAATCCCGCCCCTTTAACAAAAAAAATTTATAAAAGGAAGCTTGAGAAAGAGATTTGAACCCAAGATCTCTATTCTCATAAACTAACTCCTCACCAAGTGAGACCGAGCAAAAAAAAAAAAAACGAAATGCAAGCCTTCTGGCAGAATGTTAGATTTTCGGTTACCCTTATCAAAAACTATCAATTTTTTCACTATTTTTGATTTCCCGAGATTGCACAAAGACGTGGGGAAAGAGCATACATAGCAAAAAAATTCCCTTTTCCTGTTTCTGATTTTCTGAGATCGTACACAGCACAGAGCAAAGAGCATACACAGAGAAGAGGGTATAGATCTAGAAAATAAATAAAACCTAAAAACTAAAAATAAATAGAGGGAACCGAAATAAGCAAAACTATTAACAAATATAACTGCAAAACATATGCTTTATACCTCCAGATCTAAACTGTCATAACTTGGGCAGCTGGAAACCTTTTCACATGAAACGAAAGGCATTCCTCACTGTAACAGATGCTCCAGACACAACAGAGCAGTTCTCAAAGACAAAAAATGTTCAGAAATAGTAGATCTACAAAATGGAATTTGCATGCAGTCAAATCGGCTTCGGATTTTGATCAACAACGGATGCGGCCCTCAAAATAGCTCTGATACCATGTAGGAATTTACAGGGTAAGTTCCTTAGATCAAGAACCAAAGGTCACCGCTCACAAACAGATCACAAATCAGTACACCAGTATAATCACATGGTTAAAACCCTCGAAGAGGGAAACAGTCCACAGCCTGAGCCAACGCGGCTACTTCAGGCAATTTATTAATACAAAAGGAAAATTTACATATGTTTCTCTCATAAACGGTTACCGGACAAATGACCCTCCATGCTCTTTAAATAGAGATCATGAACCAATCAAGTGTTAAGCCACGAATCAAGTGTCATTAATACGTAGGAGAGAGATAACTTTCGGATCACTACAAATCGTCAACGTTGGATTATAAGTTACAAATGTACATGGTAAAGAAACACACTTTACCTAACTCTACACTAGACTAAGTTATTCTTAATTATTTCCTATGTGTCGGAATATCCTAACATATTTGATTTTATTTTCAGCAAATGTTGACAAAAATCATCAAGGTTTGAAGCCCGAGGTGAATTCCCTAAGGATTTGATGATCTGTTAGTGTGGGTTGAAGTTTGTAGTATGCTTTTAGTTTCAGTTTATAGATTCGACTCCATTTCCCAATGGATAAGGCACTGATCTACAAATTTAGAGATCTGCGGTTCTTGGCCCCTCCAAGGAGCTACCATCCCCAGCTGGAGCCGATGTTAGCACTGGTATTTACAACCCACCCATCCCGCCTTATTTTATTCTGCGTTAACCTCATCTTCTTCATTATCTTTTACCTCGCTTCGTTTTCTTAACCATTTTTCCCAAGGGTGCCCGAGTCATCATTGTTCACAAGAACTAAACCCTAATTTCCGCTCCCACTGAGATAGGGTTTGCTATGGAAACGAGACATTTGAGTAGAGGAGGCATAAGCCAGGTCATATCAGTAAGTATGAGGCCATTCCAACTAATAAGATCATGTATCCATCATTTTTTAAGAAATCATTCCAAGGATCAAGTCATTTTCCACTCATAGGGCCGATATTTCTTCAAACTGTGTTTCTGACCAAAAAAAGATGAATTTGACAAAAGTGAGAGAGGTTTTTTTCCATCGTAGGTAAATGAAGAAAAAACTACTTCATATTTTACATAGGTGTCATGTTTTTAGATAAATGTGAAAAATACAGGTGCCGCAGGAGAGTTACTGCACTTTTGGAGTGACCTTGGGAAAATCATGTTTTCTCATATATGTATTGTCCAAATAAATTTCTTGATGAGTCCAATGATAACTAGAAAAGGAGAGCTTTCCAATGAGATTTTAGGATCTCAATTTGGATTTGAAGAAGACCTCCAAAATTTTCTTGCAACAACACTCTTCATTTCTACACCCTCATTGTGCATGTTTTGACCAGTCTTGGGAAAATAAACTTTTGACAACGCAAATCGACTCCAATCATAAAAAAAGGTAGATTTTGAAATTATCCAAGATAATATTTCCAACAAGATATCCTGGGAACAATTGGGACACCTGCAACCTAGTCAAAAACAACCTGCAAGTTGGGATAAAATGGCGATGCGCTTTTAACAAATGACTGATTTTTTCTGAGTTTTTCTACAAATTTGAATTTTACCTTGGGGAATCATGTTTTTACCTCATGTAATTGATGGTGTAAATGTAATTATCATGTTTTTACTATTACCTAGGCCAAATACATTAGGTTAAAACTCATGATGAGGTGTAATGAATCAGTTTGCAAAAAGTTAGGGTTGAGTCACTTTGACCACCCTACACTCTAGGTTTCAGTTCAGACTTTAGTGGATCAGCTCCTCCTCTTATGGATTAGACCCCTGAGGTTGGGAGATGTTGTTTTCAGCCTATTTCATGTCATTTTTTACTCATTTTCAAAGGTTGGGAGTTGGAATTATTTTGATTTTGCTAGTTCATCAAGGGAACTTGTACTCAGTTTTGGCCAAGTTAATAGAGAGGAGTTGAAGCTACATTTATGGGATACCTGTGGTATTGAATGTCTATCATAGTTTCTTCTTTAGTATCATATGTTTGAATGTACTGTTCATATTCACTTCCATTTCTATGTTATGATCCTTTACAACTTAGAAATTCAGAATACATGTTTGTCATGCTCTGTTTTGGGTAACTGGTCATATTTTGTTCATTATCTTCTGTCTGAGAAAAATACATCTCTTATGCTTTTCTCAGCCTTCTTACAGTTTCAAAACCATTCCACAACCATTTATTTCAATTGATTGGCATTGTACCTACCTTTCCCCATGGATCCCTGCAACCCCGATTCATTTTCCCTGACCTAGGTTTCCTTGACCTAATTCCTTGATCCACTGATTTCCCCAACCAAATCAATTCAAAACAATCCCCTGCACTGTATACCTAGCCTAAAACCCTAACTTCTCTATCCCTCCTGGTTGTGACCCTTTTGGAGAGAGCCCTCTTCGGCTTGATAGGGCTAGCTATCAGGTCAAAAGCTTGGTTTGTGGTTACCTCTGTTGGGATTCCTTCCTCGGCCTTGGCAATCTGGTGGAGTGATAACATCTTGGCATCGTTGCCGGGGAGACAAAAGCTTAATTTTCCCTAGGAAAGAACGATAAATATTTAGATATAATTGTTGATGGTGAAAAAAATTTGTACATATTTGAGGGCTGAACCATTCACCTGGCGACTCCATTCACTGAAAGATCCAGAAAATCAACACTTCATGGCAACTCCACTACATGAAGATCAGTGGCTTCAAGAAATTTCAAGATGGAAACCGTTGCAAGAAGGTATGCTCCCATGAGTTGGGATCACATTCCAAGTCTCCAAAATAAAATGCCTAAGGTAGATTAGCAAAGGAATTTGCCTATGTTTAATGATGATGACAAGAATGATGCTTCTTTACATCTGGTTAAATTTCACATGCATACACGCAAGTTGAAGGTTGAATTTCCTTAATATTGACTCTGAAATATGTTCATGGCTTCTCTTGAAGGAAAATCTCGATCTTGGTATGAAGGTTTGCCACCTACCAGTATTTGTTCTCTTAGAGTTTTCCATTCAATATTTTATGAAGAATACAAGGAGTCCTACCCTTCTTTGTCTTTGGTTTATAATTTTTGTGATCAATTTGAGGTTTTCATTCAAAACCTAGAGGATTCTTATGATGATAATGAGTTCATGGATGAAGAGATCTTGGAGGCTTTGCATGACAATCCTTTTCATCACCAAAAAGATCAATTGTTTTCTCTCATAGAAGAAAAATATGATGTATATTGTCTTGATGTTCATAAATAATTCCAACAAGAGACAATTCTTGCAGCAGTACAACAAGTTGATCACCCAAAGGTTAAAGAAGATATTCAACATCCTTGTGAATCTTTAGGAGAGAAAGAAGACAATTACTGTGTTATCAAAAGAAAACAAAAATTCCTTTCTCCTCTATCTGAAGATGAGATAGATAAACTCCTGAAAAGTCATATTACAGTCCAAGCTAAAGTAGGTTTGTAGTGTTCACATAGTTAAGAATGTGTTGGTAAAACTTCTTCCATTTTTGAAAATGAAGATCTAAGTTTAAATGAGGACAATCATGAAACTAGATTTATAGATCATCATGAAGAAAGACAATCTCCTTTTTCAATGTTCATATTTGATGAAGTTTCTCCTAAACCTGGTTTGCCTAAGTACGATAAATCTGAAGATAATTTCAATGAGGAACTTGAAGAAACTATATAGGATATTGTTCTGAGTAAACCAATTTATGATGGTGATTCCCTGCAAGGAGATCAACTAGCAGATACTATTTTCTCTCATGAAGATGATAGGGCTGTCATGTTTGATGAAGAATTTTTCTTGTTTAAGGATGACTTAGACTATGAATTTGATGAAAATGAACCTAAGAGAGACAAAATGCCAGAGATTGAGTCAGAATTTCTCATGCTTAAGGAACTTTCAGCCAACACTCAAATAACAGAAGGTTATACTTCCCTATGCCTTCCTATCGATCAACAACCAAGATTCCTTTCAGATGAGAATGAAGGGAGTACTTGTATTTTTGCTACGTGATCTCAAGACAAGGTAATGCTTCAGGATTTTCAAGATCCCTTCGGCAGTTTTTTGCAATCATTGGAGAAGATGAATGATGTCTTGTTTGTCAGCATAAGTCTTGCTTTCATTTTTTATTTTGAGTTGCCTACATGTACATCATTCTGCCTGCTCGAGGAAAGTGAGAGCATAACTTCAGTAAATAGCCATCTCCTGGTTACACTGGAAGGATTATTTCACCTAATCGTAAATTGTGCAGCAGATTAGAGTAGGTTGGTATCGTTTCAGTTTGATTTATTTTATTTTCAGCAAGTGTTGACAAAATTCATCAAGTTTCGAAGCCCAAGGTGAATTCCCTAAATCTTTGATGATATTTTAGTGTGGTTTGAATTTTTCAGTATGTTTTTAGTTTCATTTTTAATTTCAGTTTACAGATTGGACTCCATTTCCCAATGGATAAGGCACTAATCTACAAATCCATAGATTTGTGGTTCTTGGCACCTCCAAGGAGCTACCATCCCCAGCTGGAGCCAATGTTAGCACCGGTATTTACATCCCACCCATCCCGCCTTATTTAATTATGCTTTAACCTCATCTCCGTCATTATCTTTGACCTTGCATCGTTTTCTTCACCATTTTTCCCAAGGGTGCCCAAGTCATCATTATTCACAAGCATTAAACGCTAATTTTCGCTCCCACTGAGCTAGGGTTTGCTATGGAAATGAGAAATTTGAGTAGAGGAGACATAAGGTAGGTCATATCAGTAATTATGAGGCCATTCCAACTCATAATATCATGTCTCCATTATTTTTTAAGAAATCATTCCAAGGGTCAAGTCATTTGCCACTCACAAGGATGGTTTTCTTCAAGTTGTGTTTCTGACCGAACATAGATGAATTGGACAAAAGTGAGAGAGGTTTTTGTCCATAATAGGTCAACGAAAAAAAACCTCCTTCAGTTTTAACATATGTGTCATGGTTTTAGATAAATTTCAAAAATACAGGTGCCACAAGAGAGTTGTTGCACTTCTAGAGTGACCTTGGGAAAATCAAGTTTTCTCATATATCTAGTGTCCCAATGACTTGTTTGATGAGTCCAATGTTAACAAAACAAAAATATATTTCCAATGAGCTATCATGATCTCAATTTGGAGTCGATGAAGACCTCCAAAAGTTTCCTGCAACAACACTTTTCATTTCTACACCCTCATTCTGCATTTGTTGACCAATCCTGGGAAAATAAACTTTTGACAAGGAAAATCAACTCCAATCATAAAAAAAATGTATATTTGGAAATTAAACAAAATTATATCTCCAACGAGCTATCATGGGCCCAATTTGGACACCTGAAACCTAGTTGGAAATAGCCTGCATGTTGGGGTAAAATGGCGCTGCGCGTTTAACAATTGACTGATTTTTTCTAAGTTTTTCTACAAATTTGAATTTTACCTTGGGGAATCATGTTTTTACCTCATGTAATTGATGATGTAAATGTAATTATAATTTTTTTACTATTATCTAGGGTAAATACATTAGGTTAAAAATCATTATGAGGTGTAATGAATCAGTTTGCAAAAAGTTAGGGTTGAGTCACTTTGACCACCCTACACTATAGGTTTCAATTCAAACATTAGTGGATCAGCTCCTCCTCTTAGGGATTCGACCCCTGAGGTTGGGAGAGGTTGTTTGAGGCCTATATAATGTCATTTTTTACTCATTTTCAAAGGTTTGGAGTTTGAATCAGTTTGATTTTTCTAGTTGATCAAGGTAACTTGTACTCAGTTTTGGCCAAGCTAATAAAGAGGAGTTGCAACTACATTTACGGGATACCTGTGGTATTGAATGTATTTCATAGTTTCTTCTTCAGTATCATGTGTTTCAATTTATTTTTCATATTCACTTTCATTTCTATTTTATGATCCTTTACAAGTTAGAAATTCAGAATACATGTTTTCCATGCTTTGTTCTGGGTAACTGATCATATTTTGTTCATTATATTATGTCTGAGAAAAATAAATCTCTTATGCTTTTCTCATCCTTCTTACAGTTTCAAAACCATTTCACAACCAATTATTTCAAGTGATTGGCATTATAACTACCTTGCCCCATTGGTCCCTGCAACCCTAATTCATTTTCCCTGACCTAGCTTTCCTTGACCTAATTCCTTTATCCACTGATTTCCCCAACAAAATCAATTCAAAACAACCCCCTGCACTTTATACCTAGCCTAAAACCCTAATTTCTCCAACCCTCCTGGTTGTGACCCTTTTGGAGAGAGCCCTCTCCGGCTTGATAGGGCTAGCTATCAAGTCAAAAAGTCAAAAGCTTCGTTTGTGGTTACCTCTACTGGGATTCCTTCCTCGGCCTTGGGAATTTGGTGGAGTGATAACAACACCTAGCAGACAATAGAATTAAATATCATGACACCTGGCAGAAAGTGAGATTAATATCTCAACACCCCTCCTAATATCAAGTATTACAAGTAGTGGCACTTATAATGCTGAGTCTCTTTAAAATTCAAACACATTTTTCCCAAAGCCTTTGTGAAAATATCTACAAGTTGATCTATAGAACCATAAAGGCAAGAAATATGTATCCATCATTGGCAATCTTATGGATGAAATGAAAACATGTGTCAATGTGCTTGCTTTTTTGGTGAAAGACATCATTTTTTGATAAATAAATTGCTGAAATGTTATCACAGTAAATCAAAGTTTGATCCTTCTAAACATTTGAAATATATGCCAATAGTATTCTAAGCCACACTGCTTGAAAAGTTGTTGAAGTGGAAGCTACATACTGTGTCTTTGTTGAATATATCGAAATTATTAGATATTTCACGACTGCCCATGAAATCAAATTAGTTCCAAGATGAAAAAGATAGTCTGAGGTGTTTTGCAATCATTTAAACTTCCTGCATAATCACTCTCTGTATAACCCGAAATTGAGTTATATTGAAAACGTGTGTAGATAAAACCACAGTCTAGGGTCCCTGCAATATATCTTAAGATCCTTTTAGTATCCTTCCAATGAAAAATCTTGGGTGACTGCATAAACCTGGAGACAAAACTAGTTGAAAACATGATATCAGGTCTACCAACTAGACTTTTATACAATGTAAAATCAACGAGTGGTGCTACATCTTGTATGCTCAACTTAGTGCCTTGAGCAATTGGTGTACTAGTTGGTTTGAAATTGGCCATTCTGAACTTTTGGCTAATTTCAGTGGCATATTTTTGTTGGCCTTGTTGAGATATTAACCTCATTGTCCGCTAGGTTTCATGATATTTAATTCCATTGTCTGCTAGGTGTCATAGTTAGTTTTGATCCTCTTGAGTTTAGTTGAGTTATAGTTCAGTATCATTGCAGTCATTTATTGTTGATGTATCCAATGTAATTATATTTAATTGATTTTGAATATTCAGAAGAGTTGTTCACTCCATTCCAGTTTCGAGTTCTTTCTCTGTGTATTTTATGTCTTTGTATTCTTTGTCATCGTATCAGAGTCCCAGGTTGCATAAGACTCCAAGTAGAACAACATTTGGATTTTTTTGTGAACATAGAAAAATTGTAGAGATCCAGAGCTTTAGGAGGAGAATGAAAAATCCAACTACGGTTAAGCCAATGAAGGCGAGGGTGAAACAGATTGTTGAGTTCAGCTCAAAGACAAAAGTCATTTTTTTTTTAAATAAAAATGTTGGGATAATGCTCTGTGTTATTGGGGACTCTGCATTACTAACACAAGTGAAGACTCTGAAGACTTGTGTTAATTTCCATTACTTACACGCTTCTCCAAATAAAATGACACAAATGTGAATGCAACTACCTTAGAGGACTACTAAAGAAACATGAGCAACCATAACAACAAGTCATAAGACCTTTTTATTGGTATTCATAAGGCTCTTACAAATGGTGTTTTAAAGTAATGTAATACTTCAAAGATATTTGTGCATCATATTTCCATGTTTCTTATTTGAAAGGGGACTTTTTTTTTTTTTAAATGAGTGACTTAAATTCTTTTCAAAGGAGTATTAAAAGAAAAAGGAGGCTTTTTTATGATTATTCAAGTTTTTTTTAAATAAAACTTGAATTTTTTACAAAAGAAAAATGAATTTTTAAAAAAAGAAGAAGAATGTTTTTTTATTTTAAAGGTTTTTTTTTAACTCAAAAAGGATTTTTTTTAAAAGAAAGGGAACACATTCACATTTAAATAAATGGATTCCTCTAGTGCTTTGCCACAAACCCTGATTTTTCTTGGCAAAAATTATGAATTCTAGTATTTACAGATGAAGACATTTTTGCAAGCCCAGGAGTTTTGGGATACACTTCAGAATGCCTATGTAGAGCCGACCCAAGAAGAATGAGTGGCCATGACCAATAATCAGAGGAATGAAACTATTGAACTAAGAAATAAAGAGCATGGAGTCAAATGTTGAATATAGAACTCTGTCGATGACTCTATCTTCGACAAGATAGATGTCACATCACATAAAAAGAAGATTTGGATATTTTAAAAGTCCCGTATCAAGGTAATGATACAATGAAGACTGTTAAATTACAAACATTAAGAGCACAGTTTGAAACCTTGAAGATGAATAACACAAATAATGTTGATTAGTTCATTATTAGAGTCATGGGCACATTCAATAAGATCAAACTTATTGGTGAAACCATTACAGATCATAAGATTGTTGAAAACGTTATTCAAAGTCTGCCCAAGAAATATGACATGGTTGTAACAACCATTCTGGAATCTAAATATTTTACAACTCTCTGAGTAGAATAGTTCACTGGATCACTTTAGGCACATGAAACAATATTTAACCTAGAATACTATTCCATGGAACAATCTTTCAAAGCATAACTCTCTCTTGCAGAGGCAGAGGTAGAGGATATATAGGTAGCAACAAGTAAGGCAGAGGGAAATTATAACATCATCATGCAACAGAGTAGTCGAGACCTACACAAAACCAAACAGAGAGAAGTAAAATATGGAGTAAATCTAATGTCCAATGTTATTACTGCAAGAAATTTGAGCATTATGAACATGAATGCAGAAATAAATAGTCGGATCAACAACGATACAGTTTCCATCTCTCCAACAATGAAGGAGATTCCTCTAAGACCATGTTTCTTTCATGCCATATTTTTTAATCCAATCACATCGATGACGTTTGGTTGTTAGACAATGGTTGCAACAATAAAATGACAAGTAACAAAAATATTTCTTACATTGATGCTTCCATAACATCTGAAATTACTCTTGTAGATCGTTCTCGTATTAAACCTTAAGGGAAAGGTATTGTCCATGTTCTTAGCAAACATAATCAACAGAAATACATACCTGATATTTATTATGTTCCACATCTGAAGTGTAACCTCATTAGTGTAGTTAAATTGATGGAACATGGTTAAAATGTAATATTCCAAAGGGAAAAATGCTATATTTATGCAAAACTTCTCAATAGAAGACCATGTTGTAGTGACTACAACCACCCTCCAAAAATTTTCCATTGCTTAGATTTTGGAGCCTAACTTCCCTTTACAGGAGCTTACCTTGCACTGCTATTAGGTATCCATGATTTGATTGATATTTATCTTTCAAATTTTTTGTTTACTTTCTTTTCACATAGAAATTTTTCCAAGTCAAAGGTTGACCTCCTATCTTAGTCTTGTACAACAGTTCCGGGCTTGCCTCCAAAAACTGTGCAATTCTTGAAGCCAGTCTTGTCCTTGTTGATCATAATTGTGAAGACATGACTCGCAACCCAGCTTTAAGCTTTGGATTCGCAGATTCATGACAGGCATCCCAACTCTAAGCTCAGAAATTGTGCAATCACTCACTGAGCTTAGAAACTATGCAGTGCATTGAACCGAGAGCTACCAGTTCCCCAAAACTGCACAATCCTTCTTGATGAGGTGCATGGAAATTTTTCCTATGAAAAAAAAAAAAGTGAAAAAAATCATCCCTAAAATCTAGGGATCTTTTTTTAGTAACCCAAAGGAGGCACACTTGCTATTTTTGGATAATTTCGCCATGTGTCACTTTTCCCTTGATTTGTGGCATGCAGATCATAAACCCTAATTTATCAAATCTATTTAATTGATGCCCCTAGATATCTTTCTCACACTCGATCTTGGAGCTCTAGCATTCCCAAGGAGATCAAGGAAACTTTGGTGCGATCATCATAACCTTTCCAGGTGAGTTTTGCATTTATCGCTTTTAGTTGCTTTTTCAGTCACTTTTTGTCATTTAGATTGCACATGTGTTGTTTTTCTTGTTTCTTTGCATGCATGTTGGCGTTTTAACATGATTTAGCCTGTAGAAGATTTGTTTTGAGTTTACTTTTTCCTTTCACAAGTGTCACATCAGTTTTTGCATTTTTGCACTGCGGCGACTCTCTTCATCAATCTCGTGTAGAAATTTATATAACTGATATGTTATACATCCGAGATTCTCCTGACCACACACTATTTGACTTCATGCACAATACATAATATCTTCTACCATTGATCATTAATTGCGAAAATAAAATCAATTTCATGCACACATTAAAACCATAAAAATTCACACATATGAACACAGTAATTTATGGGAAAGCTTAAAGCTGAAAACCCCCAACTATCTGTATATTATATGTCATAGATATCATGTAACAATCATCATACAAAGCTCCTCACAAGCTCTCAGTATAATCTCCAATTGCTACACACTAATCAGGTCCGATCTAGCAAATCCCATGCACTGATCTCTGCCACCTGCTAGCCTGCCTCTACTGTGCAGTCACTGCTAAAGAATGGCTCTGAATGAACTCGAATTGGTCCAAAATTTCTCACGCAATCCTCATTGGCATCTCCAACCACTGTGTGTTGCAAATCATGCAACACTATAGTCACAACTGATAGTCACACTGCTTTTTCGCCTACCTCTCCACTGGTCTCCACTGAAACTGTCCATGCACTGTAGTTAACTAATGTATTCTTTAGTTGATTAATGAGTTAATAATTAGTGAATTAATTAATAATTAATTCACACCACTCTCACTAGTGTGTCAATCAGTTAGACTAGATACAACTAGCTCAACTGTGTCTAACTGAGTTAAACTGAACACAACTCCACCAACTACCTCAATAACTCCACCAAACTCTGTCACATGAGTTCTAACTGAAGTCTCCATGCAATAGCTCCACTTAACCCTCAGGAATAGCGTAATTCCTTATGTCATCTCCTGTGCCACATCTGTGCACTTAACTGAAGTGCTCCAAGAGAATAAGATAATGTTTATAGTCCAAATATTATTAAGAGCTAATAATATTCGACATATCTATTTTTAGACTAGAAATCTAAAAATAGATTCCGCCCAATATGTCTAAAAATAGAAGTCCATCTATTTTTCCAACTTGACCAACCATCCACAGATAGCATCCTGAAAATCATAGAATATGATCGACATGTCTAAAAATAGACTTGCACCAAAAATAGCTTGCGGGCCCACTTAGTGAAGGCGACTTCTTTCCACTAAGATCATCATCTTGTTGCAATCTCAACACTCCCTCTCAACAAGATAGGGATTATCTACCACCCCGATCCTGCCTCTGTGTTATTCGAATTTTCTCCTGGTGAGCGCCTTCGTCAAGATATCAGCATCCCGATCCTCCGTAGGAATGTAAGAAAGTAACATGATCTTCCGCTGCACACAATCTCTGATATGATGATACCGGATGTCAATGTGTTTAGATCTATCATGAAATACTGGATTAACCGAGAGTTTGATGCAACTCTGATTATCACAATATATCACAATAGGATCCAAGTGTGAACCGAACAACCCGACCAGGATCTTCCTCATCCATATAGCCTCGCATGCAGCCAAACTCGCTGCCATATACTCGGCCTCTGCTGAACTGAGTGCCATAGATATCTGCTTCCTGCTGTACCAAGAAACTACCGATGAACCGATACTGAAAATCCCTCTAGATGTGCTCTTTCTGTCCGTTGGGCTCCCTGCCCAATCTGCATCCGTGAAGCCACACAACTTCACCTCATCCGACTGTCTGTACCATAATCCATATCCCGATGTGCCTCTGAGATATCTCAATACATGCTTCCCCGCCTTCCAAAAGAGCTTGGTAGGCTTAACCATAGCTTGTGAAAGCTGGTTAACTGCATAGCATATGTCGGGTCGTGTATTGACCAGATACATAAGCGACCCCACCAATTGTCGATAAACAGTGGCATCCACTACCTCCGCCAAAGTAGCATCCTCCTTCCTCCAACCACCAGGAAGAGGAGTATCAACAGGCTTGCAGCCATGCATGTTGAACTTCTCCAGTATCTCCCGGGCATACTTACCCTGAGAAACAAACAGTCCATCACTGCGCTGCCAAATTTCCAATCCCATGAAATAATGAAGGAGGCCCAAGTCCTTCATCTCAAACTCTCTAGCAAGATCCTCCTTGCATGAAAGTATCAACAGCTCATCACCCGTCAAAATCAGATCATCTACATACAGTACAATGATCAGCAGCTTCCCCTCCACCACAATCTGGTACAGGTTAGGATCCGCCTCACTCTTGGAAAATCCAAGCCCGGTGAAATAACTATCAATCCGTGTGTACCAAGCACGAGGTGCTTGCTTCAGCCCGTACAGTGCTCTCTTGAGTCGGCAAACATGCGACTCACTGCTGAAGATCTCGAAACCTTCAGGCTGCTCTATGTACACCTCCTCCTCAATGACTTCGTTGAGGAACGCAGTCTTCACATCCATCTGATGAATGTGCCACCCCATCTGTGCTGAGAGAGCAAGAATCGTCCGTATGGAAGAATACCTTGCGACAGGTGCAAAGGTTTCCTCATAATCGATCCCCTCAATCTGTGAGAAGCCTCGGGCAACAAATATTGCCTTGTACTTCTCCACACTCCCGTCAGCTGCTTGCTTCACTTTATAGATCCATCTCGAACCTACCACTGATTTCCCTTCCGGCCTTGGGACAATCTCCCATGCACTGTTTCTGACAATGAAATCATACTCTTCCACCATGGCATTTACCCATGCAGGGTCCTCCATAGCTTCCTCGAAAGAGGATGGCTCTGTCATGATACACTTGCTCATCAGAGCCATGTATCTAGTATATCGGTCAGGTGACTATCTCTGTCTGCGCTGTGATGTAGGTGCTCCTACAATTTTCTCTGCATCAAGAATCAGTCGCTCATCTTCTGTAGTGCGCTTCCGCCCTCTGATGGTTGGCGTTGTATGAGTGGTTTATTCCACTCCATGAACCTCATCTTGTGGCTGATCCACATCCTGAGGCTCATCCTTAGGAACTAATAGCTCCTCATCTTCATGCAAGTGTGGCTCCCTCTCAAGTGAACACTTCATGGCTTTCTCCTCATGAAATTTGATATCCTGTCGCACAACAGTCTTCCGACTGTCTGGAAAATACACACGATAGTTGTGGGGTGCATCATTGTACCCCACAAATATCCCAACCTCTATGGTCGACTCCAGCTTCTTCCTATCATCCTTCGTCACATGAATGTAAACAGGTGAGCCAAAAATCTTCAAATGAGAAATATTAGGCCTCTTACTAGAAAACGCCTCCTCGGGTGTACTCATGCAAAGTATCCTATGAGGACAACGGTTTTGCACATAAACCGTAGTATTGCATGCCTCAGCCCACAAGTGTATGGGAAGGCCCTGAACATGCAACATTGCTCGTGCAGCACCCACGATTGTTCTGTTATTTCGCTCCGCGACCCCATTCTGCTGTGGGTTATGAGGCGCTATGAGCTCTCTTCGAATTCCTTCTGCACTGCAAAAGTCCTTGAATTTTCCAGAGACGAATTCACCACCATTGTCGCTCCTAAGAGCCTTCACCTACTTCCCCGAATCTTTCTCCACTAGTGCCTTAAACTCACAGAACTTAGAGAATGTCTCGCTCTTCTTTTGCATGAAGAAGATCCAGCACTTTCGAGAAAAGTCATCAACAAAGATCACATAATACCTGTGCTTTGTTGTCGAAGCTACTAAGAAAGGTCCACACACGTCTGTGTGAATTCTCTCAAGGATCGTCGTGGCGCGACTATCCTTCTTATGAAAGGTGGCTTTCACAAATTTTCCCAAAGTACATCCCTTGCACTAATCTGACTGTGCAAGTGTACCTTTGGGAAGCCTGGTAGAAATCTGCTGCAAAATTTTCAAAGCACCATGGTGAAGATGTCCCAATCTCCTATGCCATAGCTCACCCTCATCCAGGCTCACCACTCCTTCTGCCTTGCCTTCCATTACTGCGTAACCATCTACCTGCAATTGATAAAGGTTCTTAACTCGAACCCCTATCCTCCGGGTTTCACCAGTTTCCTTACTACGCAGGAAATCCTTTCCCTCGCTAAAGACAACATCATATCCCTTGTCTTCCAACATGGCCACCGAGATCATATTCTTCTTCAATCTTGGAACATGCATGACATCCTTCAATATGAAAGTTTTACCAGACTCCCTCTCAAAGGAAATGTTCCCGATACCAGTCGCATTGTATCTACCATCATCACCCATCTCGATGTGCACTCCAAGATCCTTCTCATCCAGATCACTGAACAAATATTTGTCTCCGGTCATATGAAAAGATGCACCACTGTCAAGAAACCACACTGATCCCATCACACTTGAGACCAACCATGTGATCAGCGAAAAATCCAGCTCAAACTGCAAGGCTAAGGCCTCTCTATCTGCAGATCTAGCAACCTGCTTATTTTTCTTCTTCTGTGGACAATTAGTGGCGTAATATC
Organism: Pinus albicaulis; assembly: GCA_034641835.2. Classification (NCBI taxonomy): domain Eukaryota; kingdom Viridiplantae; phylum Streptophyta; class Pinopsida; order Pinales; family Pinaceae; genus Pinus; species Pinus albicaulis. Next base: position 35,852,357 of record CM076579.1, on the reverse strand, counting down.
CATATTGGTGACAATGAAAGCACTTCACCTTGGACATGTCCTGCTTCTTGCCTTTCGCACCAGATTGAGAAGCATTCTTCTTTCTCTTCCCCTTCCTTGCTTTGGTAGCCAAAGCGCAATTTTCTTCATCTGCATTCTTCGATGAAGATATGTCCCTGGTACTCTGCCTTATCTCCTCCTGCACAAGATCCGACCAAAGTCGCTCCCATCCTAGCAGTTTCTTCCGACCATTGACAGAGTCCTGATAGGAATGCCAACTCTTCGGAAGCCCAAGGAGAGCCAAGCTCACAAAGTCCTCATCATCTACATAACCCCCACACTTCCCAGCTCATCCCTTCACTGGACAAACTTTGTGAGGCACTTGGGTATACTGTCGCCTTTCTCCGTTTTTATATTCCCGAGCTTATCCTTGAGCGCCAACTTCCTCTGGTCGCTCTTGCTTTGGAACAAATCTGTAAAATCTTTCCACATCAAGAATGGAGAAGCTTTACCATGAAGGTTGGACACTATGTGATCCTTCACACCTTCCAACATAATCCTTCGACATTTTGTTGTCTTCTTTTGCCATGCGTCAAGTGAGGCAGCATCGCTTGAAGTAGGTTTTGGAATTTCTGCATATATGAAATCCTTCAACCCATTATCATACAGCACCGCTTCCATCCTGTCCTTCCATGCAATATAATTCGAGTTTCCCTCAAGGGCATACTCCAATCGCAATCCGTTGAAAGACATCTCAACTTTGACACCAAGAAAACACTACTGCAAATTCGAATTCCACCAGCACAAAACTCAACCGCTTCAATGCTTTGCAATTGCTCCAATGATCAAAATCGCTCTGATACCATGTATAAATTTATATAACTGATATGTTATACATCCGAGATTCTCCTGATCACACACTATTTGACTTCATGCACAATACAGAATCTCTTCTACCATTGATCATTAATTGCGGAAATAAAATCAATTGCATGCACACATTAAAACCGTAAAAATTCACACATATGAACATAGTAATTTATGGGAAAGCTTAAAGCTGAAAACCCCCAACTATATGTATATTATATGTCATAGATATCATGTAACAATCATCATACAAAGCTCCTCACAAGCTCTCAGTACAATCTCCAATTGCTACACACTAATCAGGTCCAATCTAGAAAATCCCATGCACCGATCTCTCCCACCTGCTAACCTGCCTCTACTGCGCAATCACTGCTGAAGAATGGCTTTGAATGAACTCAAATTGGTCCAGCCTTGCTCACGCAATACTCATTGGCATCTCCAACCACTGTGTGTTGCAAATCATGCAACACTATAGTCACAATTGATAGTCACATTGCTCTTTCACCTACCTCTCCACTGGTCTCCACTGAAATTGTCCATGCACCATAGTTAACTGATGTATTCTTTAGTTGATTAATGAGTTAATAATTAGTGAATTAATTAATAATTAATTCACACCACTCTCACTAGTGTATCAATTAGTTATACTAGATACAACTAGCTCAACTATGTTTAACTCAGTTAAACTGAACACAACTCCACCAACTACCTCAATAACTCCACCAATCTCTGTCACATGAGTTCTAACTGAAGTCTCCATGCAATAGCTCCACTTAACCCTCAGGAATAGCATAATTTCTTCTGTCAGCTCCTGTGCCACATCTGTGCACTTAACTAAAGTGCTCCAAGAGAATAAGATAATGTTTATAGTCCAAATATTATTAAGAGCTAATAATATTTGACATATCTATTTTTAGACTGGCAATCTAAAAATAGATTCCGCCCAGTATGTCTAAAAATAAAAGTCCATATATTTTTCCGACTTTACCAACCATCCACAAATAGCATCCTGCAACTCATAGAATATGATCGACATGTCTAAAAATAGACATAGTCTAAAAATAGACTTGCGCCAAAAATAGCCTGCGAGCCCACTTAGTGAAGGAGACTCTTTTCACTAAGCTCATCATCTTGTTGCAATCTCAACATCTCGTTCACTTCTCGTTTGTTCAGTTTCTTCACTTTTTTTCTTTGTTTCATCAACACTTAGTCATATCTGCACTCATGCATTCACCATCTCTCATGTCTTCTCGTTTTCACACTTCCCTTTGGCATATCTACATTTCCCTTCAAGGCCAAAATCCACTTTCCCCAATTGAGCATTACGCAATCTGGAAGCCAAAGCTTCAAGCTTGGCTTCTAGAACTTCGCAATGCATAGTACTGTCTTGCCTCACTATGCATTGCACATTGTAAGGCCTCAGTGAGCAACCTTGGCCACAGATATTGCGCAATGCGCAGTCTCTCCTCGCTCACTTCCTAAGATGAATTGTGGATTGTGCAATCTTAAGCCACAGGCTTCGACACTAATTGATAGGAATGTGAAATGTGTAGTTTTTTCAGATTATGAAGAGAAAGAAAAATCTTCTGAGACAAACCTCATAGGCAGGGAATTTGATTTAATCAGTGGAGGAAAAACTCTTCTTGATTGTCAAGACTTAGTTTTATGTTTTTTCAAAATACTTTCAGGATTGTATACCAGTGGTGATGGATTAGGGTTAGGGTTTGACCTGGTATATCTTTTGGGAGCCAAGTTAAGATCTGAATTATATGTTTTGGCTCAGGTTTTGATTTTAGCATGTTTAGAAAAAAATTCCCAAGGAATATTTAACAATTGTTACCCGACAACGACGCCAGAAATGTTATCACTATCCCCAACTTCCTAGGTTGAAAATAGGAGTGAAGAAAGGTAACCACAAACCAACTTTTAGCTAGGTATCTAGCCCTACCTAACCAAAGAGAGCTCTCTCTGTGTCACTTTTTAAAATATTCAATTTTAGGCTAAGTACCATATTTTAGGCTAGATATGAATTAATATGTTTTGAAATTTGTTTAATAATTTGTTTGCTGGATAAAAATAATGATCAGTGAAACTAAAATTGATTTCAAAGACCGAATTGTAGAGAACAGAGTGAGGCAAGATAGGAAAACTATTTGAGCACAATTTAAGTTGTCATTTGTCTATAGTGGTAGAAAAAGGCAAGGGTCTGAATGAGAATTTTACTGAATTCATTCATCTAAAGAAAAGACACATTTGTAGAAATCTTAATAAACAGAACATATAATTGATCTCTGTTTATAAAATAATAATATTTTTACACAGAAACTGAAATGGAAATGAAATAATAGAGAGAAAAGCACAGTGCTCAAAAGAAATACTACATGAATCTCACAATATTTGTTGCAACTTCTTTGATTTCATTAAAATATACAATAGATCCATATTAATACACAAAGTCTCAAAAACTCAATTATCCAACAACAATACTTTGTACAGTGAAGTCTTTATAGAAAAGAAAAATTACAACAGATTACATTAAAGGCTATCATAACAGATAGTGCTTTATTTTCCAAACTAAACTCTAACTGAAATATGGAAATAAAGTCAATTTTTTGTGATGGCGCTGCTCTAACTGAAAATAGTTGTTGAAAGGAGAGAATTATGGGTTGCGCTAGCTGTCAACTGGCTGATGATCTGGCAGAGGTTGACTTTTCTTCTTTTACCACTTAATCTTGATATTCACACAATTTCTCCCAGCGCTCTTCATCATGGATGGCCAATTTTATTACCTTACAGTAAACTTCATCCGTTTTAGTGTATTTAGAAAAAGTGGGCCTCGCCACAAAAATAAGTTTTATCTCATACTGAATATAAATTTCATTGCTCAGTGTTCCCAACAATGCCCTTCCTATCATTATGCCTTTTATATTTGAAAATTTGGCAGTATCCCTGGCAATTTCTTGAAGTCTTCTCCCATAATCTTCTTTGGTCATCAATTTATCATTAATTACAAATAGAGAGAGCAATCATTATTGTGTCAGAGGCTTTATTCTGCTGAAAAATATCTGAACTATGATCTCCATACTGTGACATTTCTCTTCAAGCTGAAATATTAAATTCTTCTTTGTGAGCACCTTCTTTACTTCTAGGATTTTTTCTGTCCTATCATCTATGCCCAATTCATCCAGCTCATATATGTTCTTTGAATTCAAAAATTTAATAATATTGTTTGTTGTAGCAGGCTTGTCTCCCAGTTGTGCTTTGATTGTTGTAATGGCCTCATTTTCTTTCTAGATCAACTCCTTTTGTTCAAATATAATTTGTGAACTTGGCCAAATTTCACTAATAGATTCTGTGATGTTTTCCCAGATTATTTCCTTTACTTGGCCCAAAGTATTTCAATTAGCTACTTAGCTCTCTGTGCTTCAGCTGCATGTGAACTTTCATCTTTAGATTTCTGATATTGCAACAATTTTACCTGATCATGTAATTTCTTTATCTCCTCTTCTTGAATTGACATATTATGAACTGCTTCAGTGAGTTGTTGAGCTCTGTCTGGAGTACTTGCTGTAGAAGGTGTGGCTATAGGGATAACTGCAAGAGGCACTGCTTCTAAAGGAACTTTAGATTCTTTGTTGCTAGTTCCTTTTCCTTTATCATTTTTTCTAGCTCTAATTCCATCTGCTTTGTTTGAGAATTATGTTCCATAATCAACTTCATCATTTCTGTCTTATGGGATTCAGTCTCTTCAATGTCTTTTGCCAGAGGATCTTCTATAGCTGGAATCTTCAATTGCTTCCATAATGCTGCTATGTCAACATTTTTATTTTTTATGATTTCTTCTATTGCATTGACATTGGAAGGATCATATCCAATTTTGATCACCAGGTCACTCCAGATTTTTTATTCTTGTGTCCATAGTAAATGAAGAAAATTTCTCCATTTTCAGTTGTGATTGTACATTAGCCAATGAAACCTGCAATCTTGACAAATTCATAGCAGTGTTAGTGAGAGTGGATGAAATCGTCTCACCGGTTTGTTTATGTAACTCCATTTGATCTATTGGATGTATCTCCTTAGTATAAAACTCAAATGCAGTGCTTTTGTAATCTACTTCTGACTTTGGTTGTGGAATTTGTGCTTGAAGAAAAGCAAACTGCGTTTTTCCCTTTTCTGAATCAAAAACTGAGAGAAACCTGCTCTGAGAGCTGGGATTTTGTTTCCAAAACTGATTGTATGTGCTAGTCTTCAACATTTGATTCTTTAACTTTATCTCCCTGAAGGTATCAAAGATAGTTTTCTCCTTTTCCCCTGTAACAAATGTACTAGTTTGAATGGATTTCTGCTGATCTTGAGAAACTTTTGAAGTAGTAGGGTTAGAAGTATTTTGATCACCTGTCTGTGTGGAAGGAGGTGTCTCTTCGGTAATGATAATTACTTTTAATCATTTCTAGGATTTACTTTTAGGTTGAGCTTTCTCTTCATTCTGTAATGAATTTAAATTCTTTGTTAGATGAGTCAGTCATTAGAGATTAATGATATTCTCTGACCCTTTTCCCTGCTCTTTCCTGTGCAACGGGAATCTGTAATGCTGATGTAGACAATGTTTGTTCTTCAACGTCCTGTAAAGTACCCTTAGTCCATTCAAGTTGATTAATATATTTCTCAATCTCTGGTCTAGGTGTATGAAAATAAGGTGTAGATTTTTTCTCTACCCTTAGTTTAGAAATGACACCAACTGGATCATAAGACCATGTGAAACTGAGACTAAATCACATCTCTTTCAGCAATTTGTCTGCTTCCTCCCCTGTTGTCCTGCTATTAAAAATAAAATGTCATATCTGTGTTTTGATTTTGAATTGTGATTTCTTTTTAGCGGACACAAAATGCACTTCATCAGCATTAAGCATTTGTCTGATGTACTCTAATGCAAAAATCCTCATCGAGAGGAATTTTGGAAACTTATAAGGGGGAAGCTCGCAACCATAGACTCTGAGTTCTATGTAGTTTTGATAAAGATACCAATCCCCTGTTCTGGCTTGATCTGACAGTTGCAATACCTTTCTGATTTCTTCACTGATCCTGGGCTCTATAGTGCTATTCAGTAAACTGAGTGTTGGATAAAGAAACAATTCTACAAACTGTTTATATGAATACTCTTTTTGTTCTTTCATCACTAATGAAGTCTAGAAAATAATTGATTGTTGATTTCCTTATTCATCCAATTGCTGTAAGGAAAACTTGAATTTGTCTCCCTGATAATATAAGAACAAATAAACTAACACAAAGGCATATTTGAAAACCTCTTCAGTTAGGAATTTAACAAATTTCTCATGGATAGAATCTTCAATGAATTGACTGAAGTTGAATATGATGGAGGGTTTACAATATGTGGAGACAATAGACATGAATCCTATGATGGCTTCATCTACCCATTGGTCTAAATAATTACCAAGAAGGTAGGAAATGACTGTGATGATTTGTTTGGATCTTTCAGGGAAAATGGATGATGGAAATGGAGGGTTCTTCTTGGGTAATGGATCATTCTCAGTCATAAACAACTCAAGAGTTTGAGCTCTTTTTACAAAATCTAACTTCTGATATATTTCAATTAGTGTTTCTTGGGAAAATGGTGTGGCATTCTCTGTGATGGGGGCTTGCATCATTTTTTCAATGGTTTGGGCAGTGATGGTCACTAAAATCTCTCCTGTAGTAGCGATAATAGCTCTTTGGTTGGGCATATACCAGGCTTGGCATATTCTAATAAATTTTGGATCACTATGGGTGTGAGGAAAGATATAATGTGGAAGGTTGGAATCCCACAATCCTATATCATCATATTTATCTAAGAATTTATCCTCTAACCAGTAATACATTTCAAATAACTCAAGTTCACAAAGGGTTTCATGGATCTTATGGTCTCTATCTGCTAACCGTATGTGATGAAAGTCAATTGCAGGGTGTAGTAGCAGAATTACTGGTTCTTCTGGTCCTTTTTTCTTTGGAGGCATGGTTGGATCTATTTGAAATGGCGAAATCAAGAATTTCTGATGCAGAACAAAGGTCGAGATTGAGGAAAAGCTCTGTAGATCAGAAGAATATTATCAGTTGCAAAGGAGACTTTAAATAGTGGTAAGGTTAATTTCTGGAGTTCTGGAAATAACTGTGAATTTTTAATCATGTGCAGGGCAGAGCAAATAACAGAATGAAGGTTTAAAATGGGCGTTTAGTGATGAATTTATAAACGTTTTGTTTATTGCCCGTTGAAAGTGGCGCGGGTACATTAGCCTAATGATCAGGATTGAATTTATTGGTTAACGATTATTGGAGCGTGAAAGTTTATTTGATTGGACATTCCTTAGTCCACGTTGGCATAACACGAATGGTGGGCGGAGCAGTGGTTTCACCCGGTGGATAATATTTCGGAGGGGTACATTGGCAGTAAATGGGGGGGGGGGGGGGGGGTGCGAAATCATATGCTTTTGACACATAGCGGTGGGGTCGGGTTTTGAAACCACCCTTTTCGAACCCCCCCCCCCCCGCTCGACGTTAAGTTTCAGATGATGAGGGGGAGCCGAAGTTGAATGTGGGCCATCGGATGTGATTGGGATGCGATGGATGAACAATATTTAGCATATGGCAGAGTTTAATAAATGGTGGGGTAGGAGTATAATGAATGCGATGTGACATGGATAATTCACGAGTAGGGGTATGCGACGTGTCACATGAGTAGTGGGGGATAACACATAGGATTAAATCCTATGGTCTCGATAGTAATTTTTTGAATTGTTAAAGAATAAAACTTTGATAAACATGTGATTTTGAAAATAATTTTCTTCAACAAATCTCTTCATTTCTTCTCGAATACAACAACAGAAATAGGAAATTCTTATGACATGCAAAGTTTACTTTGAAATGTAAAATTCGACTTGCTCCTTCAACAAGGATTTTATGAATGAAATGGAGGTTTCACTGCCTTATTTTTAGTGAAAAATTTGAAGATTTTTCCATGGGCAGTTTTGACCCTAGATTTAACCTATATGAGATGGAGTGACCTAACTTTCGACCTCTAAATGGTGATGAAATGATGTGAAGGAGAAACATATCAAGATAGGACTTGTTCAGTGACCAAAATTATTGTTGAAAACTAACTGAAAAAGCAACCAATTTTGACTAATGACCTGATGGAAATCTCTCAAAAGAGATATTTTTGATCACTGATAAACTGACTCTAACAGGACCTTGAAAAATAGGCTTTGTCATCATGTCAGGTACCCCTTTTCCTCAGTCAAACTACTTGTAAATTCCTACAAACCCCCAAAACCAACATCATTCACGCTCTATTACAAAACCTAGCATCAAACCTACAAACGCCATTGCCTACAAACCATGAGTACCAGGAGCATTCCTATAATTCCAATTAATAATAAAATCATTTTAACTAATATTTTATGATCACCATTAATAATATAAAAATGAAAACATATTTCTAAATTTCTATTCACCTTATCAAAGGATATTCTAGTTTAATGCAAACTCAAACTCAAAAAAGAAATCATCATTACCAAAGAGCCAAAAGTGATCAATGAGTATTATTTTGTGTAACTATATATGATACATATTGTAGTTACACCGAAGGTGTGGTCTATATTGGAACTGGGCTTGAGGAATTTCAAAATTTTAAATTATGAATGGCCAATATTTGATAATCTACAAATATTCTTCGTTTTATACATGATCTGATAGATAGTATAGAAGGTATGTGAATCATTTTTCAGTATCTTTGGCCTGTTCCTATATTTAATTTATTAAAAAATAATTCATGAAACGTGGTTGGTGTTATAATTTATTTATCAAACATTGATTTGGCACTTCAGCTCTGCTTCATTTGGAGTGGTGATTGAGTGCATGTCCACACCACACCCACGTTGCATTGATTAGGTTGCAGAAATAATGCTTACAACAGTGCAGTCGAGCACCAACTCAACTCCAAACATTGCACAAAACTAATATTTGTCTAAAAAGATGAAACGAAATATTTATGTGTGTAACATAAGCGAATTTTACTTGTGTTTTGATGGAAACTATTACTTCAATAAAAAAATGGTATTTGTGGATGCTCGATCAAAGTCATCTAGAATAAAATTATATAGTGGTGGGTGCATTGAAAGTACGTAGGGACTCTAAATCCACTTCAAGATTTCACTTACTTGATTTTTCGCTTCTCAAAAGTTTGGTGTAACCTTAAATGACACTTATCTGCAACTATGAATTTTGGTTTAAGGTTGCTCATTTTTTCTAAAAATATATTAGTTTGAAACTAGTTGGGAGAAACATACATATTATTGAATTTGTTTTTTTTTTTTTAATCTAACTCAAATTTATTGAAAAATAAATAAATAAATAAAAAATAAAAATAAAAATGTATTGCCATTGTTTGGCATATTTAAAGTCTTACATAACATTAACTTTATTAATGTATACAAATTATATTAAAATTAGATTTTATGTTTTATATTACTTTAATTTTAATAATTTTAATATTATTTTTTATATTAATATTTTTAATACAAATAATACTAATATTAATATTAATAAATAATATTAAATTATGTTGATTGAAATATAAATGATGGAAAGTAACACTTTTCGTATATATCAATCATATTTATTAATATAATTGTGCTACTAAATAATGTTGGTCGATAAATTATTCTTTCTATTCTTAATAATAACTTTGAAAATTTTCACATATATAAATAAAATAAAACCATATAACAAAAATTGAAGTAAAATCTAAAAAAGTAAGGTAGACAGAGGGTGTGGTCAATTTCTTATTTATAAAAATTTAAGTAAATGAAAATTAAATAAAATTACCGTACGAGTGGCGGGCGGAGCCGTTTAGATTGACTATTTAAGCTTTGAAATTTGGATGGACTATTTTTCTTTCCAACATCGCTTTTCATAAATTTCCATCCATCTAAGAAACCCTAAAGAAGGTTCGCACCCATCTACCGAGCCGTATTTCGTCATGCTCCTATTCCTAATCACTTTTTTAAGTTTGATTATAGTATTAAACATAAATTGAATTAGCTACGCTGTACTCAAATAAACGTAAAGGAAATTAGTTAGCATGAAATAGAGAGGTTTGAGACCTCCGATGAGTTATGTTAAAAGATGGCAAGTTTTGTTCCATCTAGCGATTATTTGGAAGGACAAAGTTCTCTAATTTATCGGAATGGATAGTGAAGTTATATTAAAATTATGATTTTTATAAAAATTTAAAAAATTTATAATTAGCTAATTTTTTTACAGTATTTTTGTTAATTTGAACATTATGTTAACATTAATATTAAGCAAGTTAATATTTAAGTATTGAGAGCTTTTCACAATATATTATATTAGATATCTTTTTTTGGGATTCAACTGTGTTAAGTAATTCATTCATCTATGGCCATTTCCGTGAGATGTAATTATAACTAACTAATTTCTCATGATTTTTGAATAGTCCACTTAGCACTCATTGCAATGGGTGATTAACACTCATTGCAACGAGTGATGGTTACAGGAGTGAAGAAGTGGGATTGAAACTAGTGAAATGAATAACATAGCGTCGATCATCACTTCCAAGGCTTGCACCTGGTAACCAGGGCTTCCATCCCATATCGCCTCTGGCTCAAGCGCACTTAACTATAGATTTTTCTCTACAATCAATCCCACTTAGCTTGCTACCCCATTTGCAAAACATTAGCAAGTATTGTGCCTCATGAACCATTCAAATAGAGCTCCATTCACTCTTTGTATCTAAGTATTGAGGGGTTTTCGCAATGCATTATATTAGATATCATTTTTGGGATTCAACTGCATTGCATCGAGTGATGCTCACAAGGGTGAAGAAGTGGGATTGAAACTAGTGAAATGAATCACATAATGTCAATCATCACTTACAGGGCTTGCACCTGATAACCAAGACTTCCCGAAAGATCACCCATCCCAGATCGCCTTTGACTCAAGCGTGCTTAATTGTGAAATTTTCCCCATAATCAAACCCATTAGCTTTCTAACTAAGTTAATATTAGTTAAATAATTTTATAACTTAATAAGAATTTATTTATATATTATATGTTTCTAAAAACTATATCAAGTGTTTCATTAACAAAATATTTATTTTGTAATATTTTTAAGTTTCGTTCCAATGAGCCAAATTAAAAAAAATTAAATAAGAAGAAGCTGCTTAAAAAAGCTTTGAATGCTTGTTGAAACCTGAAATGTCTATTATATTAATGCTACACAAGATTCCCAAATCAAGCTTAAAGGTGGATAGTTCCAAACAATTCCAATTTGATATTTTCATTTGAATTTTATATCTCTCACCACTTTGCACTATGCAAAGAACATGTTGACTTTACTGAACATTGTTTGTTGACAAGAAAATTCAATGTCTACTTAATCATTCCAAAAAAGTTACGACCTTTGCTTCATTATTAGCTAAACACAATACTCTTATATTGGGGGATTGTTTGCTTCCAAGGTCGAATCCTTTGCCTATTATTTACTCTCATTGGAATTAAGTGTTGCTTAACCTCCCTCCCCGTGATACGCCTCGTTTTCATTACCCTTATTGACCATTGTGCCTCTATATTCCATTTCTCACTATGCTTGGACACATAATACGAGTATTCAAAAAGTATAGGTAGTACAGGTAGTATATTTGGTAACATGACTTTTAAGTTTCCTATTATAGTAGGAAGCATGGATGTAGTCACCCTAATTTTCAAATAACTATATGTCGAACTCAACTCCAATAATTACAACTAATCATTGGAATTACACTACACAAAAAATTTCCCAAAATAACTCTTTCATTATTGTTAGGGCCAAAACTGCCAAGTTCTAGATGACTCCTTAATATAGTCTTAGAATTTGTAGACACCATCTTCAATATTATGAGTATAGAATTATATGTGTACAAATGTAAAAAATATTTTTTTTGGATATGTTATACTACAAAGGAGGGAGCTCAATAAATGTAATGTTAGTGTTTACTATGTTAGAAATAATGAAGAAATGTGTTATCTTATTTTCAATAGATTTTGACAATAGAGTCTAACATAGGGAATACTTCGTTAGATATATGTGTATATTAAAAATTCAATTTTTAAGGGATCTATTGATCTCTAGAAAGCTTATATATATGCATGTAAGTTTCCCTATTCAATAATATTCAATAGAGATCAAGCTCTTTCTACATATAATTCCATTTGTTGTATGTGTTTAATTTATTTTTTGGTATTGGAGATTGGTGTGAGAAGTTATGAGGAAGATATGCTCTATGAGAAGAGTACCTAACAATTTTGAGAGTGATAAAAGGCACCATGGTGTGATAGAGTTTTTGTATAATGTGAGGAGCTACATGTTGTCTAGAGGATCCAATACTTCCAAAGGGAGACACAAACAAGAGAATTGATGCAAGAGCATCGTGACCCTAATTGTGGGTAAGCTAGAAACTACAAATAGAAAAAACCAAATATGATGACTAGCAATGATGCAAGGGAAACAAAAGGTACAAGCACAAAGACTAGTGAGGAAAGAACAATTGATGAACCATGCAGGACAAAAGGTTTCCTAGAGAAATGATGGATATAATGGTTGGTGACCTATGTATTATGTTGTATGGTGGCTTTCTTATACAAACTTATACTTATATTTATGTGTGTAGGTACATAATGGAATGCAGAGAAGATTAAGAAGACCAAAGATCACATATCAAAATAGAGAATAGTGAAGACTAAGAATCAGAAAGGAAAAGATGAAGGGACAAATTTAATGAATAATTCTCTTTAAGGAGAGGGCATGAAAGAATAATTCCTACTTGATGCCCGGGCTAACCTCTCCCTCCATTATCACACTCTCTATGTGCATATAAAACTGCATTTCAGTTCTAGCCCAAATAATTTTAAATCTAGGCAATCTCTAACACTATGCGGAAGCTTGAATCTCCACTTAAATCTCAATGATTAAAACCCTCCTCTCACTATGTATAGGAGGAAGCCCCACTTCATGAATTCATCCAAAAACACACCCTCAGTTATATTCTCAATTTGGACAAATTGATTTAAAGTGCGGAACCCTTCAAAACCTATGGTTCAACCAGAGGATAAACTTTCAACGCATATGATTCTAACATTTGAAGACCCAAGTATTAACTTTAATATGCGCCCAGCACACAATTCATTTCATGCAAGGTTCGGTGTTATCATATAATATATATATCAACATATATATATATATATATATATATATATATATATATATATATACTCCCCAAATCAAGTGTTAAGGAACATTGATAAACCTTGGACTTTGGATTAAAACTCAACTATTAACACAATATGTTCGGGCCCCACAACCTCAATACATACCTCGCCTTTGCGTTAATCCCTTCGCAACTTAAAGACGCGACCACCGTAGATTTTCCAGCGCTGACCATCGAACGGATATCGCGCAATAAACTTGCACATGCTTTGGATTTCAAAAATTATGCGACATAAATGGTTTTCAAATACCACCTATCGCCACACGTCAGACAAAGACTGATATTGTGTTTTTTTTCTTAATACCACTTACCACTTAAGAGACAGTGCGATACTGCCATCTTTGGGGTTAAAAACCGCCTTCACTGTTTTCTCCCACCATTTGATTTATGGTTATGCTCTAACCATGGTTCCACCGCTGATGCTAACGCCTCTTCACCGTTTATCACGCAACCTCATATGTAATCAATTCTCTCGTGCCTTTCCACAAAGAATTATAATTCTCTGCATCTCCATGCATATGGAAATTTCCCTAAATTGAACCAATTCCTTATGAATCCTTCATCAGAGTTCGATAGTCCCGAACCTTTAGACTATTGAAACCGCATTCCCAATTAACTTCAACGCACTATCAACATTCCATTCCGTTGGGTTATAACCTCTCATTCTGGTTTCTTTTTTCGATGTTTACCAATCTTCAACTTCTACGCATTCATTTGAATAGGGTCGGTTCCAACCACACTCTATATTCAAGCTCTGTGGGTTATAATTGGTTATAAAACCAATGAAATTCAAATGTGACTCCAGTTCGAGCTTCACTCAAGCTAGGAATCCAAATAATTCCTTTAATGACTCCATATGAAATCAATTCATTTCAGAATGCAACCAACCTAGCTTATACATAAATTGAGATATGCAATTAAATGCTTTACTGGAATCGATCCATTTAGTGATCGATTCACTCAAATTTACAGGCCAATTTAACACACACACATAGTCTCATACACAAATTGATTTGACCCTGAATTTCTCTGTATAAATAGAACTCAAGTAATTACAAAGACTTACTTCCTCTGTGGCTTGATCTTCAATTCGATGGCCTTTTACAAATGCTCGTAGGCTTGCAAACTATGTTTCCAACCTACTCTGTCTCTGAGCCCCTGTCTATCTACCCGTAGGCTTACATTTATACAAATTAATAATGACTCAGTTCAGCTTCCTTAACAACTCAACAAAGACTCTTGCAATTCTCCAAAGTCCTAAAGTTAGAATTTATTCCTAAATTTACTGAAATTGATCCTAAATTTACTCTTAACCCTCGGTTGTCTCTTCATATTCCTAACTAATCACCTTCCTCTCATTTTCTCTAATGGTTATAGAACATTTACAATTCCTCACTATTTTATTCAAAATATTAATAATTACATGAGAATTTAAAAACATAAAACCCCCCTATGTCTTATAAAAATACAAAGTATTTCTTGAGCCTAATGCCCCTGCATCAGACTCCTAAGGTTCAAATTGTTCATGATCTCCTGATCATGTGCCTTCAGTCCTTGTTTTCCTGGATCCCATACTTTGTTTTGCTATTGTCCAACAACTGCATTACTCTCCAACTGCACTTCTCCAGTTCTCCATATCCTGTTCTGCATCTTGCCTCCAACTGTGCTTTCACAATCCCTTCTTGTCTTTCCTTTGCTAAAATCCTTCTGCTCTCTTGCTGTTGTTTGCTGCTTCTGAGACACCATCATCATCAGTCTTCTAATGTTTTCAATTTCTTTGTCCAGCTTATCTCTTGTTTGGAAATTTCTCTACCCACTGTTGCTGCTTCCAATCTCTGTTACTGCCAATATTGCTGTTGTTACTGCCTCCAAGAATTTTGCTGCTGCCCTTGTGGCTATCTCCTCCATTGTTGCTATAATTGTTTTTACTTCTGCAGATGTCACCCCACATGTTGCTGCCTCTGTGGCTGATCTGAAATTGTGAGAACAAAGAATTTCTCATACAAAGATTGACTGTAGGGGCATTCACTGGATATTTCACCTTTACTAGAAAGGATGAATCCGGAGGCTACCTGGCCCTTCTACAGACTCTGCCTAAAGAAATAAAATGTAATCACAAAGATCCGATCAATGAAAGTATTTGTTTTAACTGCAAAGTATTCATTGATCCAACTTTAATGTGTGAATAGACAAGTATCCATATTCTGCAAATGAAGTGTAGAGGTTTGATGATGAACTGATAAATTTTGTTCTCTGTTTAAACCTGCTTGGGAAAAGTTTGCTTATAAAAATTTACTGTTTAAAAGAGCAGAATCTGAAAATATGCAGCAAAATTATACAGTATGACAGCAAATAATTGTTTAAGCGGTTCACCCCTCTCTTGGGCTACCTCAGCTGGATCAAGCCTCCCAAAATGGGTTTGTCCTCTTTGATTAAATTGCTCAAAATGTGAATACAACTGTATAGAAGCCTCAAAGGGAAAAATACACTGCAAAATAATATTCAGAAGGCTCAAATCAGTATAAACTGACTAAAAAATCACCTCCATTGGATGAAGGTAGACCAAAACAGCTCTTCTTCCCTTAGGCCCTAGTGGCTCCACGACCAAAAATGCTGGTAAATTCTCTGTTAGAGCGCCCTGATGGCTCTGCAAACACTCCCAGCAGCTCCATAATGTCGAAGAGACCCAGAATCAAAAAAAAATTCATCCAAAAAGGACTTTTCTAGCCAAAGTTATGGCTAACTGAAGTTGGCCCTTCAAAAGCTCCGCTAATTGTGGAGAACTGGAGTTAACTCCAGTTAAAAGTGGCAACGACCCCCAAATCTGTCAGGCGCGCTCTAAATTCGGCGGACGGTTAACTGAAATATTAAATGTGACGGTTTTAAAAACCCCGCGTTCACATGCGCGTCCAACCCTCCACGTTTTGTTATAACCATGTGCAATAAATAAAACTCCGCTCCAATGTGATTTAAACCCACGTATAGTGCTTTAAACCCACGTTGAATAGCCCCTATTAAAACCCACGTGCCTTTTTAGAAACTTTGGAATAGTGGGTTTGGAACCGTTTAATGAAATTTCGTTGCCCTTTGAATTTGTAACTTATACTTGTGGGTTAATGAATATAGTTTTTGAATTAATATAATTAATATATATTTTTTAATTAATATTTAATATATATAAAAAAATTTAATATAATATATGATTTTTTTTTAAATCAAATAAAATATTAAAATTTTTAATATATATAAAACATTAATTAATTTTTAATATATTAAAAATATTTTTTCCACATTAATATCATGAACCCATTCAGCAATAGAGGTTATTGGGCTATTTCAAAATGCAATATCTCCTCCATACGGTAATGGATTTCAGTGTCGTTCGTGGCGTTGGGATCGTATCACCGAGCTCTTTCCAGTCGATCTGTTTCGGAGCAATTCTGAGCACTTTCATTTTTAAGCCTTTTTCCATGGCTTGGACTTGAGCTCCTGATCAGTGGCTGCCTCCCAGACTACCTAAATATCCCTTAGGATATCTCCCTCTGCAACATTCTTTTGCTCATCACCTGCAAATTCACTCTTAAAAAATAAACTTTTATTCAATTCCCTTCCTGCAGTAACATACTCATTTATTTTTCTTTGTATACTAGTAAGCATGATTAAATTCGACAAACTAGTATCTGCTCCTTTCACAACTTTAGGCAATTTTACTCTAGTGTCTGCAATTCCTTCTTCTTGTATAATTGTTTCCAGCAAAAATTTCAACCATCTCTTCTGTACTTGTTTCACATCCTCAATATGCTGCAATTTAGATTCAGCATATTCTTCTTGTTCTTTGACAATCTTCAATAATTGTCCATCATCATCTTGATTGATTATGGCAATCAAATCAAGTTCTTCAAGCTCTGCATTTTCATCTTCTATCAAAATATAATTCTGATTCTTCATCATTGTGTCAGTTTTAAAAATCTGCCCCACAGTCTGCTCTTGGCTATTCAAACAAGCCAATTCTTCCCTGTTATTAACAATAATAACAATTTCATTCACATGAGACATGATTGCCTCACCTTCCTTCTCCTGCAACAATTTTTCTTCTCTTAAGACAATCCCAAATGATGGATTGTCTTCTGCATCACCTGTAACCACAATCAAATTTCCAATGTCAATATCACAAGACCCAATGGTCTCACTTCCTAGTCCAGCCACCAAATTTTCTCTCTGTAGTTCTAAGTCTCTTTCAAGACTCAGAAATTCTTCATTATCTTTCTCCTCAACTTCTAGAGTTATCTCCACTGTTCCAATCACCATGTTAAAATGACGACCCTTCACTATGTTTTCAGCTAGCATAGTTTCCTTCTTATTAACCTTCCTGACAATTTCCATTTTTGTTCTTCTTTGCCTGCATAATTAACACATGAATCTTCAGCACTAAAATTACAAGGTCTAAATACCTCTTCCTCCTCTGACAACACATTAGTATGTTGTTCTGGGTTTCCTTCCAATTCCTCTGTCAGCACATCAGTATGCTGATTTGCATCCTCCATGAGACTCTCGGCTAGCCTCTCCTTCTTTCCATCATCTGCTTCATGAACACTGCCCATGAAGACCTTCCTGCTCTGCTTCCCCAGCAAATTATCTTGTGCATAGGTCCTCTATTTCTCCAATTCTTTCTTTGAAAATCCAACCTTCTATACAATTCAACAACCTCAATTGGAGTAGATTTTGGGAACCTCACACAACCTTTTATACCTTCACTTTTTCTTGACCGATCATCAGATAATCCCTCATCTCTTGCCTCAATATTCTCACTAGACTCCCTTGTCTTCAGTTCCTCCTGAGATCTTGCTATCTCAGCATTGATCTGAACAGATTTCAGATTCAATTTCCCCCCCTCAACAAACTTTAAAGCTTGTTCATCTCCCTGTGATGTACTTGCAAACATACACAACTCTTTAGTTTTAAAACCACAAGACTTTTCAGTCTTGGTTGCTTTCTCAAGCACTTCCCTTTGAACAGATCTGCATGTGGGATCTTCAAATTCCATCCTTGACTCAAGAACTTTGAGTTCCTCTTCCTCTGTAGAACTTGTACCCACCTCACAATTGTCAGGTTCAAAAATACAAGGCTTTACATCATCCAGCTGATCTGGACTTGTCCAATACCTCAGGAAATCATCAATGATTTTCTCTTCAGCAAGACAAACTTCTTGTTGCCTTAAACCTTCACCATGATTCACAAGATCTTTTACAGATCTCCATTCTTCATCTGTACTATGTTCCGCTTCACAAACAAAAACTTCCTTTCTCAACCCAGCTACTCTGAGTTCTGCACATTCCCATTGTGCACTCCTCCTTTGTTCAATATTTCTCAGCTTTTCTGTAAACATACAAAAATCATCAGATGTAAAGTCATTTGGCCCCTTGGCCTCACTTTAATTTTAAGTCTTCAAGTCCTTCTCCAAATACTCAATCATCCCAAGTAATCTCTCTTTATGCTAAGCATGTATCATCTGCTCTTTCTTCATCTATAGCCCATGCCACTTTACTTTCTTCTTCATGAGCCAACCAACTCTCTGGCTTTCCTCTATCATCATCTTCAGTTTATTAAATTGTTCTATGATCTTAGCTATCTCTTTCCAATATTCTGCATCAGTCAATTTCTTCCTCATGCCAATTGTTCTGGCATCTTCTTTCTCTTTTTTGTTGTGGCCTCTCTCAAAACCTCTGCAATCTCTGCTATGACTATCAGTAGTCATCCTATCCTCCATGAGTTCTTCACTCATCATCTGCACTAAGCCTCTGCAACAGCAAGCTCTCCTGCTGCCACTTACCTCACCAATCCTTTCCTCCAGATCTGGGCTTTTGGCAAGTACTAGTTCTCCTTCTGCTGGAACCTTTTGAGCACTCTCTTCTGCTCTCTCTAGGCTTCACTCTGCAACTTTTCAAGAACACAACTGTTCTTGTTTCATCCAACCTCTGTTGGGAATTCTGCAGGTTCTGCCACACTTTCTTCTTCACTTTAGAATCCTCTGCTGGACTCTTTCATCACTGCTCTCAAAGCTGTGATCTGCGTTTGCTGTGATCTGCGTTTGCTGTGATTTCTTCAATTGCCTGCAATCTGAATTCTGCAAACAATTCTTCAAACCAGAGTTAAACACTGCTCATCAACTCACCTTCTCTTGAGAATACTGCAATTGTTCTCTCTATCCTTTTGCTGAATATCAGGTTCACTGTCATCACCATCAAAACTCTGTCTTCACTTTCTGCAACCACAATTCTGCAGTCATAAATTTCAATTCAGATTTAAAATTATTTTACCTGCAAGATCCCTGCATGATCTTTTTCTTTACTCATTCAGTTCTACAATTCTCTGTTCACTGCAACTTTGTGTACCTTTGCATATTAGATTTTAGAATATGATCTTCCTTCATCACATTTTTCAGATTTTATTACAAACGTCTTCGCTTTTCAAAAGAGCTATCCTGCTCTGATACCACATGATGCCCGGGCTAATCTCTCCCTCCACTATCACACTCTCTATGTGCATATAAAACTGCATTTCAGTTCTAGCCCAAATAATTTTAAATCTGGGCAATCTCTAACACTATGCGGAAGCTTGAATCTCCACTTGAATCTCAATGATTAAAACCCTCCTCTCACTATGTATAGTAGGAAGCCCCACTTCATGAATTCATCCAAAAACACACCCTCAGTTATATTCTTAATTTGGACAAATTGATTTAAAGTGCGGAACCCTTCAAAACCTATGGTTCAACCAGAGGATAAACTTTCAACGCATATGATTCTAACATTTGAAGACCCAAGTATTAATCTTCTTAATACAATCATGACTAATATTCATATTTTTCATGTGTTCGTTACTTACACACATATATAAACAATATATATATATATATATATATATATATATGTATATATATATATATATATATACCCCCAACTATGTATATATATTATTTAACCTTTGATTTTATTTAAAACTCATCATTAATACACACAGTTCAGTTTCGTGTCTTCGACAGACAGCCCCCACCTTTATGTGATCCTTGCAACTTAAAGACGCGACCACCGTAGATTTTTTAGTGCTGACCATTGGACGGATATCGCGCAATAAAGTTGCACATGCTTTGGATTTCAAAAATTACGCGACATAAATAGTTTTCAAATACCACCTATCGCCACGCGTCAGACAAAGATTGATATCGCGTTTTTTTTCTTAATACAACTTACCACTTAAGAGACAGCGCGATACTTCCAGTTTTGGGGTTAAAAACTGCCTTCACTGTTTGCTCCCACCATTTGATTTATGGTTATTCTCTAACCATGGTTCCACCGCTGATGCTAACGCCTCTTCACCGTTTATCACGCAACCGCATATGTAATCAATTCTCTCATGCCTTTCCACGGAGAATTAGAATTCTCTGTGTCTCCATGTGTATGGGAATTTCCCTAAATTGAACCAATTCCTTATGAATCCTTCATCAGAGTTCGATAGTCCTGAACCTTTAGACTATTGAAACCGCATTCCCAGTTAACTTCAATGCACTATCAACATTCCATTCCGTTGGGTTATAACCTCTCATTCTGGTTTCTTTTTCCGATGTTTACCAGTCTTCAACTTCTACGCATTCATTTGAATAGGGTCGGTTCCAACCACACTCTATATTCAAGCTCTGTGGGTTATAATTGGTTATAAAACCAATGAAATTCAAATGTGACTCTAGTTCGAGCTTCACTCAAGCTAGGAATCCGAATAATTCCTTTAATGACTCCATATGAAATCAATTCATTTCAGAATGCAACCAACCTAGCTTATACATAAATTGAGATATGCAATTAAATGCTTTACTGGAATCGATCCATTCAGTGATCGATTCACTCAATTTTACAAGCCAATTTAAAACACACACACACACACAGTCTCATACACAAATCGATTTGACCCTGAATTTCTCTGTATAAATAGAACTCAAGTAATTACAAAGACTTACTTCCTATGTGTCCTGATCTTCAATTCGATGGCCTTTTACAAATTCACGTAGGCTTGCAAACTCTGTTTTCCAACCTACTCTATCTTTGAGCCCCTGTCTATCTGCCCGTAGGCTTACATTTATACAAATTAATAATGACTCATTTCAGCTTCCTTAATAGCTCAACAAAGACTCTTGGAATTCTCCAAAGTCCTAAAGTTAGACTCTATTCCTAAATTTACTGAACTTGATCCTAAATTTACTCTTAACCCTCGGTTGTCTCTTCATATTCCTAACTAATCACCTTCCTCTCATGTTCTCTAATGGTTAGAGAACATTTACAATTCCTCACTATTTTATTCAAAATATTAATAATTACATGAGAATTTAAAAACATAAGACCCCCCCCCCCCCCCTATGTCTTATAAAAATACAAAGTATTTCTTGAGCCTAATGCCCCTGCATCACTACTTGTAATAATTAATGAATAAATGATAATGTGCTAGATTATTCTAGAAAGTCCACCTAGGAATGAGAGATGTCAAGGAATAATATTTATTGAGATATCTATGGGAATATTTAGGAAGAGATTTGAGGAGATATCATGGAGAGAGTTATGGAGATAGTTATGTATTTGGTTTAAACATTATATCTAATTTTGATGATGGTCATATATATTTATATAAGACCATTTCTACAAGAGTGGGGGAATTAAAGATTGATGACTTAATAATAATTTCTTCTTGTGGGGTTATAAGTTTATATATCAATGTTCCTTGTTATGATTTGAGTTTATGCACATAGTAGGGTGTTTGTAGATTAGAGTTTGGAGTTGCATCAATAACAAATTGTTGTGCATTCATATCGCCTGTACATTGAGTGTGTTGAATGGTGTGTTTGTATAAATGTTATGAAAATTAATGTATGCTAGTAAAATTACCATTGTAGATAATTTTCTCTTGTTTATTTCGCTATATAGCCATGCCAAATTTAACAAATTACTATGTAAATGAAGAAAATAAGTTAAATGGATTGAATTATATAAATTGGAATTTTAAGATATAAAATTTGTTGGAAGGATATAATGCAAAGGTAATTGTGAGTGGAGTTGAAGCTAGCCAACTACTCATATGGCCTTGGTTCAAGATAGGGAGAAAAGAGAAACCAAGGAAAAGGTTATCTCAAGAATGTTTGTGAAATGCATATCATTCTACATAAGAGAATATAGAACATCAATTAAGACATGGAAGGAATTAAAAGGTTTGTATGAAATAGTAAATATAATTAGAGTGATATTTTTTAAGAGCAAGCTTCTTTCAATTAATATCAAAGAAAATGAAAACAATATTGATTATATGTCTAGAATTAAAGGTTTAAAAGACAAGTCAGGTAATATTGCTGATGAAGTATCATATAATGAGCTACATACTATAAGAATAAATAATATATCGCATGGATATCTGTAACACCCTCCTCCCACATTTACCCAAGTTAACCGGTCCGCTAGGGTAAACATCTGATGAGAGGATACAATGATGTGATTTAGCTCCCCATGTACAGTTAAGGAAGTGAAACCGAAAAAACCAAACCAATCTGACCTTTCAAACATGCTACAAAATCTTCAGGAGCCAACCAAGCATTCCAAGTGACCAACCCCTGAGGTAACATGAAATTTTACTGATATGAACCTTCAGTCGCTCCCATGACAAGCCATGCATGTGATTGAGGCCTTCTAGATGCTTCCACAACAAGGAATGCCAACGACTATGGAATTTTCGAGGTAGTTCGAGGTAGTTTAGGGCTAGTGTAATATTCCCTTTCTTGATCTTGTCAAAATGGACGAAATCTGTCTATGGTATTTACCGTGGTATTTTCCCATGGTATCAGCCCATGGTATTTTCCTTCGGTTTTCAAGGGAAAATAATAAAATAAGGTCTCGAGAGAGTCCATCAAGCCTATAAAAGGGGATAGAAGCTAGGAATTTTGAATTGTTCGAGTTTATCTATCTTATTTTGTTTTGGTTGATAACTTGGCATGGCAAGTTCTAGCATTGATCCCGAAACGAAAACCCCATGGTGAATTTTTCTGGTGGATCCATCCAAGGTCCATGATTGTGCTTCAATAATTTTTTTTGTCTTAATGAGCAGTCGAGCATGCCACTGCAGGGGCTCAGATGCTTTTGTATGGGCATGTATCTTTGTTTCCAACTAATAATATAAATAAAGGGTTACATTTCTCGATCTCATTTTCTTTCTCATTCTAGTTGAAAGTTTAATTGAATCATAATATTAAAGTATTCTAGATCTGTGATCATTTTTATCGATTGGGATATTACAATGGTATCTGATCTTGTTTTCCTGCTAGCCCGAGGGTTTCTAAATTGTAACTAAAGAGAATTAGTTTCTTTGGTTCTCCTTGGTCACCCTAGCTAAAGATCTTTTCAATTTCGATGGTTCTCCATAGCCACCCTAGTTGACCATTGCAGAAAATTGCTCCATCCATTATTTAACTCAATTCAGGGGATCAAATCTTTAGATTTATCATACTTCTCCAAACTCAATGGCCAATTTTTTCGCAGAATGTTTCATTATGCAAGTAATAAGTATTTAATCTCATATGCAGACTTAGTCGCACATTTTTAAGGAGATGATTTTATCATTTATCAAGCAGTCGATTTATGAAGGTCGGAATTCATTTTTCTAAGCTGGTTAAATTCCATGGTTAATATAAAAAATTCAAGTCAGTCGAAATATAAAGTAGCATCATCATTAGTACGCAAAAGTGAAGGGGATGTTGTGGTGAGAGTGTAGCGATTGTTCCAGCAGACGGTAAGAATTGGAATGAAATCCTCTTGTAGACCAACAACGCCATTCTACGCAACAAGTGGTGATCTTGGTGAGAAAACACCAATCTAGTAGAAGGAACATGAGCTGCACTAGTTGACCAAGTGAGGATTGAGGAGTCGTTGACAGTTCTATGAGCTTTGCACCAATCCAGTGGGTAACTTCACAGATATTCTAAGTAGCAGTCAAGCACCACTGGTATGCATTATTGGATAAGCCCCCTGCTAAACCTATGATGACTCGATGGGTGACTGAGCGCAGAAAGGAGATGAAGATATTCATATCTGTATCAGTTGGAAAGGAAGGATGGATTCTACGTAGTTCATACAGCCTTAAGGTCGGCCTCATTATTGCCACAAAAACTCTCTAAGTGCATGTAGGAGTCATGTGTTGGTTGGGTTGTACATGAAGTTGTCCACATCGACCACATCTTTCGGAGCCACCAAATATGTCACATGCACGTATATCAATGTAAGAGGAACTTAAAAAGCCATAAGTGAAGGGAAAAATGATGTTGAAGTAAGATTGAGGGTGTTGCTGGCAGCAGAAAGGTTTGGGGGTCGCAACAAGATTCATATCTTCTCCCGTAGAAGACGGAAGAAAGCGTGGGTTCTACAGGTAATATCTTGGGTGATGGCTACATTGCCAAGCACTGTCACAACATCCCCTAAGCACAGAAAAGAACCGAGCATGATCACAAGAAGGATTCAAGCCACCAAAACTGTCCTCAACATGCAAAACGACCACCATTGATTGACATATGAGTGATGGGAGGAATAGTAAATTAAATATTGGTAAATTGTTTTTAAATTCCTTGAGGAATGATTTTAATTCAGAGCAGAGGTTTAATTTTGTCAAGGTAACAAATATTCACATAGGGATATCACCTTTGGTAGCTGTTGAAGGGCTGAAAAGCCACACATTTAAGGGACGAATTAAATATCACAGTGGGGGCCAAGAGATTTGTATTCCAATCCCAAATTAGAGAAGTCGAAAGCTCATATAAATAGGAGATGATTTGTCTAAATTACTAGAGGGACTGAGACTGGCTTATTGAGGCCAAACTACCCAAATTAGTGTATCAGTCCTTTCATTAGAGGAAATTTCAGCCTAAAAGTGGCCTCCTAAGGAAAAATAATTAAATAATAGTTAAAATAATAAAATAAGAGTTATTAATTTTGGAGGGAAAACAAAAACTCTACTTTTTTTTAATTGTATTTTCAGCTTATCTCCTTATAGATTCACTCAAATTTCAAGTTTAGACACTCATTATATGCGAAATTAAATTCCAAATCCAACGAGTACCCATTATGCATACTTTTGAGAAGACTCACATTGATAAAAATTGCAAATACATTAAAAAAACACGTTTTTTAATGTATCTAAATGTTTTTTCAAGGTGGCTCTTCCTAAAAATATGCATAATGGGTACTTGTTGGACGTGGAATTTAATTTCGCATCTAATGAGTATCTAAACTTGAAATATGAGTAAAGCTATAAGAAGATAAGCTAAAAATACAATTAAAAAAGTAGTTTTTCTTCTTTTCCCTCCAAAATATTTACATGTACCTCTTTTTAAATTTAAAGCATTTTGATTGGTTTACATATTATGACATGGAAATTACATGAAAATTTCAAGGGCACTTTTATGATGAAATTTCGTCTAATTCCTATCCTATATGTTCCATATCTTAAGCAAGACAGAGTGGCAATCTTAAGCACAGTTTAAGGGTCAAAACTCTTAGAGGTCAAATTTATCAGCTTAAGGATGAGTTTGTTGGAGCTTTGGAATGAGTTGCAGGCAGTTTAACAGTCAAAACTCTCACTATGTAAAGGTTGTGTAACCTCTCTTAGAAGGACAAATTTCTATTTGTTGGCTAAATTATTTTCCCAAGGTTTATGGGTTGCATATGTATGAGGACCGATTCCTTCATGGGTTGATCACTTAATTTAGTATCTCTCTTGTAGATGAGTTTGTGAATCTTTTGAGCTAATTTTTGGACCTGAAGTAGCTCGATTTTGTTGTTGTCGCCACCCTATGTGAAAGGGATGAGTTCTTCAAAGAATATTGGGTTTCTCCTCTGTGTGGAACTAAAGAAGCTTGTGAAGGGCACGCACCTCCGGTTATCTTGTGTTGGACTTATCACTATTGTGGGATGTGCTTTGAACATACTGAAGTGAAAAGAGAGAGTCAACACACCACTAATGTAAACCAGGTTCCTCATACTGTTATTTGTACGCATTTATATACATATATCAGTTCATATTTTAATTATATATCTATATATATATATATGTGTGTGTGTGTGTGTGTGTGTGTGTGTGTGTGTGTGTGGGAAAAACATTTTTTTTTCCCTAGCTATAATCTTGCAAGTCCAGGGCTATAGTATCTTTGGGCCAAATTCGTAGAAGTGAAATGATTGACAAAATGTTGATATAATCTCCCGATATTTTTTTTTCTTTGGTATTTGAGAACATGGGTCGTCTTGAACAGATCCTAGAAAACAACCAAAACATTATGGATGAACTAGTTAGAATATATGGTCCTTTACACAACAATATCTCCTTAGACCAAAATGGTGGTCAAAGCAGCAGACCATTCTCACAACTAGTCTATGTCATTATGCAGACGAAGAACCCATGGAAAGTGAAGGAAGGACAAGGA
The DNA here is from genome assembly GCA_034641835.2 of Pinus albicaulis. Lineage (NCBI taxonomy): Eukaryota > Viridiplantae > Streptophyta > Pinopsida > Pinales > Pinaceae > Pinus > Pinus albicaulis. The sequence goes on along the minus strand of CM076579.1, from coordinate 35,825,697 downwards.
AGAGGGGTTGAGCTCTTCACACTTGGATCTAAATTGCAACAAACAAAGTCGTATATATACCTTCATAACTTGGAGGAATTAGACATGTGTATGTCCAAGGTGGGGAAACCAGAATGGAAGAAACTCAGTTGGAAACTCAACCCATCCATGCTTGCATTAATACAACCCAGATTTTGGGAACATCCTTGTGAAGAGGTCAGGCTCAAAGTTGCTTCTTGTCTCAACATGATCATTGCTTTAACATCCCCACTATTGCCTTACAATAATGATATCATGGAGGAGATATTGATTTTGATAGCATAAGTCCTTCAGGGGTTGAATAAAATCATGCTTCCTACCTTTCAAAAGCGGTGTAAAATTTTAAAACTCATGGTAGAGTTCAACTTTGGCATCTTTATGCTGAATTTGGAATGTGGTGACTTAATATTTCAGTTACTACAAATATTTTACACCAAAATTACATCATCTCATCTAGACTATGTCAAAACAAGCATGCAGAAGATTGTGTCTCTATTCTTGGAAGGAGATGCTAACATCTGCAAGATACTAAGATCCAAATTGTTGACCATTTGGAGGAAGAACCACAGGGATTACCATCTACCTATGATATATTCGAGAAGTTGGTCAGGAAAAACATAAAATTGCTCAGAAGGGTGATGACTAGGAAGGAGTTGAGAAGGATTGATGGAGGAAGCAAGAACAAAATCTGCACCAAGTATGAACTAAGGAGGAGAGCACTATGCTTTATCTGCAAGGGACCTTGGGACCTTAACCATTCATGTTGAGGTGATAAGGAGGAAATAAGGGCAGTAAAATTAGAGACTTATTCAGATCATGGGGATTCATCCATAGTTGGGTTCACCGGTTTTAAGAAGAGAACATATGAAGGATCCAAGCAGTCAAGTATGAGTGGTGAGCAACAACACCATGTGTTTTAGGGAAACTTACAGAACAAGTTGATGATAATCATTCAGCTTGAAAAAGTACATGGGGAAAGGAAGGAGGTAATCCCTCCTGATGATATGGTATTTGAGTCCATCCATAAAGAGTATGGGAAATCAGGTATAGATAAAAATCCACCAATGCATCCATGTTTGACAATTAGAGAGGGTGGAAAACCTATCCTCACATGTGGAGGAGGCCAGGAAGAAGACATTCAAGGAGGATCAAATGTAGAAATTTGCTGAATAATGATTAATTATCCACCGAGACTATCCTGATCACATACAATTCGAATTTATATGCAACACATAATCTCTTCCACTCAGATCATCAAACATGCGGAAATAAAATCAAGCGATAACACATCAAATCATCATACACATTAATACAGTATGTATGGGGAAAGCTTATAGCTGAAAACCCCGCAGCTATTGTGTATATTATAATGGAGAAATCATGTAACAAAATCAGTACAATACTCCTCACAAGTACTCAGTACTATCTCATGAAGTTACACACAACCTAGCTTGGTTTTGAACAAGTCACGGGTTCAAAACTCACCACTAAGTGCCTTGCCTCTATTGCGTGTTTCAATGCTATGGGATGGCCTCTTTATATAGATAAACCACTAGCCTGAACTGCGCAATCCTCATGGGCTTACTCCTCCTATCTCTGTGTTGCAAATAGCAACAGTATAGTCACAACTGATAGCTAACTCCACCCTTTCATCTATCTCTTTCACTGGTCTCCACTGAACTGATCATGCACTGTAGTGAACTGATGTGTTCTTGAGTTGAATAATGAGTTACTAATTAATGAATTAAATAACATTTAATTCACTCCACTCATAACTAATTGATTAGCTAGTTAAACTAATCTCAACTAGTTCAACTAAAATAAACAGAACACAACTCCACTATCTGTCTCATTAACTCCACCAAACTTCTGCAGCTGAAGTCCTAACTGAAGTCAACCATGCATGATGCCATCAAACCCTTGGGAACCACGTATTCCTCTGTCGTATGCATGAGCCACTTCGTAGGCTCGAACTGAAGTGCACTTCTGTAGCTCGAATTGAAGTGCTCCAAGAGAGTAAACTGCTGTTTAGAGTCTAAATATTATTAAGGGTAAATAATATTTGACTTCCCTGTTTTAAGGAGAGGCAGTCTAAAAATAGACTTCGACCTCTTTGACCTCAAAAAATAGAGTCTCATCTATTTTTACCAACATGACACATACTTCAAGAATCTCAAACTGGAATCCCCGAACCATGCTCCATATGTCTAAAAATAGATTTTGCGCCAGAATTTGCCTGCGGGCTCACTTAGTGAAGGCGACTTCATTTCACTAAGCTCCATCATCTTGCTGCATTTTCAACATCAAATGAGGAGTCAGTAGTAATGATCAACTGAAATGATGAGCATGATCACGCAGGGCAACATGACAAAGATAGTATGCAAGATGAGCCATTTTTAGAGGGTCAGTCAAAGGTTCAAGTTGAAGTTGTGGTCATGGGGTACTCAACGCAAACAGATAAAGAGACATTCAACAGGGCACTAAAAATTTTAGAAGAGAAATTTTAGGAAAAGATCACGAATTTCAAGATATATCTTATGATGTTGAAGTAGAGAGTCTGGACAATCTGAGACATTGTCTTATGGGAGAATAGAAAAATTGAGGAGCTCATAGGGGTATGTGCTGAATCAACGACCAAGTTGTCTAGTGTTGAGGAATGACTCAAATCCCTCACAAGGTAGCAAGATGAGTACAATTGGGAATTCCAGGGCAGCCCTCTACAGGAGTACATAGATAAGGCTTGCAACACTACCAACCCACCTTTATACATTGGGAAGATTAGGGAAGAGTTCTCCAAATGCATCATGTTGGGTGACTCAGTGGAGCAACATAAATTGAGCATTGAGCAACATCAAGATAGTAGATTTATATATATTCATCCTTCCCAAGGCATGGATTGGCAAGAGATTATGAGTTGGTACTCTATTGATGGGTTGATTCCTAGGAGGATACTTGCAACCAAGGGCATATTGCAGCTTGGGCCTGTTGGCACGAGTAGTGATGGAGGGTTGAGATGGTACCATAACCCACAAGTACCAGGACTTAGGTGGCATTAGGAACTGGGAGAATCCATTGTGGGCAGGATTGGTCGGAGGATTGTTTGGGATCCAGCTAAATCTATCGAGGGAAGGATTGGTCGGAGGATTTTTTGGGATCTAGGTATCAAAGGATCCATTTAGGATCATTTAGCACGGAGGTATGGAATAACACACTGGGTTGCATGAGATCATGGTATCAATGCTTATGTCATGGATAGTTGGGCGGGAGGATTTGTAATGTTCCCTTTCTTGTTATGGTCAAAATGGACGAAATATATCCATGGTATTTACCGTGGTATTCTCCCATGGTATTTGCCTTCAGTTTTTGAGGGAAAATAATAAAATAAGGTTTCTAGAGAGTCCATCAAGTCTGTAAAAGGGGATAGAAGCTAGGCATTTGGAATCATTCGTGTTTATCTATCTTATTGTGTTTTGGTTGAGAACTTGACATGGAAAGTTCTAGCATTTATCCCGGGGCGAAGATCCCGTGGTGAATTTGTCTAGTGGATCCATCTAGGGTCCACAATTGTGCTTCAGTATTTGTTTTTTGTCTTAATGAGAAGCCGAGCATGTCACTACAGGGGTTCAGATACTTTTGTATGGGCATGTATCTTTGTTTCCAATTAATAATATAAATAAAGGGCTGCATTTATAGATCCAATTTTCTTTCTTGTTCTAGTTGAAAGTTTATTTGAATCAACATATTAAAGTATGCTAGATTTGTGATAATTTTTATCGATTGGGATATTACAGCTAGGTCTCAGGCCACTTCCCATAACTTCATGAATTCTTCAGAAATGATAAATAACAATGGAATAAGACTACTAATGCAATCGTTGGTGCAAGTAATTAATCTGACCACTACTAGCTATGATAGGCATTTTGTCAAACATGTCACAAATATGCAATCTATAGGTCATAACAACATATCTGAGCATAGGGGTCTCATACTTATTTGAGATTCATATAGAAGCATTATTTCCTTATCACAATAGTTGCATTATCATTTATTAGGTCATGTATTCATTGTACATTCATTTTCTAATCAAAACATGATGAGAGCCATACATGGTGTCTGTTATAAAACAAACTTATAACCATCAAATAACCAGAGATATATCAATGATAGAACAACCATTAAAGCCACATAATAACAAGAACATTTACACATAAAACTCAAGAGGAAAACAACTCTTATTAATCATATGCAAAATGCAACCAAGTTTGGACTTCTACGTACCACCCGACCATAGATTGGGCCGAACCAGATCTTTCTTTCAGCGAATAACCCTCATGTCGTATTACAAGCATGAATACAAGATTCGCAACAAAACCAACCATGTATTCCTCGAGCTTTACTAAAATTCCATTGGATCACAAGGCCTGAACCCTCATCAATACAACCAGGCTTTGCCGCAATCCCCACCAAATCACTAAAGAGACATTCAATAGGGCACTCAAATTTTCAGAAGAGAACTTTCGAAAAAATATCATGCATTTCGAGACATATTTTATGTTGTTGAAGCAGAGAGTCTGGACAGTCTGAGACATTGTCTTACAGGAGAATAGAAAAATTGAGGAGCTCATAGGGGTATGTGCCGAATCAACAACCAAGTTGTCTAGTGTTGAGGAATGACTCAAATCCCTCACAAGGTAGCAAAAGGAGTACAGTTGGGAATTCCAGTGCAGCCCTATATAGGAGTACGTAGATAAGGCTTACAACACTACCAACCTACCTTTATACCTTGGCAAGACCAGGGAAGAGTTCTCCAAATGCATCATGTTGGGTGACCGAGTGGAGAAACATAAATTGAGCATTGAGCAGCATCAACATAGTAGATTTGCAGATATTCATCCTTCCCAAGGCATGGATTGGCAAGAGATTACGATTTCATACTCTATTGATGGGTTGATTCCTAGAAGGATACTTGCAACCAAGGGAATATTGCAGCTTGGGCCATTTGGCATGAGAAATGATGGAGGATTGAGATGGTACCATAACCCAAAGGTCCCAGGATTAGCCAGAGAACTGTTTGAGATCCAGGTGAATCTATCGAGGGAAGGATTGGTTGGAGGATTGTTTGGGAACTAAGTATCGAAGGATCCATTCAGGATCATTTAGCATGGAGGTATGAAATAACACTCTGGGTTTTATGGGATCCTGGTATCAATGCTTATGTTGTGGATAGCAGTGAATTGCTTGAGGGAAAACAATATTTGGGCGGGAGGATTTGTAATATTCCCTTTCTTGATATGGTCAAAATGGACGGAATCTGTGCATGGTATTTATCGTTGTATTTTCCCATGGCATTAGCTCATGGTATTTTCCTTCAGTTTTCAAGGGAAAATAATAAAATAAGGTCTCTAGAGATTCCATCAAGCCTCTAAAAGGGGATAGAAGCTAGGCATTTGGAATCATTCGGTTTTATCTATCTTATTGTGTTTTGGTTGAGAACTTGGCGTGGCAAGTTCTAGCATTGATCCTGGGACGAAAATCCCATGATGAATTTGTTTGGTGGATCCATCCAAGGTCCACGATTGTGATTCAATATTTGTTTTCTGTCTTAATGAGCAGCCGGGCATGCCACTACAAGGGCTCAAATACTTTTGTATGGGCATATATCTTTGTTTCTAGCTAATAATATAAATAAAGGGTTGTATTTCTAGATCCCATTTTCTTTCTCGTTCTAGTTGAAGTTTACTTGAATCATAATATTAAAGTATGCTAGGTCTGTGATAATTTTTATCAATTGGGATATTACAGGTAGGTCTCAGGCCACTACCTATAACTTCATGAATCCTTCAAAAATGATAAATAACAATGGACTAAGGCTACTAATGCAATCATTTGTGCATGTAATTAATCTGGCCCCTACTAGCCATGATAGACATTTCGTCAAACATGTCACAAATATGCAATCTACAGTTCATAACAACATATTTGAGCATAGAGGTCTCATACTTATCTGATATTTATAAAGAAGCATTATTTCCTTATCACAATAGTTGAATTATCATTTATTAGGTCATGTATTCATTGTACTTTCATTTGCTAATCAAAACATGATGAGAGCCATACATCAAGTCTGTTATAAAATAAGCTTATAAGCATCAAATAACTAGAGATATATCAATGATAGAACAACCATTAAAGCCACATAATAACAAGCACATTTACACATAAAAATCAAGAGAAAAAGAGATCTTATTAATCATATGCAAAATGCAACCAAGTCTGGGACTTCCACGTATCACCCAACCATAGATTGGATTGAACCAAATTTTTATTTCATCAAATCACCCTTGTGCCATATTCCAAGCATGAATATGAGACTCACAACAAAACCAACCATGTCTTCCTCGGGCTTTGCTAAAATCCCACCGGATCACTAGGCCCAAACCCTCATCAATACAACCAGAAGCTTCCCACAATCCCCACCGGATCACTAAGCCCAAACTCTCATCAATACAACCAAGATTTACCAAAATCCCCACTGGATCACTAGGCCCTAAACAAGTATAGATTCCTTTGGATCTCTCCACCTAAACCATGAGGAATTTGTTTGTCTCAACCTCTCGACTTTACCGTGTATGCTGCCATCACCAGTCAAGGGATTCTTAGGCCTACAAGGTCTCCACCCTTTGGGATTTACGGTGCATCTCACCATTATTAGTCAAGGCATTCCTAGGCCCAATCAAGAGTAATCCCCTTTGAGATTTATCGTGTATCCTACCATTCAACCTTGTGACGGGATAGAAAAAACCTTTGTTAGATCACTTGATAGGGATCCTAATGCAAGAAGAGGAAATGAGAAATAATGTTGACAATATATTTCAATATCTAAACCAAGTTTTAATGGACTAGGTTAAGCAACCATATAAGGGAAAGCCATCACTAAAGAACAAAGGAGGAAAGCCTCACATGAAAGTGTATCAAAGTGACATTCTATCAAAGACAACTACACGTGCGAAGAAGAATGATATATGTAACTATTATACACGTGCGAAGAAGAATGATATATGTAACTATTATGATATGTTTTGACACTAGGCTTATGAATAGAGGGAAAGAAAGTGTAAAGAATTCAATATAGAAGACAAGAAAACAAGTTTATTGATAAAAAAGCAAAAGTGAGTGAAAATGTCAAAAAATTTAGATGTAATTCTAGGAATAGAAAGTGATAATTGTAATACATGGTTCATAAATTCAAAAGCATTTATTCATATACTTTGAAATACGCATTGTTTTAAAGCCCAGTATGACAAATTAATAATAAGAAAATTTATTTAAGTAATGATAAATTTTATGAAATAAAAAAACAAAGTAATGCATTCATAAATTTTTTCATGAAGCAAATGAAAAAATAATATATATACTAAAGATTAAGGAAAATGTGGACTCTTCGATTTGAGTAATGACGAATTAAGGTTTGAAATTTGAATTTGTAAATTGTAAAGCGAAATGGATCTTTACCAGTAGGTCCCAGTAGGTCATGGCAGAAGGGATGGGAATGGGAGGCCTATACGAACTTTTGAACGAGTCATGGTCATCCCGGTTTCACGTCACATTCGCTTGGAACGCAGTTGAAGAAAAAGAAATGATGACTTTGTGATTCAATTCCATTCTACCTCTGCCTCATAATTGCCCATCTCTGATTAAGAAAAAGCCTCATCCCATCCTCGACTGCTATCAGGTTCATAATCTTCTCTCCTTCGCATATGATCCCTCTGTTTGTGGATATGATAAAAAAACAATCAAGGTTATAATCAGTATTTTTGCAAAAACAGCATTGCCCAGTCCTCCTGTTACGATTCAGGATTAGTTTTTGTCATCTCAGGGCCTAACCCTATGACCGATACCTATCATTTCATCTCATTTACGCCTAATGGGATTATATGTTCCTCGCCTTTCCCCCATATCTCTGCACCTCGTCTTCCTTATCCTTACTGCCTGTTATGCCTCTCTATTACCGTGCTCGTTATGCTTGGACGCGCAATATGAGTATTGCCAACAAAATAATACATGTGGTAACATAACTTTTGAGTATCCTTTCGGTGTAGGAAAGTTATATGGATGCGGTGACCCTCGCTTTCAGATCGATTGTGTGCAGAACTCAAATCCAGTAATTCAGATTCATGGGCAGAATTACACAATACTGCGGTTTTACGAAAATAACTCCTTCGTGATAGTCAAGGGCCAGAACTGCCAATTTTCAGATGGACTGCAAGCCTCCGAATTTGCAGGCTCTGCCTTCAACATTAGAAGTATATACAAGTGGACTCTAAACGTGTACAATTGTAGCACATCTTTTGTGGACACAACAGGGGAGCTCAGGAAATGTAATGCTACTTTCTATTACGCTTTGCACGACATTGGGTATCTGGTGCCGCTATGTGATGTGGACCAAGTGACAGTTTCTGAGGGAATAACGGAATTGGTTTACAATGATACACACGGAAAAGAAAGTTGTACATCATGTCAAGAAAGTGGAGGGATATGTGGTTACAATGTTTCGGTTTCAGATGGGGTTGCGCCGTTCCTCTGCTATTGCATGGATGGACCCATGAGTACCGGCAAATGCTCTGGCAAAGGTATTCTTTCATTCATATTTATGTAGCAGCGTCTGTCTCTGAATATTTTGATTAACCAGCTGAGTCAATAGAGCTGATTGCGCCCCTTCATATTTGTGAATCAGGAAAGAAGGGTACGAATGGCGTTGCAATAGGTAAAGATACGCTCTCAAACATATATTTTCGCTGATCTGTTGATTGATATATTGGTTAGGTTTCTTGATTGCTAAAATTATTTTAACAACTCCAGGGTTTTCCGCTGGAGCGGCTGTATTCATAGCAGCAGGATTATTACTGGGTATCAAGTTATATGCGAAGAGGAGAAAAGCCCTTTCTCGCTGCTCTGTTTCGAAGGTGGAGGAATCCCTAAAGGAATATGCTGATCAAATGCCAACCAGATATTCACTCTCACAAATCAAGAAGATCACGAACAACTTTGCAGAAAAATTGGGAGAAGGGGGTTTCGGTGTAGTGTATAAAGGAAACCTTCGGAACGGCACTCTAGTGGCCGTTAAGCTTCTGGATAGGCATCGGCACGGCGAGAGCACCGACTTCATCAACGAAGTGGCCACCATTGGGGTTTTGCTTTCAAAATTCTACAAGCGCACTGGTATATGAATTCATGGCTAATGGATCTCTGGAGAAATTTATATTTACCGGAAAGGAGAAGGGAAGAGTGTTAAGGTGGGAAAGATTGTATTCAATAGCTTTGGGCGCTGCTCGTGGAATTGCATATTTACACCAAGATTGCGAGAGGCGCATCATACACTTGGACATCAAACCTCACAATATATTGCTGGACGCCGACTTCACACCAAAAGTTTCTGATTTTGGTCTCGCAAAACATTGTTGGAAGGGAGACGACCATATCTCAATGACTGCTGCGAGAGGGACGCCCGGATATGTTGCGCCAGAGGTGTGGGACAGAGCTCTGGGACCTGTTACAGACAAATCAGATGTCTATAGTTTTGGAATGCTTTTGCTAGAGATTGTTGGGGAAAGAAAGAACTTCGATCGGAAGGTGAGCCATTCCAGTCAGGTTTACTTTCCGGAATGGGCTTTCAAGGTGCTTGAGGGAGGGGAGTTGGGAATGAGATTGAGAAGAGGAGAAGTGGAAGCAGAAGATGAGGAGAAGGCAACAAGAATGGCAAAAGTAGCATTATGGTGCATCCAATACAATTACAAAGATCGCCCAAGTATGAGCAGGGTTGTTCAACTGCTAGAAGGAAATGGAGGCGACCTCGCCAATCCTCCTTTGCCCTCGAATTTCCCCTCAGCTGCACCTGAAAAACCCTTATTGTCTTCTGCGGAAGAATCTTCTTCCATTGAAATTAGGTTGTAGATTTTCCTGTGCTTGTCTATTGCGGTTTCTCTGAATATTTGGTAATCAGACTGACATGTGGGCGGTCAAATAATTGACTGCGTTCATGTCCATGTCTGACTTATATATTTAGAAGATACAGATTGAGTTATTTAATTCAGATATTTGATAGCGCCTATCAGATGGTTATATATTTCGAACATATCGACTGGGTTATGGGTTATTTAATTCAGGTATTTGATCGAGCCATGTCAGACGGATTGCCAAATATTCAGAGAATCAGATACAGATTGGCTTATTTAATCCAAAGAAATTTCATCTATGTAGGCCTAAATAGGTAACTCAGATTGGGTTATTTAAACCGGTCTTTGTTGACATTCAGGGAAATTGCATTTGTCCAGTTCTACAAAGGTAATTAGGTCTCTGTTGTTACTAATACTCTCTTTATAGGAGTAACCTGTATTATGCTGTCAATGCTGGTGGAAGCCAGGGGTCAATTGACTTGTTAATAAATTTCGTTTCTTTACCATGTCTTTTCAAAACTGTGAGAAATTTGATCTTCTTGCATGATTTACTTGATAAATAGAATATAATTTTTTGAAAATGGTTAAATGGTTTTTCCCAGTTTTTACTGTCCGAATTTAGTGAAAGTAGAAAGTTAAATTTGACCAAATTATTACTTGAACATAAAATAATCGACACTTGGATGAAATTTCACCACGTGATATACAATTCCGAAAGATTATTACCTAATTAAAACATATCTCAAGTATTTGAAATCTCTTGCTTTCTATAGCGACTCTTCCTTCACGCTTGCCTCTCTTAGTCTCAAATCAACCATATCCTTACCTATCGTTTTCATTTTCTCTTTCATCATGCCCACATCCTCCACCCCTTCAGACTTTGCAATTTGCATCGATCGGTGGCTTTTACTTCTTTTTCTGTCTAGCTTGAGGAGGGTTGGGACTACAAATTTGGTGGGGATTATTTGTACTTCCTCATAAAATTTAAATAAGACCTAATATTTGGTTAGGCATCATGTTCTTGAAACTCCTGTGGTCCTTCTCCTCTTTCTTATGATATAGCCAATGCTTTTTTTTTGTAGTATTTTTATGTCTTTCTGTAGCATTTTCTTGCTTTCTTGTAGCATGGTAGATTCCTCTTGCAGTTGTCTCATCTTTGATCCCCCGGTGTTTGGCTTCCTTTGTGAGGTCTGAGATTGTTTTCCTTTGGCTTTGAGGGAGATCACCTCTTCAATTGTTTCTTATCCTTCCCTTGCTTGATTCTACTACTTCTCCTCTTTTTGAAATATATAGGAACTTGCTTTTGCTCCCCTTTGACCTTGACTTGTGTACTTAAAGCTATCAAGGTGGCAACAACTTCTTGTTTAGTGCTCCCCTCTGAAAGGCTTGCTTGTTGTTCTTGTCTCCTCTTCTGAGGTCTAGAAGGTTCCCTAAGGGATTCTATCTCTTTCTCTAGTTTTTCCTCTTCCTTCTCCTTTTCAATCTCTTCTTCTTCTTTGTCTTTTTTTTCTTCCTCCTACTATTCTTCAACCTCTTCTTTTGAAAAATTATGCTTTGTGGTCTCTCCATGCTCTAGTAAAGCTTGGGATTGAGTCTCAAGGAAAGCTTCGTTGTTTGTGTGCACAAATTTATTTTGTGACATAAGGGGTTTTGATATGCTCCAAAGCATCCATGAGAATGAGCCTTAGGAGCCCATGATGAACAATGTACTGATGTTTCCCCTCTCTCACCCTTTGGCTCATTGCCACTATGGACTAAAGAAGGAAGTGGGGAACATTTAATCTGCTCGGTATAGGCAACTATAGGTTTTAACCCTGTACAAAATTACCTACAAACTAATTCTTCAAATAGAAAAATAAACAATGGAAAGAACAAAAAACAAATATACACAAATATTTTCCCCTAGAGCCCAAAACCAAGACTACCAGATTGATTTTTCATTATATTCCTTTCAACGTTACAATAAATATATACATGTCGAAGCATTCATAAACACCAATCGATTAACCTTGAAATAGAAGATAACCGTAGTTCGGTTGACTAGATCTACAAAATACCATGGGAAGAAAACCATCATGCCCAAAACCATGTGCAAAACCTATGCACAAAACCACAGGAAGGTTCGCCCATCATCTTTGTGTCCGTAAAAAAAAAATTCTCAAGGCGCTTCCCCAGACCTCATACAGGGGGGCTATCTCCCCCCTACAAACCCCTCAACAGGGGGGTTGTTGCCCCCCTTGTGACCCCCCTACTGTGCCCGGTGCAATGTATAGTGCATGAAACTAATCATGGAAAGAATATAACACATACCCAACATTATCCCACTTGGTGTTTTATTTCCACACAAGGAGTCACATGCAAACTTAGTCATTGATCCAGCCTTACAATTCCCATTGTTTCTCTACACCAAGAAAACTTCTCAATGCTCACAAAGTTCTTCAATGCATCTGCAACATTCTTCAAAGTGTCCACCTTTACCAACAACACCTTTTTGTCGTCAACTATATCCCTCACAAAGTGATACTGAACATTAATGTGCTTTGTCTTTGAATGATGTGTAAGGTTATTTTCCAAGAAATTGCACTTTGGTTGTCATAGTTTATCCTTCTAACTCGTTGTACCAACCCCATACTTGAACACAATCTTTGCAACTGAACTGCTTCCTTGCTTGCATGAGTGGCTGCCATGTATTTAGCCTCTATAATCGAAAGTGTCACTATAGATTGCTTCTTAGTCATCCAACGAACTACTCCTCCAAATAAGTTAAACACATAATTTTAATAGTTAAGTTATATTAAAATTATAATTTTTAAATTTTTTTTAAATAAAAAAAGATTAAAAAAATTACAAAGAAAGTTTTTGGATTTTATTATATACTTTTGTTAATTTGAACAGTGTTAATATTAAGCAAGTTAATATTAAGCAAGTTAGTATTAATTAAATAATTTATGATTTAATAAGAATTTATTTATATAATATATGTTTCAAAAAAATATCTCATAAGTGTTACATCAAGAAGAATTTTTTTTAAGTTTCATCATAATGAATCAAATTTGAAAAAAAATAAAATAAAAAAAAATTTCAATGCTCCTTGATACATGAAATGCTTACTATGTTAATGCTACACTAAAATCCCAAATCAAGCTTAGAGGTGGAAAGTTCCAAACAATCACCATATTCTTATTTTATATTTTTATTTGAATTTTATATTTCTCATCACTTTAACATGTTGGCTTTATTGAACATTGTGTGTTGACTTGAAAATTCAATGTCTACTTAATCATTCCAAACCTACCTTGTTTCATTATTAGCCTCTTATTTAGTCCCATCGGAATTATGTGTTCCTTACCCCGCGCCCACTTGATACACCTCGTATTTGTTACCCGTATTGACCATTGTGCCTCTCTATTCCCTTTCTCACTATCCTTGGACACGCACTATGGGTATTGAAAAAGAATATTAGTACATCTAGTAAATTTGGTAATATGGCTTTCAAATTAGGAAGCATGAATGTAGTCACCCTAACTTTCAAATAACTATATGTCCAACTCAACTTCAATAATTACAACTGATCACTGGAATTACACATCACTAATTTTTTTCTTAAATAATTCCATTATTGTAAGGGCGAGAACTGCCAAGTTTTAGATGATCTCCTTAATATAGTCCTAGAATTTGTAAACACCACCTGCAATATTATGAGTACAAAACTATAGGTATACAAATGTAAAATACATTTATATATATATATATATATATATTATACTATAAAGGAGGGGCTCAATAAATGTAATGTTAGTGTTTACTTTGTTAGAATTAAATGAATAAATATAATTTTTGGTAGATTGTTACAATATTTTCAATAGGTTTTGATGATAGAGTCTAACACAAAGAATACTTAGTTAGATAGATGTCTCGATTACAAATTCAATTTTTAAGGGATTTATTGATCTCTAGAAATCCTATATATATGCATGTAACTTTCCCTATTCAATAGAGATCAAGCTCTTTCTACATAAAATTCCATTTTTTTTTGTATGTGTTTAATTTATTTTTTGGTATTAGAGATTGGTGTGAGAAGCTATGACGAAGAGGTTCTCTATGAGAAGAGTACCTAACAATTTTGAGAGTGATAAAAGGCACCATGCATGAAAGATTTTTTGTATAATGTGAGGAGCTACATGTCGTTTAGAGGATCCAATACTTCCAAAGGGAGACACCAGTAAGAGAATTGATGCAAAGTAATTATGATCAAGATTGCGGGTAAGTTAGAAACCACAACCAGAAAAAACCAAATATGATGATTGGCGATGATGCAAGGGAAACAAAGAGTACAAGCACAAAGACTAGTGAGGAAAGAACAATTAATGAACCATGTAGGAGAAAATGTTTCCTAGAGAAATGACGGATATAATAGTTGGTGACCCATCTATTATGGTGGATGGTGGCTATTTTATACAAACTTCAACTTATATTTATGTTTGCAAGTACATAATGGAATGCAGAGAAGATCAAGAAGTCCAAAGATCACATATCAAAATAGAGAGTAGTAAAGACTAAGAATGAGAAAAGACCAATTTAATGAATAATTCTCAATAAGGAGAGGGCATGAAAGAATAATTCCTACTTGTAGTAATTAATGAATAAATGATAATGTGCTAGATTATTCTAGAAAGTCTACATAGAAATGAAAGATGTTAGGGATTAAGATTTCTTGAGATATCTATGGGAATATTTAGGAAGAGATTTTAGGAGATATTATGGAGATATTTATTGAAAAAATTACTCATTTGGTTTGGACATAATATCTAATTTTGATGATTGTCATCTATATTTATATAGATGACCATTTCTACAATAGTGGTTGGGGGAATTAAGATTGATGACTTAATAATAATTTCTCCTTGTGAGGTTATATGAGTTTATATATCAGTGTTCCTTGCTATGATTTGAGTTTATGCACGAAGTAGGGTGTTTGTAGATTAGAGTTTGGAGTTGCATCAGTAACAAATTGTTGTGCATTCATATGTCTTGTACATTGAGTGTGTTGAATGGTGTGTTTGTAACAATATTGTTAAAAATTATGTATGATAGTAAAATTACTATTGTAGATAATTTGTTCTTGTTTATTTCGCTACTTGGCCATGTCAAATTTAACAAATTACTATCTAAATGAAGCAAATAAGTTATATGGATTAAATTATATAAATTGGAAGTTTGAGATATAAAATTTGTTGGAAGGATATAATGCATAGATAATTGTGATTGGAATTGAAGATAATCCAACTACTCATATGGCATTGGTTCAAGATATGGAGAAAAGAGAAACCAAGAAAAAGGTTATCTCGAGAATGTTTGTGAAATACATATCATTCTACATATAAGGGAATGTAGGACATCAATTAAGACATGGAAGACATTAAAAGGTTTGTATAAAATAGTAAATAAAATTAGAGTGATATTTCGTAAGAGCAAGCTTCTTTCAATTAATATTGAAGAAAATCAAAACATTATTGATTATGTGTCTAGAATTAAAGGTTTAAAAGATAAGTTGGGTAATATTGGCAATGAAGCATGATATAATGGGCTACGTCATATAAAATTAAATAGTATATTACATGTATTGCACATGGATTTCAAGTATTTCAATTATCGTTGCAGTGAGATAGAAACCACCTCTGTTAAATCACTTGAAAGGGATCCTTATGCAAGAAGAGGAAATGATGAATAGTGTTGACAATATATTTACAAATCTAAACCAAGATTTAATGGATAAGATCAAGCAACCATATAAGGGAAAGCCATTACTAAAGAAGAAAGAAAGAAAACCTCACATGAAAGTGTATCAAAGTGACATTTTATCAAAGACAACTACACATGCGAAGAAGAATGATACATGTAACTATTATGGTATGTTTTGACTCTAGTCTTATGAATGGAGGGAAAGGAAGTTTAACGACTTCAATATAGAAGACAAGAAGGCAAGTTTATTGATAAAGAAGCAAAGGTAAGTGAAGATGTCAAAAAATTTAGATATGGCTCTAGAAATAGAAACCAATAATTATAATGCATGATTCATAAATTCAAGAACATTTGTTCATATACGTTGCAATACATATTGTTTTAAAACCAATGGTGGCAAATTAATAATACTAATATTTATTTAAGTAATCATAAATTTTATGAAATAAAAGAAATAAAGTAATGTATTCATAAATTTTTTGATGAAGAAAATAAAATAGTAATATATATACTAAAGATTAAGAAAAATGTGTACTCTTTGATTTGAGTAATGACGAATTAAGGTTTGAAAATTGAATTTGTAAAATGTAAAGCGAAATGGATAATCACCTGTAAGGCATGGCAAAAAATGAAATGATATTTTAATGTCCATGAGACTAAAAATAGTCTATGGGACTATGAGTTCCCTGTTTTTCACCTTTTGCATTTCAGTCCTT
Source organism: Pinus albicaulis (assembly GCA_034641835.2). NCBI lineage: Eukaryota > Viridiplantae > Streptophyta > Pinopsida > Pinales > Pinaceae > Pinus > Pinus albicaulis. The sequence goes on along the minus strand of CM076579.1, from coordinate 35,809,268 downwards.
TTCTTTCAAATTGATGATGAGCTGGCCCAATCTTCCAACAATCTCATCGCGAAAAAGATAATGCCAAGAAACCGATGCTAACATATTCCCATTGTTGAAAAGTGTAAGTAGGTCGGTCTTCATGTTGACTATGTAATTATGTATCTATAAAGAAGATGTCAAAGATAATAAAATGTATTCTTGGTGTACTTGCTTCATGGGTTTCATGAGAAATTTTTTATTATTATGTAGATATACTTCTTCTTGATGTCTACTAGGCTTGAGTCTTCTAAGTATAAAATATAGTTATAGTGTCATGTATATATATGAAGGAACTTGTCATCAGTATATGCTCCAGATCCTGTCAAGAACCTTATCTCACATCCAAGAATCTATGGAAGGAATGCCTACAGACAGACCTCTCTCTAACGCTGGAAGAACAAGCTATTATAAAGTGTTATAGTGGTCCCAGATTCAGATGAGAAGTCGGCCTACAAGTATAATAACAGGTCGGCCTAAAATTTGAACAATCATGTGTATATACACCCCTGTTCCTACGGATAAAATACACACAATTCAATGCGGATTCCTTTGAAAATTGCAAATAAGTCTGAGCCAAAATTACAGGAAGATTTTCCAGATCTATTACAGGAAACATTTGTGGATCTAATACAAGAAGGAATTGCAAATACCACAACAGAGATCTTGTGAATATATACTAAGATAATGTGGAACCTACAACAGAGATCGTGAGGATACCACAGCAGAGATAGTGCGGAACCTAAAACAGACTTTAGTGCGGACATATACTAAGATACAATGCAGATAAAGGGAAAGACTCTAGTACAGACAAATTAAGGGCTAAGTAAAGATAAAAGAAGAACAAAAGTGCAGATAAGAGACATTGATCATAAGGAGAAGCGGGAGCAATAGTGAGGAAGGTAAATCCTTGATTTACCTTCCCACAGTTCAAGCAATTCAAGTATAAGCATACACAAGGTGAAGATCAAGGTTCTGGAAGCAAATCTAAGTCTAGGGTCTAATTCTAGGTCATGGTACTTGTCATTTGAAGATCAATAAGAATAATTCTTTGCAGGTTTTCCTCTCCAAGAGGGAGACATTTTTCCCTGGCTCTAGGAGCCTAACGTTCGTGTCTTGTGCTCTTTGATAATTGACTTGATGAAAGATTAACTAAATTAAAAGAAGAGAAGATAGAAGTATCATAAGTAAGGTCACAAGTAATTATCAAGAAGAGAATTTGTATTAACCTACAACCCTTCAAATTCTCAACACGCATAATTTCCTCTGATGTCTTTGAACACATCACATTCCAAAATAAAATGTTTTTCCGATTCCACTGCCCTAGACGTGCAAAATGTACACACCCGTTCTTCCCAAGCTTCTTTAGGCCTTTTCCACCATCCTGTTTCAGACTGAATTTGATGCGAGTTGGTTCTTAATTGAGCAATAAGAACCTTTTCCCTCCATGAAATGTTAGCTCCAATGTACTCTTTTTCTTGGAGATCATACGTAGGGTTAAATTAATCAATGTAGTACTTCTTCTTTCTACCCAACTCTTTTCCCCATACCTGTTTACGAAACTTCTCCATAACAAAATTATTTAGCTCCTTGCTATTTGTGGGACAAGCATTGAGGTAGATATTCCATTTTTGCATCCATGTGTAGTTTTGTCTCATCCATGTTTTCTTCTTTCACTCATGCCTTCCTTGAAGATAACATTGGACTATCTACCTACTCCCATTTGCTCAATTATTTTTAGATATTTTATGAGCCACACCATAGCAATTGCTTCAATGAGAATTTCTCTTGTTTCACTCAACATTATCTCATAAGGTACCAAACTTTTTTTTTTGAACTTTTTCATGATCAAGCGTTTTTGGATTTTCTCAATTTGCTTCCATTTTGAGATAGGGGTGCTGCTAGCCCACAATTGACACCCATATAACATCACTGGACAAACTAGGAGTCCAAAAAGCACTTTAATCGTTTTCCAATCCCATAACCATGCCTCTCTACATCTATTTTGAAGAGCATATAATGTTTTCCATCCTCCTAAGATTCTCTTGTTTTTGCTGTCCTCCTAATTAAGTTTGTTGTTGAAATCAATCCCAAGGGATTTGTACTCATTTACTTCTTCAAAAATGTTGCCTTCAAAGAAGAACATATGCTGACTCTACTTTCTTTTATTAGAGAAAATCATTATTTTGGTCTTGCTAGTATTGACTTGCATCCCCACTGCTCTACAAAAATGCTCAAGGGCATATAGGTGCATCTGCAATCCATGGATCGATTTAGAAATCAATACAAGATCATCATAAAAGAAGCTTTATACAAACTTGGTGTAACTTTTGGACGAGTCGTGGTCATCCCAATTTCACGTCACATTCGCTTCGAACGTGGTTGAAGAAAAAGAAATGTAACGTGCGGTTTCATGTCACATTCACTTGGAACGTGGTTCAAGAAAAATAAATGTAACGTGGTCATCCCGGCTACATGTCACATTGGTGTGGTACGCTCAAATAAAAGAAAATAACTATTAATATCATTTATTAAGACACCCTCTCATTCTTCAATGCGTGGATATTTCAGCAGAAAAATGTCAGTACTCATTTTCAAGCTATCTTTTATTTCAAATTTTCTATGTCGATTGGATTATATATAAGTGATACATAGTAATTATTCTTTGCTGCTTAGTTTAAATATAATGTTAGATTTAAGACTTTTGTGATCTATAATGTAGATAAATGTTTTTCGAATTAATCACATTATTATAATTTGGTCGACGTTTCGAACCATCTAATGTGGTTCATCCTTATGACGAGATGAAAAATATAATTGATATAAATAATGTGGATGCATCATTGCCCGAAGATAGCTGTTATTAGTTAGTTAGTTAATTAGTTATTAGAAAATTATTAAAAAAAAATTATTAGTTATTAAGGAATTTTATTAAATAGGTTAATGAATAGTAATATTTTAATAAAAAGATTCAAAAATTTGTATTATTAATTAGAATAGGATTAAAGCCAAGGTTAAAAGAATTTATTAATAAATATTTTAATAAAGGTTAAACATTTTTATTTTGATTTATAAATAATAAAAGGGTTATAATGTTTTTATTATAATCCAAAGGATGATAAATGATATATTATAATAAACAAAGAATAAGAGTACTAAAGAAGTAATATTAAAGGAAAAAAATCAAAGATAAGGGAATAAAACCAAAAAAGAAGAAAACAATACAGGCCAAAGGTGACTGGAGTTCACATGCAAGGGGGAAAGATCATCTGGAGAGAGCCGGAGTCCAGCTCTTACTCAATTTCCAACCATCATCCCTATTGAGATTCTTAGCATGCCTCTCAATCTCAATAGCTTCCCTAAGTTTTCTATGGTGGAAGTGATCAACCTTAGCAATGACTTTGGAGTCCTCAATGCATACATGGTGACACGATTTTTCTGCATGTTTCGCAAGAGCAGATGTGCGGGGCCGATTGTGTCTAATGTTTGCGACATGCTTCTGGATTCTCTGTCTAATAGATCGACTTGTTTTCCCAATATAGGGAGTACCACAGGAACAAGGAACTATGTAAACACCTTTCATATCTTTATGGTCAATAGGGTCCTTGACAGATCCGAGAGAATTTCTAATAGTACATAGATGTTTGAATGAAGATGAGACATTATTTCTCCTAAGAACATGGGCAATTTTTTCCGTGGTCCCTTGGATAAATGGGAGATGAACTTCGAAGATAGTATCCATCAGAGTAGATTTGCCTCTTAACCCTTTATAGGATTTTTGAAAGGCCTTAAGGCCTTGAGATCTATTATATCCATTATTCTAAAAAACATCAAGAAGATGAGATTTTTTCTGACTCCAAGTGGTTCTCGTCAGAGATTCTTAGAGCACGGGTAGCAAGAGTGCAAAGGACACCAAATTTCTGAGCAGGAAAATGATGAGAACCAACATGAATATACTGTTATGTGTGAGTTTTCTTGCGAAAAACTTGGTGGGAAATGGAACCATCATCATTTCTAGAAAAAGGGATATCTAAAAATGGCAGACAACCATCCACCTCAACTTCCATCATGAATTGGATGGAATCTGACTTAGAATTTAGGTGACCAAGGAACAAATCTAACTTTTCGCGACTATGGGGCCATATGACACAAATATGATCCATGAATCTCTTCCATTTCTTAGGGCGAAATTGAGTTGAAACTAAAGCCTTCGTTTCAAAATCTTTCATAAATAAGTTAGCAACTATAGGAGAAAGAGGAGAACCCATAGCAATACCACAAGTTTGCTCATAGAACTCACTTTGGAAGCTGAAGAAAGTTGAGGTGAGGCAGAGGCCAACTAATTTAGAAGTGTCCTGGTGTGAGATTCATTTAATGACATCAATAGCTCCCTGAATGAAGGTTTTGGTCAATAAAGACATCTTTTTATTAAAATATTATTATTCATTAACCTATTTAATAAAATTCCTTAACAACTAATAATTTTTTTTATAATAACTTTCATAAATTCATCATTGATCGGAACTTCAGGGCAGAAGAGATGGGATTGGGAGGGCTCTATCCACTAATAAATACGCCTGGGCATACACTGCCCACAATAGGATTAAAGCAAATACACCATTTAGATTAATGCAAATACACCATTTAGCGATGCGCAGTATATGCCCAAACATATTTATTGCTAAATAACCTCAAAAATAAGACTTCCCTGAGTGAGAGACCTATACTAACTTGGTGTAACTTTTGAACAGGTGATGGTTATCCTCGATAGCCTCGGAAATAAGGCTTGCCGGAGTGGGAGGCCTATACTAACTTGGTGTAACTTTTGGACGAGTCATGATCATCCCGGTTTCACGTCAAATTCGCTTATGGATCATTCCAACTCGACCTCTGCCTCATAATTGCCCCCGGTTTCGCCCCCGGTTTCACGTCACATTCCCTTGGAACGCGGTTGAAGAAAAAGAAACGATGACTTCATGATTCAATGCTGTATGGATCATTCAACTTTCACGTCAAATTCGCTTATGGATCATTCCAACTCGACCTCTGCCTCATAATTGCCCCCGGTTTCGCCCCCGGTTTCACGTCACATTCGCTTGGAACGCGGTTGAAGAAAAAGAAAAGATGACTTCATGATTCAATGCTGTATGGATCATTCAACTCTACCTCTGCCTCATAATTGCCCACCTCTGATTGAAAAAAGGCCACATCCCATCCTCGACTGCTATCAGATATTTCATAATCTTCTCTCCTTCGCATACGATCCCTCTGTTTGTAGATATCATAAAAAAGAAGTTCAAGGTTATGATCAGTATTTTCGCAAAAACAGCATTTCCCAGTCCTGCTGTTACGATTCAAGATTAGTTTTTGTCATCCCGCGGCCTAAGCCTATGATCGATACCTATCATTTCATCTCATTTACGCCCAGTGGGATTATATGTTCCTCGCCTTCCCCCCATATCTCTGCACCTCGTCTTCCTTATCCTTACTGCATGTTATGCCTCTCTATTACCGTGCTCCTTATGCTTGGACGCGCAATATGAGCATTGCCAACAAAATAATACATGTGGTAACGTAATTTTTGAGCATCCTTTTGGTGTAGGAAAGTTATATGGATGCGGTGACCCTCGCTTTCAGATCGATTGTGTGCAGAACTCAAATCCAGTAATTGAGATTCATGGGCAGAATTACACAATACTGAACTTTTACCAAAATAACTCCTTCGTGATAGTCAAAGGCCAGGACTGCCAATTTTCAGATGGATTGCAAGCCTCCGAATTTGCAGGCTCTGCCTTCAACATTACAAGTAGATACAAGTGGACTTTAAACCTGTTCAAGTGTAGCACATCTTTTGTGGATGCAAGAGGGGAGCTCAGGAAATGTAATGATACTTTCTATTACACTTCGTACGACATTGGGTATCTGTTGCCGCTATGTGATGTGGAGCAAGTCACAATTTATGATGGAATAACGGAATTGCTTTATAATGATACACAGAGAAAAGAAAGTTGTACATCATGTCAAGAAAGTGGAGGGATATGTGGTTACAATGTTTCGGTTTCAGATGGGGTTGCGCCGTTCCTCTGCTATTGCATGGATGGACCCATGAGTACCGGCAAATGCTCTGGCAAAGGTATTCTTTCATTCATATTTATGTAGCAGCGTCTGTCTCTGAATATTTTGGTTAAGCAGCCGAGTCAATAGAGCTAATTGCACCCCTTCATATTTGTGAATCAGGAAAGAAGGGTACGAATGGTGTTGCAATAGGTAAAGATACGCTCCCAACATATATTTTCGCTGATCTGTTGATTGATATATTGGCTAGGTTTCTTGATTGCTAATGCTAAAATTATTTTAACAACTCCAGGGGTTTCCGCTGGAGCGGCTGTATTCATAGCAGCAGGATTATTAGTGGGTATAAAGTTATATGCGAAGAGGAGAAAAACCGTTTCTCGCTGCTCTGTTTCGAAGGTGGAGGAATTCCTAAAGGAATATGCTGATCAAATGCCAACCAGATATTCGCTCAAACAAATCAAGAAGATCACACACAACTTTGCAGAACAATTTGGAGAAGGGGGTTTCGGTGTAGTGTATAAAGGAAACCTTCGGAATGGCACTCTAGTGGCCGTTAAGCTTCTGGATAGGCATCGGCACGGCGAGAGCGCCGACTTCATCAACGAAGTGGCCACCATTGGGCGGCTTCATCACGTCAATTTGGTTCGTCTGTTGGGGTTTTGCTTTGAAAATTTTACAAGCGCACTGGTATATGAATTCATGGCTAATGGATCTCTCGAGAAATTTATATTTACCGGAAAGGAGAAGGGAAGAGTGTTAAGGTGGGAAAGATTGTATTCAATAGCTTTGGGCGCTGCTCGTGGAATTGCATATTTACATCAAGATTGCGAGAAGCGCATCATACACTTGGACATCAAACCTCACAATATATTGCTGGACGCCGACTTCACACCAAAGGTTTCTGATTTCGGTCTGGCAAAACTTTGTGGGAAGGAAGACGACCATATCTCAATGACTGCCGCGAGAGGGACGCCCGGGTATGTTGCACCAGAGGTGTGGGACAGAGCTCTGGGACCTGTTATAGACAAATCAGATGTTTTGGAATGCAATGTTCGCTTAAACCGACCTTTCTCCTCTGGTGGCCAGAGGAGAAATAGAGCATCAAAGTTATGCAATTATTAAATTAAAAAATATATTTACAGATTGTAACGGGCATGACAAAAGCCCTATCTGAAATCGCAGAGGTTGATTAGCTTATCACACTAGGAATATTCTACTATCAGTTAATCCCGCTGTTCGATTTATTAAAAAAGAAAAATTCAACGGTGGTACATTCACCTGAGGTCAATATAAGAAGCCTTCCACTAAAAATTTGCAAAATAGATAAATTTTATCTTTAAAAAGTTGCTAAAAGCTTTGAATCACATTATTTCTGATATCATGAGAATTCTTTCTTTAGGGGGATATTGATTCACAGTGCACTACAAAACTAAGACACCGGCTTCAATGAAGCACAATATCAGTTGTAATGTACTGTTTTGTCTATAATAAACTAAATAGCGTTTTTTCTATTCTCAAAAAAATTAAGATGATCACCGAGCGTGAAATTTTATTCAATTTCAGTTGTTTAGCCCAAAATAGGCTAGTTTGTTTATTTTTTCAGTTGAAAAAAAACTCTGGTATATATATTGTACCAGTTCAATAGCTTCAAATAAAAAGAAGACATAATTCGAACATACAGTTAGTATAATTCAGTAACCAAAGTATGCAACACTTTCTTTACAGTACTGAAATAAAACAGTGACAAGAAAAACAGGAAACACCAAAATGCTCCCCAGAGATATGACAAAAACTACATCCAGTAGGTAACCATAAAAAATGCTAGTTTGTTTATATTAATTTTTGAAAACTACATCCAGTAGGTAACCATAAAAAATGCTAGTTTGTTTATATTAATTTTTGTTTGCTAGTGTGGAATAAAATTTGGATGCCATAAGAATGGGTTAACAAAAGTTTTGGTTTTACTTAAAAACCCTTTAACTTTATTATCAATTCTTTCAACCATTATTTAAATTTTGAATTAACTAAGTATTGTAGGGCATTGTAGTCTCTCTTATAAGCTTTTAAACAAATTGCAATTTGATATAGTACTTAATAAATTTTGGTGGGTTTTAGTAATTACTATAATTTTACACATTTACTTTTTTATTTTTATTGGTTAAAGTGTTGAATATGTTAGCAAAAATAACTATTCAAAATGCGAAATAAATACTTAAAAGGAATTAAAAATTAAAACTTAAAACTTAAAATTGCCCATTAAATAATACCTCCAGCCATTGATGAATTATACTATGTAGAAAAAGTATATTTGTAGAGATGAAATCTGCACAAAGATCAACGCTCCAAGAAGTGCTCCAACGAATGGTTTATTGTAGATTCTTCAAGGAAACGAAACAGACTTTAATAAAACTATAACGCAACAACCAGAGACTCGAGTGTTCTTCTCTATGTTCACTTTTCTGCAATGAAGCCTCCTTAACATAGCCACTACACAGCACTGCGTCCTCAATACCAACACTAAAGAAAATATGAAGGCACTTCCAAGCTTGCCTCACTCTGACTTGATGGTGTAAGGCTGAAGGGGATTAAGTTAGTGAGCTTGGGGACCAAACAGAAGAATTTATAGTCAAGATTCCATCAAACTTCTGTTGGCTATTCGTTAAGTTTTCCACAAATCATGGTAGGTAACTGTAATGGGAGTAACGGACTAGATAACTGCAATGAGAGTAACGGATCACTTCAGAAGCTCCCAAAAAGAAATTAAAACTTCAGTTGATTTCCTAATTTAAGGAAATAACTGCAGTTGGTTTCCATAATTTAAGGAAACAATTGCAGATCAGTTTCCAGAAATCGCACGTTGGGAGAGGGAGCTTAAAATTCTCCCACTTGGTCCATACTTCCAATCTTAATGTCTCATCTTAAAACCCATAAAAAATATGTATTAAGTAATAGATACATGAATCATGGCGATAAGTCCTCTAATGACGAGTATTATCTTCCATGTATTACTATGTATTTATTTCTATTAAAATTTATGTGGCAACAATTTCTTAATGAATAAACCCTATGTTCATTCTTGGTCCTACAGAGATGAATTCTCTCAAATCAAATTAAGATGCACATAGATATGATAAAAACATCATAATAATTAAGAATTTCATTAAAATAACATTGTTCATACAATGAGAAACTACATAATGGAACCTAGTCCCATATTCATTACATGATTCTTGAATTTAAAAGGTGGCATGCCCTTAGTCAAAAGATCAACGATCATCAACTCAGTGCTAACGTGCTCAATGGTCACTTTCTTTTATTTAACACGTTCCCTTATGGCTAAATACTTAATGTCAATGTGTTTATTTCGACTCCCACTTTTGTTGTTCTTAGCCATAAAAATAACAGCTGAATTGTCGCAATACATTCTCAATGGCTTAGAAATAGAATCCATAATTCTAAGCCCAGAAATGAAACTCTTAAGCCATACACCTTGTAAAGTAGCCTCAAAACAGGAGACGAACTCGGCTTCCATAGTGGAAGTGGCAATCAAGGTCTACTTGGCACTCCTCCATGATACAGCTCCACCGACCATGATAAAAATGTATTCTGATGTTGATTTGCGTGAATCAACATCAGAATCTAAGTAGCCAATTACTTCTAAATTGTCCACCCGTCTATACATAAGCATGTAGTTTTTGGTTCCTTGAAGGTACCTCATTACTTTTTTTGCAGCTCTCTAGTGGTCTAAACCTGGATCACTCTGATATCGTCCCAACATTCCCACAACAAATGCAATGTCAGGTCTTGTGCAGACTTGAGCATACATTAAGCTTCCGACATCAGAAGCATATGGAATGTTCTTCATTTGTTCCCTTTCAAAGTCGTTCTTCGGGCATTGGTTCAAATTGAACCTATCACCTTTCACAATGGGAGCAACACTTGGTGAACAATCCTTCATCTAAAATCTCTCTAAAATTTTATTAATATAGGTTTCCTGAGACAGACCCAAGATGCCTCGAAATCTGTCTCTATGGATCTTAATTCCGATGACATAAGATGCCTCACCCATATCCTTCATATCAAAATTTTTAGAGAGGAATTGTTTCACTTTATGCAGCAAACCCTTATCATTGGTTGCTAGCAAAATGTCATCCACATATAAAACAAGAAAACAGATTTTACTCCCACTGAATTTCAGGTATATACATTCATCCATAATGTTTTCTACAAGACTGAAAGAAGAAATTACATTATGAAATTTCAAATACCATTGGCGGGATGCTTGTTTTAATCCGTATAATGATTTCTTGAGCTTGCAAACCAATTGCTCACCATCACTAGAGGAGAATCCTTTAGGTTGTTTCATGTAAACCTCCTCCTCTAGATCTCCATTGAGAAATGTCGTTTTCACATCCATTTGGTGCAAATCCAAGTCAAAATGGGCTACTAATGCCATAATAACGCGCAAGGAATATTTCTTAGATACAGGAGAGAAAGTCTCCGTGTAATCGATTCCTTCTTTCTGAGTGAATCCCTTTGCAACGAGTCTTGCCTTGTATCTCTCAATGTTGCCCAATGAGTCTTTCTTTGTCTTAAAGACCCAATTACATCCAATGGCTTTTGCACCATTAGGCAACTCAACAAGATCCCAAACTTCGTTACTCTTCATAGAATTCATCTCTTCCTTCATGGCATCATACCATAATTCTGATTCTTTACAATTCATGGCTTGTGAAAAATACTCGGGATCATTTTTGGCTCCAATATTGTAGTCAGATTGTTGTAGATACACAATATAATCATCAGATATTGCTGATCTCTTTGCTCTAGTAGATCTTCTTAATGTTGTACCACCATCTTCCTGAGAAGTATGTGGTTCAACTTGTTGTTCAAAAATTCTTGGCAATTCTTGAACTATTTGATCTACTGGAATGTCGTCAGCAGCTTGTGGAACTTCAACAATTGGTTGTTCAACACCAGTTTGTAATTGAGGGGTGCTATGAACAATAACCAATCTATCACTTGAGGTGGAAGGTTGAGATTCTGAATGATCCTTCTTAGAAACTATTTTCTTGGTTTGATCGCTCCCACTAATCAAGTAATTTTCAAGAAACTTTGCATTTCTTGATTCCACAATCCTAGTGCTGCGAGATGGACAATAAAATCTGTAACCTTTAGACCTTTCAGCATATCCAATAAAATACCCACTAATGGTCCTTGGGTCCAGCTTCTTCTCTTGTGGATTATATATTCTCACTTCAGACGGGCATCCCCAAACGCGCATATGTCGCAAACTCGGTTTCCAACCTTTCCATAATTCAAATGGCATTTTAGGAACAACCTTGGTTGGAACTCGGTTTAATATATACATGGCCGTCTTAAGTGCTCCAGTCCACAAGGATTTAGGAAGATTAGAGCTGCTAAGCATACTCCGCACCATGTCCAATAATGTTCGATTTCTTCTTTCTGCTACACCATTTTGGTCGGGTGAACCAGGCATGGTGTATTGGGCAACAATCCCATGCTCTTGAAGAAATTTTGCGAATGGCCCAGGTGCTTGTCCATCTTTTGTGTATCTACCATAATATTCTCCACCTCTATCTGATCTCACGATCTTAATTTGCTTGCCGCATTGATTCTCTACTTCAGCCTTAAAGATCTTAAAGGCATCTAATGCTTCGCTCTTTTTATGAAGCATGTAGAGGTACATATATCGTGAGTAATCATCTATAAATGAGATGAAGTATCTCTGACCATGTGAGTCCATGTCTGGACTACATATATCAGTATGTATGATCTCTAATATGTCTGAACTTCTATTGGCACCTTTCTTTGACTTGTTGGTCTGCTTTCCCTTTATGCAGTCCACACAAGTCTCAAAATCAGTAAAATCCCGAGGATTAAGTAACCCTTAATTTACCAAGCTTTTAATTCTTTCTATGGAGATATGACCTAGTCTCCGGTGCCATAATTAGAGGAATTTTAATTAATAACACATCTTTTAGTGCCAGTGTGAACATGCATTGAATCATAAGTGACATTGTTTTGTAAATTAATGCAGTAAATACCATTAGACAAAATACTATTCCCAACACAATCAGATTTATAAAATAAACTGAAGAATGTTTCTGAAAATTTAAAGGAATATCCAAAAGGTACAAGCCTTGAAACTGAAATCAAGTTTCTAGAAAACTTGGTACATAAAAGGTCTTTTCTAATTCTAAAACAAAGCCACTACTTAATGTTAAATAGCATGTTCCTATAGCTTCCACATGCGAGCCCATCTTGTTTCCTGATAAGATGCTTTGCTCACTTCCCACTGGATTCCTTAGGTTTTGCAAACCCTGCAAGGAATTCGAAATGTGAATTGTTGATCCAGAATCAATCCACCAAGTGTTAATATTGACATTAACCATATTAGATTCATAACAAACAAACGAGATTGGATTACCTTTGTCTGCAAGCCATTTCTGAAATTTGGCGCATTCCTTCTTCATGTGTGCCTTCTTTTTATAGAATAAACACTTAGAATCCTTCTTGATATCAGCTTGGGGAGGTACTTTACCTTTCCCTTTCCGATTGGCTTGAGATTTTCCCTTTCCTCGTGTTGTCAGCATTGCACTTTCTCCCATTTCCATCACCAGTCTCTCTTCCTCTTGAACACACATGGTCATGAGTTCATTAATTGACCATTTATCCTTATGTGTGTTGTATGAGATTTTGAAGGGTCCGTATTGGTGTGGAAGGGTGTTCAGGATGTAGTGCACCAGGAAATACTCTGATATTTCAACCTCGAGTTTCTTCAATTGAGCCACAGTGTCCCTCATTTGCATGATGTGCTCGCGCACACCTTTCACACTGGTGAGCCTTAGGGATGAGAACTTCATGATTAGGGTGCTTGCTAGTGCCTTGTCTGAAGTGACGAATTGATCATCAATGGCTTTCAGCAAGTCTCAGACCTTTTCATGCTGTTCAACGGAACCACGAATACCAGCTGAAATTTTAGTCTTAATGAACATCATGCTTAGGCGATTAGATCGTTCCCATCGTTCATAAAGCGTGATGTCCGTTGTAGTGCTGGTATTATTAAGTGCTGGTGGTTCATCTTTCCTAATAGCATATTCTGTGTCCATCCACCCCAAATGAAGGAGAACTCTCTCCTTCCAGACCTTATAGTTATCTCCTTTAAGTTCAGGGATATCAATACGAATTTCAGAGAAATTTGCAGGTTGTACAACTGCATAAAATTAAAGATCACATGTTTATGTTAAAATTGAGGCCTAAATAAAATTTCATGCTTTACCAATGTAAATCACGCTTAAAATTTAATCTAATGACATAAAAATTGTCTGTGGACTAAATTTTTATTTCAAGAAAATTTATTTATTCTTTATGATAGAATTTATCAAATTATTCACTTAATTCATAGTTCTAAGGGTATATTATGATTATAATTTGTTATAAATTCTATCTTAGTTTTGAACTTTATGATAAAACTATTAATGCATAATTCCTATGGGTAAGTTATGAATATTTTATCCTAATTAATTACATAAATATAACAAAAATTCCTGTGGGATAAAATTTATTATATTTAGTATAATTAATTACAATTAATGTCTAAATACTCTTTATGTGATCCTAATCAATCATAATATATATAATTTTATTTAATTAGAGAAGCTGTGGCTATTATCTTAATCAATTAAAATTATATGGATCACTAGACATTATTTACATAAAAAAAAAAAAAATTAACTTGACATGAGAATAATGATAATTTGCATAAATAAAATTACAATATTCATGCATAAATTTTAACGATGGGTCTCGTTTACTCAACCAAAATAGCATATTTTAACTAGAGCAGTAATAATTAATTCATGCAAATTAAATTGCACAACAATTATTCAAATTGCACTAAATAAATATTGTAATCATAAAATTGAGAAAAAAAATTAGACATATTTCCAAATAATTTAATTCAGAAAATTCTCAAAATATGTCTATAATCAACAAGGCAGAGATAAAACCTCCCTCTGATACCAAATGTTAGCATAACATAATGATTCAAAATGAAGAATAAATACTTAAAAGGAATAAAAAATTAAAACTTAAAATTTCCCATTAAATAATACCTCCAGCCATTGATGAATTATACTATGTAGAAAAAGTAATTTTGCAGAGTTTAAATATACACAAGATCAACGCTCCAAGAAGTGCTCCAACGAATGGTTTATTGCAGATTCTTCAAGGAAATGAAACAGACTTTAATAAAACTATAACGCAACAGCCAGAGCCTCGAGAGTTCTTCTCCATGTTCACTTTTCTGCAACGAAGCCTCCTTAACGTAGCCACTACACAGCATTTCATCCTCAACACCAACACTAAAGAAAATCTGAAGGCACTTCCAAGCTCTCCTCACTCTGACTTGATGGTGTAAGGCTGAAGGGGATTAAGTTAGTGAGCTTGGGGACCAAACAGAAGAATTTATAGCCAAGCTTCCATCAAGCTTCTGTTGGCTATTCGTTAAGTGTTCCACAAATCATGGTAGATAACTGTAATGGGAGTAACGAACTAGATAACTGCAATGGGAGTAACGGATCACTTCAGAAGCTCCCAAAAATAAATTAATTAACTTCAGTTGATTTCCTAATTTAAGGAAATAACTGCATTTGGTTTCCATAATTTTAGGAAACAACTGCAGATTAGTTTCTAGAAATCACACGTTGGGAGAGGGAGCTTAACAGAATAATGTATAAATAATAATGAGCAGCAACTCTAATGTTATTTGGGTGGTCATGAGTTATTTTGAAGGATTTAAATTTAGGTAGTTTTCATATGAAATTTAAAAATGAAAAATGACTACACAAATATTTAAAAATCATGGCATAAATATTGCAACTATATTTAGAAATTGTGACAAAAATATTGCAATTACATCTAGAAAATATAGCAAAAAAATCTTTGGAATTCATCCAAATCAACATCTTATTGTGAAAAAGTTGCAATAAGACTTTCAAGTTATGGTCAATCAAAGATTTGAAAAAACATATTTTCAATATTGAAAAATAAATATTCATTTTCCAAAGTTAAGGATTATAATTTTCTTTGGTCAATGATAAACTAATTAGATTCCTGCCTTGGCAGGAACTAATAATATAATATTTTTGTGTATTTGAGTCTCTATTTATTAGTGGATGATTTAACCTTCACCTATTAAACCTAGAGTTATTTAAAATCTTGAGCTAAGGCACCCCTTCTCTTTTTTAGTAAAGAGGATATCTTTATATTTTGAAAGTTTACATGGATCTATTTAATGATTAAGTCATATATTTCACAGTATATGAAGATTTCTTGAAGCCTATTTTTAATACACAATATTTCATTCTTTACATCTAACTTTGATTACCAATGTTTTATTCTTTACATCGAAAAATAGTTTTGAGTTTTTATTACTCATATTATTGGATTTTACTATTACATATTTTCCTAATCATCAATACTAATAAGTATAATACATTTTGTCCCTCGTTATTTCTGAACCATCTTAGATAAAATCTTAGTCAGGAGAAGTTGATGTTGAAGATAAATAAACAAAAATATTCTTGTGAGAGAAAGATTTAATGAATCTTCATTGAGGTTTTGAATATAATGGTTGACATTCATTTCAATCTTTTAAATTTTGAAAAAAATAAAAATTGTAAGTTGTATATTCTCACTTTTTTTCTTTATTCAAATTTTTAAAATATCTAATTCAATAAAATCCAAATCCAAAGTCAAATTTGAATTTAGTAACTATGGTTTTATGGGGTAAGTTTATTTTCAATTTTCAATTATTTGTAAATATTTGTAAGTCTAGTTTCTTCAGAGTATTGAACCTTGGTTTATACACATAGTTTAGTAGACAAAATTTTATTATTGGATGTCAATCATATTAATTAGACTTTAAATTATTGTATGTTATCTTTTAAATGATCAATTATAGTAAAAGGATTTATTAAATAATAAGATACAAGGAAAAATATTTTGAAACCCAAATATATGGGGACAAGTGGAGAACATTGAATCTAATAATTGTTGGTATAAAAGTGTGGAAAGATAAGGACATGCTAGCCATAGTAAAAGAAGAACTAAAAAATAAATCATATATTAAAGCAACTTATTTCATAAAAGAAAAGAGATTGGAAAAATAATCAAACATAAAGATAGGTTGATTTGTGTCAAGGTAAGTTGTAATAACCATGAATATGGAATACTTAGTAAATATAGAGACTTAAAAGGTTCAAGAATATTTATAAATGAAGACTTTGTTCCCACTGACTAGGGTGAGTTAAGGAAAGAGGTTCAAAATATTAAGGAAACCATATAGGAATGCAAATGGGCAATAATTAGAATTAGAAAATATATTATTAGGGACATGGACCATTATAATAATAATAATAATAAATAGGAAATCCCTTTTCAGAACTTTTATGGATTTCCATGGCATAAAGGTCATATGCCAAGTTGGATCTGAAGTGAAATTGATATTATTTTTTATCCAAGTAGCTAGGTTCATTATAGGATGTATACTTGTTTACCAGCAAAACCATTTATAGCAAACGAGGTCTATATCATACCTTACCTATAACCACTCATTTGTAGGAAATAATTTACATAGACTTTATGGGAGGTTTACCACCAACCAATAAGGGACAATGACTACTTATTTGTGGAAGATGCAAGTTAAAAAAGAAGTGCATTCTCATGCTCTATAAAAAAGACATCATGGGGTAAGAAGAAATGAACTTGTTCTTTGAACATGCCCTGGTGCATTTTGGAACACTATGGAGCATCATTTCAAACAAGGAAATCATATTTCACAATGCATTGTGGACTACATTATGGAGGAATATGGACACACAATTGAAAATGTATACGATATTTACAAAAAAATAGGTAAACATAATTAGTCAACAAGACTTTGATACAAATTATTGAGGGTTATAATTATAAGTATCTGAAGACCTAGGATGGAAATTTAGTTGATATACAACACTCCTATAATAGAGTAGTCCACACTTTAATCAGTAAGTCACCATTGTTTTAGATATTTTTCACCTTTACTTCTGGAAGTAGTATGTTGGCATCACAGAGGAGTGAGGAAGGATCTCATAAGGGATGCTTTATGTTTTTTCTTTGATAAGATCGGGAAAATCCATTTATAATTACAATAGGCGCTAAATAAATAATAGGAGAAATACAAGGCCAAAAATCATCAACACTGTTGGAAATACTGAGAGCGGGGTGAATTAGTGTTTCTTTTCAATTATTAATTTTACCAATTAGATCACTTATATTTAGAACACAAAATGAAAAATGATGGAATAGATACTTTTATTAATTTCTTCTTTACAATAAGTAAAGTACAATAATGATATAGGGCTCCAACCCTAGATGAAGACTCCAATCTTCCAGGCTCCAACATGTATTATGCCAAGCACCGACTTGGTCTTTCCAAGGCTCCAACCTTGTCAATTTGAGGCACCAACCTCTAGGGCTCCAAACCTATCTCTGGTACAAGCTCCGACCTGGTTTCTTGAGGACTCCAATCCTCTAGGGCTCCAACCCACTGTTTCAATTTGTCACGATAATTTTAAAGATCTTCAAGGCTCCCATTCTCTTCTGCACTCTACCCTGACAATATCTTCACACTCAACAATGCCTTCTCCAAACCACTTCATCAATGCCAAACTTGTCTTCTCAGAAGGTGTCTCCACTACTCTTCATGTCACCCAAACAATTTCTCGAAGGTTACCTCATGATGGATGCATCATTGTTTCCAAGATCAGCTAAAGCTTCTCAACAAGATGTCTTCAAATGTATGTAGCAAGCCTGCTCCAAAAATATTCTTTAATAGATCTGCACACCAACCTTCAAGGGGTCTTCAATAGATTTCCAAGATATACCAATCAAGAGGATCCCCCAGAATTCTTCAAATTCAATTTAAGATGTATTCACCAAGAGTCTTCTTAAAGGTTGCTCCAAACTATGCCCCAAGGAGGTTTCTCTAGGTCTTTGTTTGAGCCTTCAACAGGTGGACTACCCAATTTCAAAAATCGACCCTTCACGAGGATAATCACAGGACTGTCCACAACAAAGGTAGGCTACAGGTCTGAGGAGAATAAGTTAACTAGTCTTGTTGGTCTGAGCCTCTTTATCAATCATCAAGGTGATATGGTGACTGTCCACTTGTCACAAATAAAAAACTTGAATGATGAATTGCCCAACCATTATTATTTTCTTGCTTCTGTCCTCTAATCTGAGTTGTGACTTACCTCTGCAATTGTCTAATTCGATTGTTCCATAGCTACAAGTTTTGAGGTGCTTGTAAAATGGTCTGAGCTCCAAAACAAGTCTCCAAAGTCAGGTAGTCTGAGGTATGTAGCTTGAAAAAAACGAGCTGTAATGGAGACTCTCCATAGATCTGAGATAGAATACAAATCCGAAGTGCAGTGGTCCGAGCTTTCCCAAGGGTCATAGTTTCGAGTTTACAAGGTATCCGAAGCCTGAACAGATCTATGGTTTCTTGATTTGAGGTAGGGAAGATATATCAACATTTTCGAGGAGGTGTTAACCTAAATAGATCTGAGTTCTATAGCTGCACCATAAGACAGTCCACACAGTGCCGAGGGTTATTGTTGAAGTAATAAGCCACTGGTACGAAGTGTATTACAGTTGTTACCACTGTTGTATGACCGCAAATATACCCACTGAAGAAGGTCTAAACTCTGTAAATACTCTTCAAAATTTTAGAGATATCGAAATTCTGAACTTTACAACGACTGTACCATGCTCTCTAGCACAGATCCAAGCTCAGAAAGCAAACATGAGCTCCTTTAATCCATAATCTGAGCCTCCTTCTAATTCTGGTTCACTGTCATAAGGGTTCGAGTTCCTTATATGCCTTTCAGGGATTTAAACAGTGATATGATCTTCAAGAATTTCCCAAACAATTTTTTCCTATCCTCTTTGGCCTCCTTTATCCTTATGTTATTATTCTATGAGATCTTGACTGAAATGGATGACTAAAATGAGAATATATGACTTGTATTTATACTATTTTTGCGTTTAAGGTGAGGAGACACGTCACTAAGGCAGGCCGACATGAGAGCTGGAAGAGGTCGGCTCCAAAAATGGAATAATTATTGCACAACTTTGAAAATATATATCTTCCTACCCAAGGGGATTTTTGGGACATATGAGGGCTCGTTGGAAAGAGGAAGGAGTCCTCTTTAAGATGGACAAGGGTTGATTTTGATATCCTACCTTCAAGGTCCCAAAAAAATCATTTTTCTTGATGGTTGTCCTTGTGTTCCTATGCATAAAAATGATGGACAGTGAGCCTTCATTTAGATAGATCTTATGAATTATTTTCTTGGTGATTGTACTATATTTATTGTGCATGAAGGGATGAACAGTAAGCTGAAAAGTGAGCTCCTTATGTGTATATGGATAAATTTATCAAGTATATATACTTCCATCAATGATATTTCCTGAATGCCAATTAAGTGATCTCCAAGTCACTTCATGTCATGTCACCAATCATTGTCCATGTCATCAAATGGTCCTCCATGTCAACATATAGACTCCAACCATGTCATCAAGACCTTCATCAAGTGTCATCACATATGACATCATTAAGTGTAGTATTCTAGGATAATAAACAAGTTACATGACTGATACTCGGCAACTTTAAGAATATTCGCCATCTTGGTATCATGCTGGTTCTAGGCTTCTTTATCAAGAGTAAGCAAATCATCATCAATGACATCCTTATTAACCAAGAGGGACATGTCATCATGAGCAAGGACATATTTATACGAGGTCTGCATGATGTTACTTCTAGGGTTTTCCATTAGGTTATTAGGACTTTACAAAAATATTGATCCTCATATTGAAATCAATGAAAACCTTAGACCAAAAATCTCCCCCTTTGTCATTGATGGCAATATTATTGCCCTTCAAACATTCTCTCCCCCTTTGACATCAATGGAAAATGAGGTGCCCAAGTATTTCCCCTATCAAGCTACTTCTTTTCTTCATGAATAGTAGTCCTTCATAGGTATGTTACACCCCCTATCATGGCGCTCTTCCTTTTGGCAATGTGGTCCATGATATGTTTTCACTTCTTCATGTGGTGAACCAACTTCTTCTGCATGCATAAACTCTTCTAGCTCAAGAAAAACTTACAACCTTGTGAACAAGTGGAAGAAAACCAGTTCATCAGATGAATAAGGGATCATGTTCATCAATGAATTTGTTCCCACAATATTATCTAGCAAAGGATGACCGTTCAAGTGTGACTCATCAAGGTTTTCATACGGCCCATTCACGGATAGCCTCTGCAAGAATGGTCAAGAATCACAAGCTCCCCCTAATAGTATGCATAGTCTTCTTCTTGGTAGAAAGTCGTCATCAAACATTGTAATATCATATCTGCCAATGATGTCTTCATCAAATCAAAAACATGTGTTGTTGGCTGGAGTGCTCAAGAGACTTTCAAATCCAATCTGCTTCCTTTTCCACACTTGTGTAATTTTCTTCTCTAGCTTGGTTGTCATAGTTTTACCTTGTTTAGGGACCTAAGTCAAGTTACAATCACGAGCCATATGTCCAATTTTGTGGCAATTGAAGCATTCCATTTTGCTCATAAATGAAGATGCATGATTTCTTCTTGCAAGGCTTCTTCTAGGAGATTGACAGGGATCATTAAAATTTTCCTTATGGTATGCCCTACAATCCTTTTCCATGTGCCCAAAGTTTTTAAAAGAATAGAAATAACCAAGAAATATACTTTGGTACCTAGGAGATAAAGAGTTCCTTGAAGTACTTCTGAAGTCATCTGTAAATCTCCTTGAAGTAGGATTTCTTCTAATGTCATCTTGACTCTTGCCTTTGCTGGAACTGGGAGTATCATTTCTTCCTGGCTTCCTCACATCTTTGTTGTTTGAAGCATTATTATTCTTTCTTGAGGGTTCACCTGCATAGCCAAGAACTGATTTATCAAGGGGGGATATTTGATGACTTAGGATGTCTTCTAGGGTTTGAGAACTCTTCAATTTCTTATTCAAAAAGTCAACTTCCTTTTTAAGAGAGACAATTTCTCCTTTCAATTTTTCACAATCTTCATCTTTCATGACTAGTTGCTTCTTCATTTCTTCCATCATCCTTGTTGCTTCTTCTGCTTCGATTTTATGGGAGATTATATTTGATTTCATTATGAATATTTCTTCATTCTCCTTTGCTAGATTGCTCTCCATTTCTTCTTTTATTCTTTTAGATTCACATGTTTCGGCCTTGAGAAGATTGATGCCTGATTTTAGTTTGAAGATTTCTTCATCCTTTTCTTCTAGTTGAGATTTAAGAGAGGGAACCTCTTCCTTGTATTGACTAATCTCTGCATCAATATTGTTCAAGCTCTTAAGTCTTTGTTCAAGGTGGCTTGACAAAGTTTCTTCCCTTTTCTTTGCCTTATCCAATTGATTTGTCATAGATATGACTTCTTCATGATGCTTTATTTTGTTTTGATGAAATTCCTCTTTAAGTTTGGCGAGCTCCTCATCTCTTTCTTTTACTTGAAGCTTGACAAAGTCAACTTCCTTCCTTGTGTTGTCTTGGTTACCATCTTGCACTTTCTTCTTAAGTTCCTCATTTTCCTTTTTCAAACTGTTAATCTCTTCAATGTAAGCCATAAGTTTATTCAGGAGTTCTTCTTCAAAGTCTTCTTTGTTCTCTTCATCTTCTAGGTCTTCTTTAGCCTTGTTGTCATCTCACTTATCTTCAGCTTCCTTGATGGATTCAAGACTTATTTATTGTTTTTCATCATCTTCTTGACTAGAGATCATTGTCAATGCTCCTTTTGAGTTAAGACCATGAAGTTTGTCCCATATGACTTTTGCTGACAAACATTTTTTAAAATTGGCCTTCACAGAATTTGGTAACTCATTCAAAATCGCCTTGATTGCTCTTGTATTATACTCCTTGAATTATTCATCCATCGTGTCATTAGTAATCATTGATTTCCAAACTTCAATTCCTTGAGTCTTAAAGAAATTCCTCATTCTTGCCTCCCATATGTCAAAATTTCTATTGAACAATGGAGCCTTCACAAATTGATTGAGTTCAATTTCGATGGTTGAGGAAGACACATCTTTAAGAGGATTGGAGACTTTCTTCCTTGGCTTTTCCATTTGTGTTCTAATGATCAACCTTCAAGCTGTTAGGCTTTGAGTGAAGGTACTGGCTCTGATACCAATTCTTGGAAATACTGAGAGGGGGGTGAATCAATATTTCTTTTCAATTGTTAATTTTACTAGTTAGATCACTTATATTTAGAACACAAAATGAACAATGATGGAATAGATAATTTTATTAATTTCTTCTTTACAATAAGTAAAGTACAATAATGATATAGGGCTCCAACCCTAGATGAAGACTCTAATCTTCCAGGCTCCAACCTGTATTGTGCCAAGCACCGACTTATTCTTTCCAAGGCTCCAAACTTGTCAATTTGAGGCACCAACCTCTAGGGATCCAACCCTATCTCTGGTACAGGCTACGACCTGGTTTCTTGAGGAATCCAACCCACTGTTTCAATTTGTCATGATAAGTTTGAAGATATTCAAGGCTCCCATTCTCTTCTGCACTCTGCCCTAACAATATCTTCACACTCAACAATGCCTTCTCCAAACCACTTCATCAATGACAACCTTGTCTTCTCAAAAGGTGTCTCCACTACTCTTCATGTCACCCAAACACTTTCTCGAAGGTTACCTCATGATGGTTGCATAATTGTCTCCAAGATCAGCTAAAGCTTCTCAACAATATTTCTTCAAATGGATACACCAAGCCTACTCCAAAAAGATTCTTTAATAGTTCTGCACACCAACCTTCAAGGTGTCTTCAATAGATTTCCAAGATATACCAATCAAGAGGATCCCCAAGACTTTTTCAAATTCACTTAATATGTATTCACCAAGGGTATTCTTAAAGACTGCTCCAAACTATGCCCCAAGGAGGTTGCTCTAGGTCTTTGTTTGAGCCTTCAACAGGTGGAATACCCAATTTCAAAAAATTGAACCTTCATGACGATTGTCACAGGACTGTCCACAACAAAGGTATGCTACAGGTCTGAGGAGAATAAGTTAACAAGTCTTGTTGGTCCAAGCCTCTTTATCGGTCTTCAAGGTGATATGGTGACTTTCCACTTGTCACAAATCCAAAACTTGAATGATGAATTTCCCAACCATTATTCTTTTCTTGCTTTTGTCCTCTAATCTGAGTTGTGACTTACCTCTACAATTTTCTAGTCCGACTGTTCCAAAGCTACAAGTTTTGAGGTGCTTGTAATATGGTCTGAGTTCCAAAACAAGTCTCCAAAGGCAGGCAATATGAGGTATGTAGCTTGAAAAAAACGCGCTGCAATGAAGACTCTCCACAGATCCGAGATAGCATACAAATCCAAAGTGCAGTGGTCTGAGTTTTCCCAAGGGTAATAGGTCCAGGTTTACAAGGTATCCAAAGCCTGAACATATATGTGGTTTCTTGATTTGAGGTAAGGAGGATATATCAATAGTTCCAAGGAGGTGTTAACCTAAACAGATCCGAGTTCTGTAGTTGCACCAGAAGACAATCCACACAGTGCCGAGGGTTATTTTTGAAGAAATAAGCCACAGGTACGAAGTGTATTACAGTTTTTACCACTATTGTATGACCACAGATATACCCATTGAAGAAGGTCTAAACTCTGTAAATACTCTTCAAAATTTCAGAGATATCGAAATTCTGAACTTTACAACGACTATACCATGCTCTCTAGCACAGATCCAAGCTTAGAAAGAAAACATGAGCTCCTTTAATCCATAATCTAAGCCTCCTTCTAATTATGGTTCACTGTCTGTTATGAAACCAACTCCAAAAATAGAAGAAAATAGGATCAATGCCTTAGAAATAGCCACTTCGAGGGGGCAACCTCCAATACATTACATAAATGAACAATTCTTGGATGATACAAATGACAAAACCTCCTTTCTATATATAGGAGTCCATGGGGCCACAATGTAATCCTAGTGGGGCGATAATGTAATCCTTCCCGACCTAAAAATAATAATGTAAGGGCACAATAATAACAATATGAAGAAATAATAAAAATACAATAATTAACAACAATAAGGGACTACACTAGTAATATCAAGACCAATATGATCCTTTCCTTCAAAAAAGTGTTGTCCTCAACGCTGAGTAGATCAACGCTGAGTAGTTTCCAAACACTGAGTAGTTTCCAAAGCTTTTGTATAAAATTTCGATCTTCCTGCTAGAATTATTCAATGGGTAAAAGTTCTTTAATTTGATGAGACATTCAAATTGATCGATTTTCAGAGAGTCACGCAGTTCTTGTTTCTTTGGACTGCCCTTAAAGTTCCTAATGGTTTTTTCCTTCTCATCAAGTTCGAAATATTGTTTCAACTTCCAGTTTTGTCCTTTGGTGCTTCTTTAAACATGAAACATGGAAAACTGGATGCACTCGCGAAGAAGCAGGAAGCTCCAATTTGTTTTCCATAGTACCAATCTTTTGCAACACCTTGTAAGGACCATAGTACTTTGGCGATAATTTATTATCCTTCTTAGCTTGTTTGAGGGACATTTTTTTGTATGGTTGTAGCCATAAAAATGCCCAGTCTCCCATATCAAAACTTCTCTCACTGTGATGTTGATCTTCTTGTTGTTTCATTCGATTTTGTGCCAAATTTAGGTTATCCTTTAAGAGTTGGATAACTTCTTGTTGATGCTCGATGTGATCCTCCACTGCCTGAACCCTAGAATTTTGCCTTAAAGAAGATGTGATGGACGGTGGATGATATCCATAAAGTGCCATAAATGGGGTCATTTTTTCTGCAGTATGGAAGGAAGTGTTATACCACCATTCAGCAAGAGGTAACCACTTGACCCATTGTGATTGCTTATCAGATACAAAACAACGAAGATATCCTTCCAAACATTTATTCACTATCTCTGTTTGACCATCGGATTAAGGATGATAAGATGAGCTATGAGCTAGTTGAGTACCCAAACAAGAAAATAATCTTGTCCAAAAATTTCCTGTAAAAATGGGATCTCTGTCACTTATAATAATCTTCAGGTTTCCATGTAGCTTTTGAATTGTATCCATAAATGCAGTAGCAACTGTACTTGCTTTAAATGGATGAGACAATGCACAAAAGTGTGCATACTTGGTAAGTCTGTCAACTACCACCATAATGAAACTCCTTCCTTTGGACTTAGGAAAACCTGTGATAAAATCCATTGAAATCTCCTCCCAACATTGACTTGGAATGGATAAAGGTTGTAGAAGACTCAGGGTCTTAATTGTCTCAACTTTATTTTGCTGGCAAACCAAACATTCTGCCACAAAATTTTGATTATCAGATTTAAGGCCATCCCAAAAAATTATTTCTTCACCCTATGGTAAGTTTTTAAAAATCCTAAGTGTCCTCCTAAAGGAGAAGTGTGCAATTCCAAAAGAATCTTTCGTTTTAGTTGGGAATTGTTGCAAATATATAAGCGATATTTGTACCATAAGGAACCATTTTTCCAACTAAATGTATCAGATGTACTAGGATCTTGCTGCAACTTTTGAATGAGTGTCCACACTTCTTCATCCTTCTTCCATTCATCCCTTGCTTTGGTTATCCAATCTGGTTGGATAATAGAAATAACACAAAACAATGCTTCCACCTCTTCATCCTTTGTTCAGAGTGCATCTGCAACAACATTTATCTTCCCTTTTTTTTAGATTATTTCAAAGTCATAACCCAACATCTTTGTGACCCATTTTTGCTGCTCTTTTGAAGATAGTCTTTGTTCCAAAAAGTGTTTAAGACTATCATGATCAGTTTTTACCTTGAAGTGTCTTCCTATTAGGTAAGGTCTCCATTTCTTTAGTGCATGTAGTATTGCCAACATTTTCTTCTCATAAATAGCCCTATGTAAATACTTTCCTTTGATTGAACGACTTTCAAAAGTAATGGGTCTTCCTTCTTGCATTAAAACAACACCAATTCCATTTCTTGAGGCATCACATTCCATAATAAAGGTTTTTGTGAATTCTGGCATAGGTAAGACTGGTGTTAGGCACATTGCCGCTTTAAGATGTTCTAAGGCCTTAGTTGCTTCAGGAGTCCATAAAAATTCATCTTTCTTGAATAATGTTGTTAGAGGTGCTGCTATTCTCCCATAATTCTTAAAAAACTTTCGATAATACCCTGTTAACCCGATAAATCCGCGCAACTAATTTATGGTTGTGGGGACTTTCCATTCCTTAATGGCTTTAATTTTGTTAGGGTCTACCTTAACACCATCGTGAGATACAATATGACCTAGATATTCCACCTCTTGTACTCCAAAGAAACATTTGGATGTTTTTGTGTATAATTTTTTCTCCTCCAATAGTTTGACCACCCTGTCAACATGTTGAACATGATCCTTCCAAGACCTGCTGCAGATTAGTATATCATCAAAAAATACTAGCACAAATTTTCTAAGGAAGGGTTTGAAAATGGAATTCATCAACCCTTGAAAGGTAGAAGGTGCATTGGTAAGGTCAAAAGGCATGACCAAAAATTCATAATGACCCTCATGAGTTCGAAATGCTATTTTCAGAATATCTTCAGTCTTCATTCTAATTTGATGATATCCTGAACGAAGATCCAACTTGGTAAAATAAATTGCTCCATGTAATTGATCCAATAATTCATCAATCACAGGAATGAGAAATTTATCTTTAATAGTGAGATTATTGAGCTCCTTATAATTCGGACACATGCACCATGATCCATCCTTCTTGTGCACCAATACTACTGGAGCAGAGAAATAAATTTGACTAGGTTGAATTATACCAGCCTCTAACATTTCTGCAATCATATGTTCAATTTCACTCTTTTGGACATAAGGATATCTATAAGGCCGGATGTTTGGAGGAACACTTCCTAGAACCAAATGAATAACATGATCATGATCACGAATAGGTGGGAGTCCTTTTGGAGTATCAAACACCTTGGAATGATTGTCTAAGGCTTTTTGGAGATCTGGAGAAATAGATGATTTTGATGTTGGAACTTCTAGTGAGCATAATTGTGAAATTGCGCCTCGTTGTTCTTTCTCCAGAAGCTTTGTCATGACATTAGAGCTTATTATCTTTCCTGGCTTCCCTGCGATACCCCATAATTCGATTTCCTTTCCTTCCGAAAAAAATTTCAAGAAAAGTTCTTGAAAATTAAAAGCTACCGTCCCCAAAGATTGTAACCATTGTACTCCTAGTACAAAGCATAGGCCCTATCCCATTGGGATCTCTTATTAGTAACTTCAGTGATACCTTATTCCCCATGGATAACCCGGATTAACACACATTTCCTTCATCGCGGTATTAGCATGGCATTTTCGAAGAAATTTATAGTTCCTCCATTTGCCTTCATCACTATACATTAGAAATGCTTTGGGTATAGGAAACAATTCAATTCCTTGGCTACCTTACAATGAATAAAATTATGGGTACTACCCAAATCAATCAACACTATTACCTTTTTCTTATGGATATGTCCTTCTATCTCGAGTGTTTGAGGAGTGGTAATTCCTTCCAATGCATTACATGATATGGTCAGACTCATTTCTTGTATCAACTTTGACAAACCTTCCTTCAAACCTTCCATGTCTTCCTTAAAACCTTCCATTTTTTCTTCCATACCATTATTCAATCATCCATTGTAGCTTCCATGCCTTTCTTCAAACCATCCATCTTAGCTTCCATGCTTTTCTTCAAAACATCCATTTCATTTTTTGTTGCTCTTTACGAGAGCGAGTTTTGGTGCACTTGCTCTTGTAATTTTGATAGAACATGTTGCAATTCTTCATCTTCATGAGTCATAGTAGAGTACACTAAGGGCTTAATCAGTGTTTAATTATTTTTATGAGGAATTTTAGAACCCAATACTGATATCTATGCTCAATAGGCGTTTGGAATCACTTAAAACTGATTTTTCAAACAAGACTTATGCAATTTGAAAAAAATATGCACACCTTTTTCTTGATTTTGAGGAGCTCGATATTCAAATTGAATTATCTCTGTGATTTTGGATCTTCAATATCTGAAATTTTTTCCTGCAGTAGCCCTCTGAATCTTCTTTCGAATGCCATAGGTCTGACCTGATTTAGATTCTTGAAGGCAAAGTTATGTCCAATCTCCTACGATGACCTAATTATGGATTGGTTCAGTAGAGCGAACTTGTATGACTTTCCACATGTCACTGTTTCCTCCTTCACCTCTGAAATTGATATAGAAGAAACTACAATCCGTGTACTTGCGGCCACTATCTACAGAATTCTAATCCAATGCTCAGAGAGAGAGATATGAATATTTTCCTACGGTCACCTCTTTGAGATGAAATTTGGGAGCCTGAAAAATCCCTAACTTCCACAGACCATATCTTCGAAAATATTGTGAATCTAGTTCTGAAAATTTTCCATGGCGTTCATCAGGATTACAAATTCACTATGTGAAAAATTCAGCTTATGAACCCTCGTAGAAAAAACAATTTATAGCGAAAATTCCACAATGACCTGTTTAGGTTAAATTCAAGAGCCTGCAAAAATCCCTAACATGCACAGGTCATATCTCCAAAAATGTTGTGAACCAAGATCTGAAATTTTTCCACGACTTTCCTCAGGATTTCAGCTTCGCTTTATAAAAATTTCAGCTTTTGAACCTTTGTAGAAACAAAGTTATAGCGAAAATTCCACGATGACTTGTTTGGAGCAGTGAAACCCTAGAATCCAAAGCTCTGATACCAAATGTTATGAAACCAACTCCAAAAATAGAAGAAAAGAGAGATAAACACCTTAGAAATGCCCACTTCGAGGGGGAAACCTCCAATACATTACATAAATGAAAAATTCTTGGATGATACAAATGAAAAACCCCCTTTCTATATATAGGAGTCCATGGGGCCACAATGTAATCCTAGTCGACCTAACAATAATAAAGTAAGGGCACAATAATAACTATATTGGGGTTATAGGGGTACAACAATAAAAATAAGGGGGTTACACTAATAGCAATAAGGGACTATACTAGTAATATAAGGACCTAATACTGTCACAAGGGTCCGAGTTCCTTATATGCCTTTCAGGGATTTAAACAGTGATTTGATCTTCAAGAATTGCCCAAACAATGTTTTCCTATCCTCTTTAGCCTCCTTTATCCTTCTATTCTTATTCTCTGAGATCTTGACCGAAATGGATGACTAAAATGAGAAGATCCAACTTTTATTTATACTGGTTTTGTGTTTAAGGTGAGGAGACACGTCACTAGGGCAGGCCGACACGAGAGCTAGGATAGGTCGGCTCCAAAACAAGAATAATTATTACACAACTTTAAAAATCTATATCTTCATAACCACGGGGAGTTTTTGGGCAGATGAGGGCTTGTTGGAAAGAGGAAGGAGTTCTCTTTAAGATGGACAAGGGTTGATTTTGATATCCTTCCTTCAAGGTCCCCAAAAAAATCATTTTTCTTGCTGGCTGTCCTTTTATTCCTGTGCATAAAAATGATGGACAGTGAGCCTTCATTTAGATAGATCTTCTGAAGTATTTTCTTGGTGACTGTCCTAGTATTTCTTGTGCATGAAGGGATGAATAGTAGGCTGAACAGTGAGCTCCTTATGTGTATATGGATAGCTTTATCAAGTATATATACTTCCATCAATGATATTTCCATGAATGCCAATTAAGTGATCTCCAAGTCACTTCATGTCATGTCGCCAATCATTGTACATGTCATCAAATGGTCTTCCATGTCAAAATATAGACTCCAACCATGTCATCAAGACCTTCATCAAGTGTCAACACATATGACATCATTAAGTGTAGTCTTCTAGGTTACCAAACAAGTTACATGACTGACACTTGGAAACTTTAAGAATATTCGCCATCTTGATATCATGCTGGTTCTAGGCTTCTTTATCAAGAGTAAGCAAATCATCATTAATGACATCCTTATTAACCAAGAAGGACATCTTTATACAAGGTCTGCATGATGTTACTTCTAGGGTTTTCCATTAGGTTATTAGGACTTTACAAGAATATTGATCCTCATATTGACATTAATGACAACCTTAGACCAAAAAACACAAGATAGAGAGGTCATTTAGAGTGGGAGGTAGAGTATGGTTACAATTGAACAAGGGTGTTATCCCGAGTCTTGTGTTTTCCATTGAAGATACATTGATTTCACCGCTTCCAAATAGCCCACAGTAATAGTCCTTGGGCTAGTCTCCACAATTTGTTGATAAGATGGCTTTGAAAATGGCTTTTAGGCTAAGTTTTGAGACACTACATCATAAAAAGGGGTTTTTAAGACAATATTTGAATTTTTTTTTGAGTAAATTGTCATAACTTGAGACAAAAATAATTAAATTGTGTATTGTCTTAAATATTGTCTTTAAGCGAGTGTCTCAAATTATTGTCCTAAATATTTTTCCCAATAAATACAATATGTAACATAAGCATTATTGTCTCTTAGGGGAAAATTTCATTTGTCTCTTGAGAGACAATAAAACATTATATACAATATCACTTTTGTCTCTTTAGAGACAATATAAAATAATGAATCTAGAAAAATATCTCACTATTGAAATAAATCAATATATAAAGTATCTAATTAAAAGTAAACTACAATATAATTAATTAATTCATATTATGGCATAATGGAATTGAACCAACAACCTCCTTCTTATAAGGTAGGTGTTCTTCCATTGAATTAACACCCTTTAAAGAATTATGTGAGGAGTTATGACAATCCTTGAGATTGCATATATAGGCATTTCTTTTATAAAAAAGGCCTTGACACATAATAGCATAATATTTGTAAAATCCATAATCATGCAACCCCATGTTGACTAAATGGAACATAAAGTTTGAGGCCAAATCTTGAAATCTTTTGAGCCCAAGGATAATAATTCATGAAAATGGGCAAGCCAACTAAACAAAAAAAGTGACATGAGCTTTTTAATATTAATTTTTTTCACATACAAATTACCATATCAAATGTCCAACCCATTGTGTATTATTCAAGGATATGCAAAAGTCTTCCTACCTTCTACATAAGCAATACCTTCATGTCCAAGACCTGAATATATTCTTAGCTGAATACATGGCATTCAAGCAACTACTATTTTTGACAATATTGTTGACATCGGTTATAGTAGAAATGAGGGTATGAGGATTCTATATACCTGAGTTTCGAAATGATCCATCATCATCTTGCCAACTCTGACCAATGTGGTGTGCGCTAAATCCTTGCAATTTTTTTTTATCATTTCCCATTCTAAGCATATCATATATCATTGTTTCGGTAGTGGAATTTTTCATTATATCATTGCTAGAAGTGATTAGATTTGTATATTTTCGCATGGCAAGGGCTCATAGACAACGTGGTCATTTTAATCTGCATCTATGTAAAAAATAATCGTGATTTATAGAAGCAATCATTTGTGCAGAGCCTTGGGTGACACCCGATTACTGGTCCATTTGAATAAATTTCGAATCCAATAATCCATCACTACATTTTCCTTTCTAAGGTGAAGGATTTCAGGACAACATCTCTCACGTATTTTTAATCTTGAAATATCACACACCTTTCAAATTTTCAAACATATAAGTAGTGGGAATTCTTAAAGCTTTCTTATTGCATGTAGAGTATCTACTCAAAGGTAATACTAATTAAAATTAATTCTTAAATCTGAGATCAACCACTGATATAAGTAATGAGATGCAAACCTTCCTACCTAGGTTCAACCTTATGACCATATTGAGACCTAGAAAGTAATATGCACAATACACTTTAAGAGTTTGTGAGTTCCTACACCTTGAGGGTCATGATGAAGTCTGAGGAAAATTGGAAAATGTTGGTCTGCCTATATCCAATGATTGTTAATTTAGAGGGAAAATTCTTGTCCTCCCAAGCCATACAGTGATTTTTTATTGAATATGGATTCTATTTTATGTGAGATAATAGAGTAGAGAACCATAAGCATATTATAAAGTGCATTGGGCATCTTAGTATTCTCACTAGGAAGTCTTTATCACCCAAATTAACACTAAAGACAATAATTAACACTTCTTAGTAATATAAATTGTGAAAATCTGATTAACATACCACCTAGTCCCAACAAGAGACATCCACAAAGATCTTTGGAGTGAGAGGTATGCTATCATCGTTTTCTATTATGGATAAATGCTATCAGAACACAAGGTTTCCTCATTTTGGATGGAAACTATCAATGGGTAGGATAGATGAGAAGAATAGCTCAAAGTTACACATACGTTTTTATTCCCATTATCTATAAAAGGGGAAAAAGAATCAGGGAGAAATTCATTAATATTTTGTTTAAATGTAATTGAACCATTTAAGTGCACAATCTTTCTAGATAATTAAAAAAATAATTACACACATATTTTGAGAGGCCATTATTTTTTGGAAACCATTTTATAACCAAGAAGTTGTTAGAAAAAATTATCACAACAAAACTGGAGCAACCATTCTCAAGATAACTCTAAGCATCTGAGCACGAAAAAGATAAAGGATGTTATTATGATTGAACAAGATTTTGAAGCAAGATTAAAATCTAGTGGTTTTACTATGCACCAATATGAGCTTACCTTTACATTTCCATGAATATTTGTAATTTGACACCAGTGGATTCAATTAATTTGCATAGTACCACAATTGGGTGTTCCATATTGTTGTGCTTCTTATCACCCACACTTTCACCTACAATAGAGGCAACAATTAGAGGTTTTGTCACTATTGTAGAATGATCTTTCTGAGGGCAACTATGAATGAATCAAAAAGAAATTTAATAATAGATACTTGCCTTACCAAAGAAGCAAAGGATTTCCATTCCTCTAACAAAAAATTGAACTTTAGATGCAGCGGATAAAGTAAAAACACAAGTTAGAAACCAAAAAATGAGGTATCTAATGGGGTATGTGGCCATACTTTGGGATGTTGAGAACTGTCTTGTTCCTGTTGAATTCAATGGAAAGGATGTGGCAAGAAACATACAAGTGGTTCTATGGCTGTATCATGTAATAAAAGGAGTAGTGACCTTTTCAGCATATGCATATTTTAATAACTTCCCTAAAAAACGTAGAGAAGGTTTTCATATTGGCGTAAACCATATCGATGTTCCCATTGGAAAAAGTGATGCAACAGATAAATCTATTTTAGTTGACATGTTCTTGTTTTCTCTTGATATTTCCCCTCCTACTATTCTCTTAACTTATAGTGACTTTGATTTTGCTCCTACTTTGCACAAATTGGGAAAACATTGTTATACTATTTTTTTTTTATTCCATATGGAGTGGGAGTCTCTTCAACACATGCAATGTTGGGCGATTTGTGTGGGACTAGACTAGAATTGGTGTGGTGAGGGTTTTTTTCCTGTAATTTCATTTTTTTCATTGTCACCTAAGTTGGATTGGTATCTGCTTGGGTGCTTCTCAAGTGACGACTTGAATCTTCCAAATGATGAAGAGGATAGAGTCTATAAAGGGATACCACATAATGGGTATATTTTTGGAAAAATTTCAATCCAAACTAATACCTTGCATTCAACACATACATTTGTATATTTTTCTAGAATTTAATTGGTAGGACCATCAACACAATCCAGTGCTGCCATTTTAGATGATCCGTAAACTGTATCCACTGGATAGTTCGTCAAAACAGATATGATAATATTATATTAAAAAAATTGAGTTTCTACACTATTACAATTTTATTAAACTTTAAAATCTGTATATTTAACTGTAATTAGTGCATGCATGCAAATATAAATTATGCAGAAAAGTAGAGAACGAAAAAATAAGCTCACACACACATAAGACACAAAATATGATCTATGGGAAACCCTTTTGGGAGAAAACCCAACTGGAAGGTGAGGTTGCTTCAAGCTCTTTCTCTATCTGGAAATATGGCTACAGGTATAAATAAGTTATGCCTATGGCCCGTGGGCTGCTACAATGCATAAATCCTCTTTGTGTGTTTGTCTTAAAATTCCTAGGATTTTTAGGCATGGTATTAAAGATAATCTATTATTGTGTCTGTGAAAAGCCTTAAAAATCCAAGGATGAAATTTAAGATAAAATATCACATTTATGAAAATAAAATTCCAATGATTTTTAGGCATGGTATTAAAGATAAAATATCACTTGTAAAAAAAAAACAAAAGATAAAAAATCACATTTATGAAAATAAAATTCCAATAATTTTTAGACATGGTATTAAAGATAAAATATCGCTTATAAAAAAAAGAAAAAAGTCAAAAAAAAAATAAAATAAATAAAACTAAAAAAAAAACACGCAACATAATTAAAAAAAAAAAAATATTAATGCCTTCATGGATTGATGGCTATATGAGTAGGCCGATGATACCACTAAGGTTATAGGCTTAGGCTTATGATTCAGGGTTTTGTTTGATGTTATCTATTCATTTTTATACAATAATATTGTTAATAAAAAACTTCAATTTATTTTAGTGATGATTTTTAATATTTATTAAAATTATTTTATATTTATTTGATGAGAAAAGCTTTCTTATGATTTTTGATAAGTTAATAGTTTATTAGGAATTAAGGGTTAGCATAAATGAAATATAACCTTAGTGTGATTAGAGATGTTTGGTTTGCTAAATGAGAATAAGAGTTTTAGGTAATTTAGAATTTTGGTAAATTGTTGAAATTTTCATTTAATTATTATAATTTTATTTTTATTAAAAATTTATGTTTAAATTAGCTATTTGACTAAATTATTATATTGCATTGGCGAGGATGGGGGACAAGTTTTTGGGACGATTAGAGTGCACCGCAAATTTTCAGAGACAACTATTTATTATATTTATTATTTATTAGAAAATTAAAATTAAAATAAAATTAAACCTGAATTGAAATAAATAAAATACTAAAATGATAAATCTAAAGAGTAATACTAATAGTCTAATAGTATCTAATCATCATTGAGAATTGTGCATCACAAAAATAAATTTCACGATCATTGCATAACTTAAGAAGTACTATTAGTTTCATACAACTTACAACCTACAATTTACTACTGTGTAATATCTACATAATCATTCTATGATCATTGATGCATGATGAATCATTTCAAAATTTAAATAGCAGCTAAAGCCTAAAAGTAAAGAGTACTAAAATTTAATATAGATGTAAATGAAAAATTCATTAAAATTTAAAGATAAATCTCAAATTAAGAGTCTAGAAGTAGAAAACCATGATGACAAAAATTAAAATTTTAAAATAATATAGTCACTAGTGTAGCTGCCAAATGGTAAAACTGTAAACGTTAAATGTTTAAATGAAATATTTTAATAGTTTTTTGACTTGTGATTTGAAATTTTATTGGGGACGTAGAAGTCCCCAATTTATCGAGGGAAGTTTTGGAAGTCCCCAAAAGGTCCCGGAATTTTCTAGGGACAACTAGGGGATGGCATTGAAGTCCCCGGCAAATCTGGAACCTTTCCGACGAGTTCCAAAATCCCCTAAACCCCAGAACGACATGAATTATGATAGGTCCCAGTACAACATAACTAAATTATATATATATATATATATATATATATATATATATATATATATATATATATATATATATATATATATATATTACCATTTAAGTAAATACATAATTTATAATTTCCCACTCTTCAAAAATTTTGCAGTATTTAAGATGATACACACTGGATGAAATTCAATAAATGAATAAAAAATTTATATTTTGAATTGATATTTTATACAATAGGAGCTGGAAAAGAATAACTTCAGAAAATGTTAAAATCCTTGTGATTTATGTACATAGTTTAAATATTTATATTTTACTAAATTGCTTTATAACCTTAAACTCTTTGGATATTATAGTTCCAAAAAGCAGCTTGAGTGAGCCAACTAAGTTTTGATGCACTCATTCATTTTTTGACATAAAAAATAGCATTAGCTAACACTTACGTAATTTTCATTAATTCACATAACCAATTTTAGTTGCAAATGGAAAACCAGTACCAGCAAAAGCATTGAAACTTCTCAAATGGCCTCCACCTTTTACTTCAACAAAAATTTCATTACACTTGATTGGACATGGTCTACATAATGACAGCAAACATCGTCAACTAGAGTGCAAAGCACAATGATAGCAACAATGACAACAACATATTTACTTCTCCCAATTTTAACTAGATTGCTTTTTTGCTTTGAAAATCATGGAAATTCCGGTAAGATTTTAAGAAAATTTGGCAGAGATTTTTGTAAATCCACCTTATAACTATCAAACTTTAATATTTTGTGTGCCCTAGAGGTTTTTGATGGTGCTGAATCCATTTCCATCATCAAAATTATGATTCAAACACTGTTACTATGAGATTTCTTAAATTTTTTTGGCTCAAATTCCGGCCAATTTTGACGGTCCAAGCAATTCCTCTGTCTTAGACAACTCCATTCAATTCATTAAAGGATCCAAAACATATTTCTTCCTCCAATTTTGGAATATAATTGGAATATTATTATTAACAACAATTATTTGAGAGTTATTAGTCCCTGCCTCCGGCATAGAGGGACTCTAGCAATCGATAAGCGTTGACCCAACATTATTTATCTTTGACCAACTACTGTACTCAAGGTTTAAATCAATGTTTTAAAGGAATCATGTCATTAAACAAATTTTAATGTAAAGTTTCTATTTTGACCTCTTATTGCAAGAAAAAGGGCATGGTTTTCTCAATTCTTATTAAAAATTTGGATAGTAACTTCCAAATTTGAAATCAATGGCAGTTTAATGCTAGTTTACGGCTAGCATTACTTCAAAATAATTTAATGTTAAAAGGAACTTGTGCACCCATGCATATCCAAAGTTTTGAAACTGCCATGTTTAAAACTGCCACGGTTTAGCAGCAGCATGTCATTCTTCTCCCCCTTGCTTGTCACATCTTCTATGCTCCTGAACCCATGCATATCCAAAGTTTTGAAACTACCATGTTTGAAACTGCCACGGTTTAGCAGCAGACCACATGTCATTCTTCTCGCCACTTGCTTGTTGCCTCTTCTATGCTCCTACCCCCTCTTCAAGTTCATTCCACCGCCCTGCTGCCCCCTCTTCAATCCCACTCTTTAATATATTCAATCCATCACACATAATTTTTCCCTCCCTTCAATCCATTAGAGGGAATTTCGCAGAAAACTTGTAATATCCCCAAATTGGGATTGCTAGCAAGGCATGCCTGAAAAACACATTTTCTAGGAATGTATGCTAAAAAAAAAATATTAGCCCTTGGATCTCTTAGATCTAATAATCTAAGATCCAAATCCAAGATGAAATCAGAAACCAAGCAAACTAGGTGAGATAAATAAGCCTCTCACACCTAGAATGGCCAGAAATTGCCTAATAATGGGACTGTAGCAATATCTAAACACAATGATGGAGCTGAAACAAGCTATTTAGTCATGGAATGTGTCAAGAAACGCATTATCATCAGTTGGTGTCTCAACAGCAACTTATACATCATTTTCTGACCCAAAAGTTGGGGAAAAGTAGCATTTTAAGCCCCAAAAACGTTATTCCCAGATATTTGCGTAATAATAGAGGAAAATAATGGTGGGATCCATTATAATATGTAATATGGGACTCACATACCAAATTTGAGGAAAAAAAATCACTCTAGCTAAGTTAAACAGACCTCCCGGTCCCGGTATGGCTTAAAAAGGCCCAAATCCCATGACTTAGCTCAACAGAAAGCTACTGAAGCATATACAACGTGATTTTCTGAGGGTTTCAGATATAATATGATGAAATAACATATCTAGAGTTTATTATATCAAAACATGGAGGAAAATGGAGATCTAGCTCCTTTTATACATCAAAGAGATAACCCGGTAAGGGTTTCATGAGAGCACAAGTACATAATAGAAAATCTGCAGATCTAGATCTGGAAAATGCAGCTACACTGCAGCTATGAATACAAATAGCTGAAATATACAAGAAATAGAAGGAGGATGATGTACAAAGCTTTCTGGGAGAAGGGTTGGCCCTTCCTCCAAGGAATAAGCTCACACGCAAGGGTTCAAACCTTGCTACTGCAACACTATGAAAAATAACGTAGATCCTGCCAAGGACTGCACAATCAATGATGGAGAATGCTTTGGCCACATACCAAGTTTTACATAATGCTCATAAACCTCCTTAGCATATTTTGAAAAGAAAGGGAAGCTCCCTCCTCAGAAAGATAAGCTGAGAAACTGGTGTTGGGGACTTTCCACTGTAACACCCTGCAACACAACACTATACTCTACAGAAATAATGCTTTGGTTGAAGGAGGATGCTTGGCCTCAAGCATGAGTGTGGAAAACTGAAGTAAAATTCTCCTCCAAGAGGCTTCTCAAGGAAGGACAAGGATTCCTAAACAAGAGATCCTTGTGCTAAACAACACTGTAGCTTTGCTAAATAGAAAGAGGATGCCAAATAGTCTAAACAGACAAAATAAATAATAATCCAAGCTAACCCCAAATGGCTGCCATCCTCTTCCTTATAAACTTTGTGAGCCTCCTCACCTTGGGTCCCACCCATTAGGGTTTCCAACTCCACATGAGAAATCTCCCTCCAAAATTACGCTGTACCTTCATCAAGGCCACTCCTCCATACTGCACTGTTTGATTTGGTCAAGGTTGACCTCTTTAATCTGGAACATCCCATTTTACACTCAAGTGCAATCAATCCAACTCACAAATGTCTGT
The DNA here is from genome assembly GCA_034641835.2 of Pinus albicaulis. Lineage (NCBI taxonomy): Eukaryota > Viridiplantae > Streptophyta > Pinopsida > Pinales > Pinaceae > Pinus > Pinus albicaulis. The sequence continues at coordinate 35,770,286 of CM076579.1, read as the reverse complement.
CTATGATGATCTTTGTTCACACTGAACTGGTTTTATTGATGATCTCCTCTTCTTCATGCATGCATGTTGACTTAGTCAAACTTGACTATGTTCTCATCCATTTTCCCTTGTTCACACCCATAAGTGTAAGATCCAGCTACTGTGATGATCCCATTTCAAATTATAATGGGTTTTATTCATGTTTTTATTAAGCATGGGCCTCCTTACCCATTTATCCAACTACTAATTGCAACAATCAAAATTTTAATATTCCCCTTAGCTGCTTGCTAAAGTAGGAATATTACAGTCCTCCCCTCCCAAATGTTGCTTGTCCTCAAGCAACTGCTAGGACAGAACTGAAAAACTTCCTCCCAAGGCATGGAGTCTGAAATGTGTTTGGGAACTAACATTCCCATGTAAAACCTCCACCCCCAAGCTATCATCCATACAAGATGAGTCACCCTCCAACATGGAAACTCATGAAAGATCTCCTCCACCTTAGGCTCCTGCAAAGAAGGTGGGTTGAATAGCTGAACATGATAGGCAAGATGGCCTACCCCATGCTATATTCCTCTCCATTCATGGCAAGTATAGAGTACATACTGATCTCGGGCTGCAAATAGGTTTCCCTCAAGTGGAAAGAAGAAGAATATATCTCCAAAGATCCTATCTCCCATGTCATGAATCATGCTGGCCCAAACCATCCCATCAAAAATGAATGGTACCTCATCATCATTTTGCATCCAAATCAGAAAAATATTGATGGTTCCATGATACCAATGGTCTATCCAAGGGATACAACGTAGTTTTCCCAACTGCTGCTTGAGAATGTCATGTGGCAAGTTGTCCTCCAACAAGGTACTAGCTGTGCATGAGTGCTCATCTACTATGTGGTAGTAAGCAGCAATATATATCAGCTGTACATGATCAAAATAACAAGAAAATGTGCCATACATTCCTTCTAAAACATCATGATGAGTATGGAGAGATTTCAGCCCATACTCTCCCAATAATAGCCATAACAACAAGGACTCTTGCTACCTCCTTGCATTATCAAAATGAAGATCATGAAGCAATAATATATTGATGGACATGTGAGTTGTCTCATCAACAAAGTACAAACCAACTCTATCATACATCATGGGGAAGTTATCCTCCTTCCCAAAACAATGTACATACATGAAATATATCTCAAACATAAATAAATGCGAGCACCTGAGACATATCTCAAACAAAGGTAAATACATGGACATAAGATTTGACATATGATGTCCAAACTCTCTTCTTAATAGCCACAACAACCATGCCTCATCCTTATGCATCCTATCATTGAGACTCAAGGCATGAGATAAAGAAATAGATATTTTTGGGTAGTGACCAAACTCACCCGAAAACAACCAGCGCAACCATGCCTCTTATTGGCATGTATCATAGATCTGCAAGGGGTTTGGAAACCTCTTGCTCCATACTGCCATCCACTCATCCCAATGTGGGTGATGGATCTCATTCTGCAAATGCTTGGTATCCTCCCATGGTAGGACACCCTGCTCCTCCATCCTTTGAAGAACCTTGCACTTCATGAAATGTTGAAGTGCACCTCCAATGGGATCTCCTGATGAGACCTCCTCCTCATGCATGGCCTTCCAAAACCAAAGAGGCCTTGGATCTGCTGCAAGTAGAAGTCTCTCTTTGAGCTGTGGCATGCTCATTGAGAGAGTGTCATCTAAAGAGGAGAAAGAGTTTCTCATCTCAAGATGTCTACCCTTTGACATCTCTTCCTCCATGGCTTCCTGAATGAAGCTAGCATCTGAATGTTCCCATGAGGAATGGGTCATTATCTCTTCACTGCTGCTCTTGGACAGCGCAGTGCAACCTTGCTGCTTTAGATTAGCAGTAAGTGATGATCCTAGGTCATACAACAACATATTTCCACAATCTTCTGAAATATTTGATACAATAATAGAAAGTGGAAATGCAATCATACCTTGCTGGACTTTGGGAACACCTTGCATGGATACAAGATTTCTTTCTTTCACTGTATTGGCTCCCTCAACTGCTGATGTTGAAGGCTGCTCCTCCGTAGTTGTGAAAACGCTGATATAAGTCTTCTCAAGAGATGGTGAGGGCTCCCCCCTCTCTGATTTTTCTTCATAAAATCTCTTGATCACCTTCTAAGTGAAATCTACAAGAGTAGATACCCTTGCATGAATTATGTGGCTGAACCACCAAGTGCTTGCTTTTCCCTTGATGTGCAGCGCTGCAATCTCTACTGCTTCTCTTTCTACCATTGGATGTAGTAGGAAGAATGCTGCAAGTCTTCTTGTCCAAGTCCTTGCTGAAGATGATCCATCAAAAGTAGACAATAGAAACCTATTTCCCTTCATCCTTCTTGTGTTGCAAGGTCTCCTTTCTTCCTCCAGTTGAATGAACTATGGGAAGGCTAGAGTCTCCTTGAAGGCTCTAGGTTGAGTCTTGTACTCAACAAGGTATTCACTTAGAATCTGATGTTCCAAGTGTCTTCCATGCTCTTTTTCTTCTTCTTCATGAGAATAGGAAGTGCATGGTTCTTCCTCTTCTTGAAACCCTCTAGGAGTTTCTTGGCATATCTTCTCTTTCATCAGCTTAACCTCATGGGAGAAATTATTTCTGGATCTGAAAAGTGATGAGAGTAAAATCATCCTCTCCATCATTCTGATCTTGCTCCCTCTGATGGCTGGAACTCACAGGCTGAGCCAAGACTATGCTTTGATACCACTGTAATATCCCCAAATTGGGATTGCTAGCAAGGCATGCCGGAAAAACACATTTTTCAGGAATGTATGTTACAAAAAAAAATATTAGCCCTTGGATCTCTTAGATATGATAATCTAAGATCCAAATCCAAGAGGAAATTAGAAACCAAGCAAACTACGTGAGATAAACAAGCCTCTCACACCTAGAATGGCCGAAAATTGCCCAATAATGGGACTGCAGCAATATGTAAACAAAATTCTGGAGCTCCAACAAGCTATTCAGTTATGGAATGTGTCAAGAAACACATTATCATCAGTTGGTATCTTAGCAGCAACTTATACATCATTTTCTGACCCAAAAGTTGGGGAAAAGCAGCATTTTAAGCCCCAAAAACGTTATTCCCAGCTATTTGAGTAATAAAAGAGGAAAAAAACAGTGGGATCCCTTAGAATATGTCATATGGGACTCACATACCAAATTTTAGCAAAAACAAATCACTCTAGCTAAGTTAAACAGACCTCCCGGTCTTGGTATGGCTTAAAAAGGCCCAAATCTCATGACTTAGCTCAACAGAAAGCTATTGAAGCATATACATCGTGATTTTCTAAGGGTTTCAGATATAATATGATGCAATAACAGATCTGGAGTTTATTATATCAGAACATGGAGGAAAATGGAGATCTAGCTCCTTTTATACATCAAAGAGATAACCCAGCAAGGGTTTCATGAAAGCACAAGTACATAATGGCAGATCTGCAGATCTAGATCTAGAAAACATAGTTACACTGCAGCTCTGAATAAAAATAGCTGAAATTTACAAGAAATATAAAGAGGATGATGTACAAAGCTTTCTGGGAGAAGGGTTGGCCCTTCCTCCAAGGAATAAGCTCACAAGAAAGGGTTCAAACCCTGCTACTGCAACTATGAAAAATAACGCAGATCCTGCCAAGGACTGCACAGTAAATGATGGAGAATGCTTTGGCCACATGCCAAGATGTACAGAATGCTCAGAAACCTCCTTATCATATCTTGCAAAGAAAGGGAAGCTCCCTCCTCAGAAAGATAAGCTGAGAAAGTGGTGTTGGGGACATTCCACTGCAACACCCTGCAACACAACACTATACTCTACAGAAATAATGCTGTGGCTAAAGGAGGATGCTTGGCCTCAAGCCTGAGTGTGGAAAACTGAAGTACAATGCTCCTCCAAGAGGCTTCTCAAGGAAGGAGAAGGATTCCTAAACAAAAGATCCTTGTGCTAAACAGCACTGCAACTCTGCTAAACAGCAAGTGGATGCCAAATAATCTAAACATACAAAATTAATAATAATCCAAGCTAACCCAAAATGGATGCCATCCTCTTCCTTAAAAACTTTGTGAACCTCCTCACCTTGGGTCCCACCCATTAGGGTTTCCAACTCCACATGAGAAATCTCCCTCCAAAATTACGCTGTACCTTCATCAAGGCCACTCCTCCATATTGCACTGTTTGATTTGGTCAAGGTTGACCTCTTCAATATGGAACATCCCTTTTTACACTCAAGTGCAATCAATCTAGCTCACAAATGCCTGTCTATACTGATCCTTGTTCACACTGAACTGGTTTTATTGATGATCTCCTCTTCTTCATGCATGCATGTTGACTTAGTCAAACTTGACTATGTCTTCATCCATTTTCCCTTGTTCACACCCATAAGTGTAAGATCCAGATACTGTGATGACCCCCTTTCACATTATAATGGGTTTTATTCATGTTTTTATTAAGCATGGGCCTCCTTACCCATTTATCCAACTACTAAGTGCAAAAATCAAAATTTTAATATTCCCCTTAGCTGCTTGTTAAAGTAGGAATATTACAAAACCTACAGACCTGCAACACAATTTTGCAGAAAACTGACGTCAACAAATGTCGTAGCTTTTCATTTTAGTAGAAAAAATGCAGACAAGTAAACAAACAAAAAGTACCAGCAGTACCAGCTTCACCCAAGTAAACAAACAAAAAGTACCAGCTTCGCCCTGCTAACCAACTACTTCCACTGCTTCAATCAGGTATGATATTTTGTTTAGTGTTCCACTGCTTCAATCACGTGTGATATTTTGTTTAGTGTTCTAAAGGACTACAATCAGGTATGATATTTTGTTTAGTGTTCTGAAGGGCTAGGAACAAAATTCAATAACAATACATTATTCCATTCATCTACCCTCTCATAAAGTATTCAATTTGAAATGAGACCTAGAAAATTTTGCATTTCACGATAATAAACAATTTGATAGTAAGGATAGTAACAAATCTAACAAAAATACTTTAAATACAATTTGATAGTAAGGAGAGTAAGGAATATAACAAAAATACTTTAAATATTTTATTCCTTCGAAAAAACACACAGGAATTTAACTGAACATTATTAATTTCTATTTCTAGAACTGTAGCACTGAACAATATCAATTTAAGCATCAAGAAAATTCTCAAAATTCGAAGAAAAGTATATTTCAGTTCGAACAATATCAATTTAAGCCTCAAGAAAATTCTCAAAATTCGAAGAGAAGTATATTTCAGTTCAAACAATATCAATTTAAGCATCAAGGAAATTCTCAAAATTCGAAGCAAAGAATATTTCAGTTCGTTCTCCAAAGTTACAATGAGGGTCGGTGCAATGTGAACTTCAACAACACCTAGATCTAGAATATCATGGGTTTGCAGGGCCAACTGTTCTCTTGTCACCAGAGGTAGATACAAAAGGTTTAATGTACTGCAATGGTTTTACAGACATGTAGGAAAAACAAGTGTTGGTTCTGTATCGTGCAACTTGCTTTCTCTTCTCGGCTATTTCCCAGGCTAGTAGGTTCTCTTGGTGGGCATCAGGTTAATTGCAGGTGTGATTGGGGGAACATGGGGAGCATCATTATTATAATAAATCCAATGGAATAAATCATTGGTATTACCTTTAGAAGCCGCCTACTTGATTTCTTTCTGTTGGACAGGTTGGATCGTCCGCCGGGATTTACGTACTACAGCCAGACTCGGGGTATTGGATGGAAGGGCTTTGGATTTACAACCACAAGAACGAAGAGTTATATTGGTCTCTAGTACGCCTTATTTACTTTGGATCTGTAAATGCCCAAGCTATTGCAGCCCAACCAAGGTTTGAAGAGAGTGAGAGACAAAGGCAGATGCCCAATCTAAAGCATAAGCAATAGCAATTCCTTGCAGGGGATAGTGTCTCACAACTCCATTCTATAAGTATTGCTCTAATAGAATATCTAATTGCATGACAAACATATGATGCATTGCAGGTATTTTTCAGCTTTAATACTTTGGCACTATTTTTTGGTTGGGATTTTAAGCTTTAATACTTTAGCACATTATTTTTTAGATGAATTTTCCAACCCTAAATTAATCAAAATTATTTGATTAAAAACATTAATTTAAATATCAATTAGTTTCCGAGAACTATATAGCTACTAATACAAGTATTTTCACATTTTACCAATGTTTACGGATACTCTCTAAACTCCAATCACATTTTACCAATGTTTACTGATAATCTCCGAACTCTTTATCTACGTCTTTGTTCTTTCATTCTACTTGTATGTTTGATTTTTAGATCCTGATTTCTAAATCCCTAAATCCAGAATTAGTAAATGAGGCGGAACATTAAACCTATGAATGTAATGAGGCGAAACATTAAATGTATGAATGTGACTATCTTATAAAAAAAATGAACTCATCTTTTCATGACATAGACACTTTATTATTATAAAACCATGCTCATCCACCTTATATTTAGTTTCACCCTCATATGTTGAACTTTATAAGTTTTTTCTGTGTCCCTTGTTGGCCCTGTATTCATAAAAAATTTACCTGGTATTGGAAAAAAAATTATTTTATTATAGAAGTGATTGAGTTCGTAATAGTTGTCTGAACATAGAGAAGCACGTTTTAGTGGATGAACTCACATGGAGCCACATAGCCATGCATACCACATGGAATATGAATGCGTCATTAAATTTTTTTTTTTAAGCGATCCTGTGATATTTTTGTAAAAGCGATCGTGTGATATTTTTGTACAAGTTATTAGCACTGTTGAAAATATGTTTTTATATGTGGTGGAGTTTATTTTTCATGTAAGGCAACGCAGAGTCACCATGCCACCAACGTTGGATCTGAAATCGACAACGTTGGATCTGAGATTGACAATTTGGCTATAATGATAATTATCTCTAATGGAAAGCAAAGCACCACTCTTACTATATTTACTTATATTTCTTATATTACATATTTTTAAAATTATTAATTAGTTCTTAAATTATGTTTTTAAATAGGTATCTTACCTTATATATATTTCCAAAACTGAAACAAATAATTATTTTTAGTTATATATATATATATATATATATATATATATATATATATATATTTATATTCCTTTTTTATATAGAAATATGTATAAAGTAATAAAAAAATTCATAATATTTACACTATAAACAACCATTCCAAACATTTAATGTATTTCTAATTTCTTAATTTTCTACATGTTTAATAAATTTCTTAATTTTCCACTTGTTTAATCACCTTGCTGCTTAACTTGTTTATGAACAACTTTGAAAACAAATATAAACACTCTCTCAACCCAGAGATTTACATGCAGCCATATTCCAAGTATTTCTTATTGCCTTTATATCCCTATCCTAATCCCAATCTATAGTATTTCTTATTGCCTTTATATCCCTATCCTAATCCCAATCTATAATTTTGCTAGCTTTCGCTTTATCAACACCTTGCTACATGACTGGTTTATAAACAACTTTGAAAACAAGTATAAACATTATAATTTAGCCCTAATCTCAATCTATAATTTAGCTAGCTAGCTTTGGCTTTATCAGCACCTTGCTGCATGACTGGTTTATAAACAACTTTGAAAACAAATATAAACATTATAATTTAGCCCTAATCCCAATCTATAATTTAGCTAGCTAGCTTTCGCTTTATCAACACCTTGCTGCATGACTGGTTTATAAACAACTTTGAAAACAAATATAAACATTATAATTTAGCTAGCTTTATCAACACCTTGCTGCTTAACTTGTTTATGAACAACTTTGAAAACAAATATAAACACTCTCTCAACCCAGAGATTTACATGCAGCCATATTCCAAGTATTTCTTATTGCCTTTATATCCCTATCCTAATCCCAATCTATAATTTTGCTAGCTTTCGCTTTATCAACACCTTGCTACATGACTGGTTTATAAACAACTTTGAAAACAAGTATAAACATTATAATTTAGCCCTAATCTCAATCTATAATTTAGCTAGCTAGCTTTGGCTTTATCAGCACCTTGCTGCATGACTGGTTTATAAACAACTTTGAAAACAAATATAAACATTATAATTTAGCCCTAATCCCAATCTATAATTTAGCTAGCTGGCTTTCGTTTTATCAACACCTTGCTGCATGACTTGTTTATAAACAACTTTGAAAACAAATATAAACACTATAATAGTTACGATAGTAGCGTGATAAAATACATACTATATAGTTACGATAGTAGCGTGATAAAATACATACATCAACTGTGATGCGTGATAAAATACACGCTATATAGTTACGATAGTAGCGTGATAAAATACATACTATATAGTTACGATAGTATTAAAACAATGGATAATATTAAATCAATATAAGTGGAAACTTTTATTTGGTGTATAAAAGAGGAATAATTTTGATATAAGATGAATAAAGATGTGATTTAAAAATGGTTTTGGAAGAGGTTGCGAGGTTTTAGACTATTTTTTAATTATTTTTATTTTTGATTGTATACATATGGATAGGGTAAAGTATATTTTTTTGGTTATTTGTTATTTAATGTGGTGTATGTTATACTGCTTACTCTTAGATTTAAACAATTTTAAATTTGATGGTGAGCATGACCGATAGCCAGAAAAATAAAACTCACCTAAAAATAAAAACTTTTTAATTATTTTTGTTTTTGATTATACACGAAGATAGAAGCCAGCCTGATGACAGAAAATAGAAAGGAAACATTCTAGATATGATCATACCTTTTCATGAAATAATAATGAGAGCGACCTATGTTTTTGCTTTGAAATTTTTCTTTATCAAAGTTTATTTGTTTTTATTTAATTTTAATCAAATTAAATTTCTAATCTTTGTTTATAGATGTTAAAATCATATTTAAAATAAAGAAATGAAAAAGTCAAATATATTTTTTTAATGGATAAATAGAATTCCTTTTTACTATACTAAGTTTAATGAAATACTCCCTTTACCAATTTTATAATTAATTTGCATCGTGAGGCCCTTAAAACCCCATTTTTTATTTTTTATTATTATCATTATTTTTTAATTTTTTTAATTTTTATTAATTTTTTATTAATTTAATTTTTAAATTTTAAATTTTAAATTTAATTTATATGTATTTATTTATTATTATTATTTTTAATTGATAATGAAAATGGTGATGAACAATGTTTATTGAGACTAAATTTTGGTCTATCACACCTATAGAAATGAATTATTTAGTTTATTTTAAAATTGTATTTTTATGGTCAAAGATCACTATAATTTTGACATGTTATAAACCTAGGAAGGTCGGTATTGCAACAACGATTATGAAACTGAGATCTAATGTGGGTGTACTGAGGGCACTATAAGAGGAAGTGATTTTCATCCTCAATATTCATATTCTCACAGATATGGTAGATCCTTTCCACCCATGGTGTTTTTATTATTTTTATTTTTTTTTCAAAATTTTAATTAAAATAATACAATTTTTTTTTTTTTTTTTTTTTTTTTTAATTCTTTGAAAATGTTGTATTTTTCGAAGTTTTTTTTTTTTAAAAAAAAAAATTTAAATTTTCTTTTAAAATTTTTAATGTTATTTTTTTTATTTTTATTGTTTTAAAATTTTTATTTTAATGTTGTTTTTAATTTTAATTTTATTTTCCGACTTTTAATTATTTTGTATTTTAGTATTTTATTATTTTAATTATTTTATTTTATCATTTTCTTTAATTATGGTGTTTTTTTAAAACTTAATTTTTTTTTGTTAATTTTTTTTTTGAGTTTTTTTTTTTTTTTTAATTTTTCCTTTTTTAATTAATTAATTAATTAATTTTTTATTTTTATAAGTTATTTTTGTATTTTTTTTATACTTTTATTAGTTTTTTTTCATATTTTTTTTATATTGATTTTTTTTTTGGTCACACATTTTTATTTTATTTTTATATTTTATTACCAAAATGAAAATCACCACTCTAAACAAAAAGGATTGATGTTGCATCAACACTTTTCAAAATTAACATGAAAATCACTAACATTTTAAAACAAATGTTCATATTTGATAAATAAAAAAAATTTAAAGTGCAAAAAAAATCACCATTTTTCTAAATCGACATGACATTTAAGAAAAAAATCAAAGAAAATTTAAAGTTCCAAAAATATGCTTAAAAAAAGGTTATTCTACATCACCACTTTTCAAAATCGACATTTAAAAAAAAAAAGTCTATAAGAAAATTTAAAATGCCAAAACTATGCTAAAAAAGGGTAATTTCGCATCACCACTTTTCAAAATCGGGTGTTTTTTTTGCTACCTCAAAAAAACGGGTACCAGGTAATTTTCTTGTTTGATCAGTAACTGTGTTCTATCTCTCCTGGCTATCTTTGCTTAGCTATGGAGCGAAATTATATTGAAAGAATGGAATGCCTCTTCCTCCTAGTGGACTGATTATAACACATCCCGATAACCTACTAGTGATGATTTTGACTACATCAACTCTTAACTAGACTTAAAAAATGGGCTATTCTAGAAAATTTTACATCAAAAATGTGTGGCTAGACCCCTTTCCATGAATAATGGGGGTTGGCGAGACATCCTCCTGAACTATAGGTGTGAAAATAGGAAGGTAAAATTATGAGTGGTATAACTTTTGCATACATACTCTGATTGACGCGATTATTGTGCTGTTAGAAAACTGTGTGTGTGTAGAATAACATGAAAAAGTGCCTAGTGGGGCAAACATTTACCCCAAAAAACGTTATTTAAAGCCTCAAAACACTCCCAAAAAGTTTTTGACCCCGTTTTGCCAAACTGGGTCCCACCAGTAAAAACGGTCCCATGAGATGATTCCTCCAATTTTTCCACTCCTAATGCATCGAGATGGATGAAAAGTAATATAATGATCCAATATGGATCAGACCTCCCCATTTTGGGAGGATTTTGGTCCCAAAAATATTTTACTAAATGAGGTGAGGAACCCAATCTGCCAAAGGTTTTGCTGCTTATGTCTTGTAGTTCTAGACCTCTTCTGTAAAACTGTATCTTCTGTCAACTCTGCCTAAGCATCTAGTGCCAAATCCTCCATAGAAGGTAGGACCTGTTCCTCTTCTTGATCTAGCATGGAAGGCTCATAGAGTTTCAAATTCTCCACATTCATAATTGAGTAAATTCTCATATATGGTGGTAAACTGAGTCGATAAACATTATCACCCACCTTTTCCAGTATCACAAAGGGACCATACCTCAAAGCCTTGATTTTCTTACCAGGCCTCTGCAACCTCTCCTTATTCAACTGTAACCATACTATGTCTCCCACCTTGAATGACTTGTATGTTCTTTGTTGATCATGCCTAGTGTTATACTTCTCCGGTGACTTCTGTAGTGTTTCTTGTACTTGTAGATGGATATGCCTGATATTTTCTATAATTTTTCCATCCCTCAAAGCATCTCCTGTAAGATCTTCCCTCACTCCTCCTTGCTGCCCATATGCAATATCCAAAGGTGAAGGTGGAAAATATCTAAAACAAGTCTCAAATGGGGACTTTCCTATAGAAGTGTGGACTTCTCTGCTATAAGAATGATTTATATATACTAGATTTTCATCCCAGGTCTTCGGATACTTCTGGTTGTATCCCCTCAGAAGCTACACCAAATTCTCGTTGACTATTCCTGTCTTCCCATCTGTCTGTGGATGGAATGTTGTAGATCTCTTCAATTTCGTGTCCATCTTCTCCCATAATTTAGTTGAGAATGCACTAAGAAATCTAGTATCCCTGGCTAAAATGATGCTCCTTGGTATCCTAAAGTGTATCGAGACCTATCCAAAGAACAATTTTGTTGCTTCTTATCTATTGATGGTCTTTTTAAAGGGCATCAAAACACACATCTTGTTGAACCTATCAACTACCACGAACAGGTAGTCATGTCCCTTTCCGGTTGTTAGTAACTCTCCCACAAAGTCCATGGAAATTATTTCCCAAGGACGAGTAGGTATAGGTAAGGGATGATATAAACCCTGTTTCTTGTTTCTAGGCTTGTTGGTACAAAAAAACATGCATCAAGGAGCAATATTACCCTGTTGGGAGTTATGAAGATAAATATATAAAGTGGGCCATGCTGCGGTTGGGAAGGGACCAAGATGTACCAAAGTTCACAAATATTTTTCATACCCTTTGCATGAAGTTGCGTATCAAATATTCTGATTGGCATTTGGTACTCAAGTATTGTGGTTGTATACACATGTACATCTAGGATGAGATGGAGTTCCTGGACATCTCCTCGCTTAGCGTCGCCTATCGATACACTGTCAAGATCAAGCAAAAATTTAAACAAAAGAAGCGAGACTTTGGATTTTCAAATCTAAAGAAAGAGAAAGGTGCCTCCAAACTGTAGAACAAAGGAAAAATCCAAGGCAAGGTGACCAAGGACAACCAGTCGAAGCCGTGAGAAAATAAAAACACCACGAAGACAAAGAAGGAAACAGGGAAATTATGTGAGTTCCATAAGAGCCACACTCACAACACAAGTGAGTGTTGAGCCAAGCAGTCACTAGTGGCTGAGCTGGAGGCTTCCAAATCAGATGCATTTTCTGACTCTGAGTTAGAAACCGACAAGGGGAATGACAAAGGGAAGCAGATTATTGATGCGGAGCCCAATGGCATTGTTTACACCACCAAGATCCAAAATATTGAACCCAAAGATCTAGAGGAAGGGGAACGAATATTCCACTCACAGATGTGGGTGAATGGTTCTATTTTGTAGTTAATGGTTGACAACGAAAGCCAAAAGAACCTCGCTTCAACAGAGTTCACACTACAAGGAAAAGACCCTCTAGCGGATGTTTTTAAGGAACCCCACAGAAAAATACCCCAGACGTCCGTTTCTAGCGGAGGATCCTAGAGGAGGTTGGCGGGCGGAGGTTTTTGCGGATGTATTTCTTCCAGTGCTCTTATCAACCTAAAACGCACTGGTGCATTCAATATGACAAAGCACCGGTGCATTACAAAAATTGGCACACTGGACACCGTGCACTTCGTATACACACGCTCAGTGCATTTTATTTCTGTAGAGCACCAGTGCTTTACTTGTTTACCGCACAGATACTGCCCGGTGTGGATTAAATGAAACGCACCGGGGCGCCCACAAAACGCGTGCACCGATGGATGGTTAAATAAAAAGAATTACGGCAAAAAAACTGCATAAAAAATTGGCACACCTGAAATAGTGTGCTCCATATACACCCTCCCGGTGCTTTTAATTTAGCAACCGCGCCGGTGTGTGTCATATCGTTAGCCTCGGTGCCTCATAAAAAGCGCGCGGAACATAAACGTCCGGGGGCCAAATGAATGAAATGCATTGGGATCCCTGTAAATGCCACGCACCGAAAAAGGGTTTAAAACAAACAAAATTAGGGCAAAAAAACCACAGAAATCAATGGTTCACCGGGCACCGTTACTGGTGTGTCAGGTTACTATAGAGCCCCAGTGCATCACACCCCCATGCCTCGGTGTGTCATAAAAGCGAGTGGAACATAAAATTCCCGAGGCAGAATGATGGAAACACATAGGGGTCCCCATAAATGCTGCGCATCGAAATAGGGTTAAATAAAAAAAATAATTACGGCAAAAAAACCGCAGAAATCATTGGTTCACCGGACACTGTTACCAGTGCATCATGATACGATAGAGCACTGGTGCTTTAAAACTACGCTGCCCCGGTGCCTCCTAAAAGCGCGCGAAAACAGAAAGAGCCTAGTGCGACATACAGACAAGGCACCGGTACTCCAGCAAAAATACCGTGCACCGGAATAGGGTTAAATAAAAAAAAATTATGGCAAAAAAACCACAGAAATCATTGGTTCACCGGACACTATTACTGGTGCATCATATTACTATAGAGCACCGGTGCTTTAAAAATACACCGCTCCAGTGCCTCCTAAAAGCGCGCGAAAACAGAAACAGCCTATTGCGGTATACAGGAAACACACCGGTACTCCAGTAAAAACCCCGTGCACCAGAATAGGGTTAAATAAAAAAAATTTACGGCCAAAAAATGTCAGAAATCATTGGTTCACCAGACACCGTTACCAGTGCGTGATGTTACTGTAGAGCATTGGTGTGATAACATGACGCCGCCCCGGTGCCTCCTAAAAGAGCGTGAAAACAGAAAGAGCCTGGCGCGGCATACAGGAAACACACCGGTACTGTAGTAAAAAGCCCGCACACCGGAATAGGGTTAAATAAAAAAATTACGGCCAAAAAACCGCAAAAATCATTGGTTCATCGAACACCGTTACCGGTGAGTCGAGTTACTATAGCTGCACCGGTGTGTTACAGTTACGTCACCACGGTGCCTCCTAAAAGCGCACGAAAACAGAAAGAGCCCGATGCGGCATTAAGACAACGCATCGATACTCCAGTAAAAAATCTGCGCACCGGAACAGAGTTAAATAAAAAAAAAAAATTACGGCCAAAAAATCACATTTTTCACTTTTTGTCAGTGCTACAGAGCTCTCAAGCACCAGTGCAAGTTATCCTTGCTTGAGCCGCACTGACATCCATGCTCCCATTGCACTTATTACACGCATTGCTGCTGTACATTGCCACCAATCTCCAGCTTGAATTTTATAAAACGGTGGACAAATTTTCTTTTTTAAATTGTACAGCCAATATGCCTCCTTGACGGGTAAACGTACAGGTATTTTTCTTGTTTTTCCATAATTAAACCTTTTAGTGGATTAGAATTTGAAAAACCTTAAAATTAACCATTAAAAAAAAAAAAAAATTGTCGCGCGGTGCGCTTGAGCCGTTCGGCTCGCATCGGTTTGCGGTGCTGTCTATAAATTTATAGGCCGCACCGCACTCGGTGCTGAAGGAGTCCACATCGGTTCCAGGGCAGTACCGCGAGGCACACGGTGTTATTTTTAAATTTTTTAAAAGTGCGGTGAGGTCATTTACCAGGCCGCACCGTTGACAATGTTGAATCGCGGCCACCCGGTGTGTTGACCAAATTATCCGCCCTGGGGCACGTAATTTTTTCGGCGCACTGGAACCGCAATTTGACATTGTCAACGGTTCGGATTGGTAAACCGGTGCTAAGTGTATCTGCACCGGTTCCGGGGTGGATTTCAAAGGCACATCGTGTAATTGTAAATTTTACGACAAAGAGCGGTGCGCTCGGATACCTGGACGCACCGTACGACTATGTATGGTGGCAGGAGGGCGGTGTGCTGACTTAGATATAAGCCCTGGGGCGTATAGTGAAGTCAGCGCAACGGCCTCTTGACATCGCACTTAGTGAACGGTGCGCTAAAAATATTTTCTGGAGCACCGCTCCTGGTGCTTTTTATATCATTATGTGCACCGTCACCGATGTGTCTTTGTGGAGGGATGCACCATTACTTGTGTGTGACTATGTTTTTGGCGCAATGAATCTTGTTTTATTTCTTTTTCAAAAAATATTTATATACGTATATTTGTAAATACATGTGTCATTTAATTAAAAAAAATTGTTTAATATGTCAACCATTCAGAGACGTGAAAGGAGAGAAGAGGAGAAAAAACAACAACAACAGGCGGAACAATATAACATGGTTCGCCTGTGGGAGGCAAGAGAGAGGGAGAGAGATGCGTACCCTCGCCCTATTACAGCAGCGACGCAAGGGCTCCTAAGGCAGGTAGGCCTCCTCAAGTTCTATGAGGAGACTACTTTCCTAAAGTCCCATGGTGGTTTTTTGAGACATCTTATCCGAAGGTGGAATTGTAGAAATTTGAATAACTGATATATTATTCACCGAAATTCTCCTGATCACACACTATTTTAACTTCATGCACAATACAAAATCTCTTCTACCATTGATCATTAATTTCGGAAATAAAAACAATCGCATGCGCACATAAAAACCATAAACAATCACACATATGAACATAGTATTTCATGTGAAAGCTTAAAGCTGAAAACCCCCAACTATCTGTATATTATATGTCATAGAGATCATGTAACAATCATCATACAAAGCTCCTCACAAGCTCTCAATACAATCTCCAATTTCTACACACTAATCAAGCTAGATCTAGCAAAACACATGCTCCAATCTCTGTCACCTGATAGCCAGCCTCTATTGCATAATAAATGATATAGGATGGCTCATTAAATAACTTGAACCACCTGGCTTGTACTGCACAATCCTCATGGGATTCTCCAATCACTGGTTGTTGCAAATATGCAACAGTATAGTCACAACTGATAGTTAACCTGCTCTTTCACCTACCTCTTCACTAGTCTCCACTGAAACTGTCCATGCACTGAAGTTAACTGATGTATTCTTTAGTTGATTAATGAGTTTATAATTAGTGAATTAATTAATAATTAATTCACACCACTCATCACTAGTGTATTAATCATTTAGACTAAATACAACTAGTTCAACTATGTTTAGATTAGTTAAACTGAACACAACTCCATTAACTCCTCAATCAACTCCACCAAACTCTGTCACATGAGTTCTAACTGAAGTATCCATGCAATAGCTCCACTTAACCCTCAGAAATAGCGTAATTCCTTCTGTCAGCTCCTGTGCCACATCTGTGCACTTAACTGAAGTGCTCCAAGAGAATAAGATAATGTTTATAGTCCAAATATTATTAAGAGCTAATAATATTCGACATGTCTATTTTTAGACTGGCAATCTAAAAATAGATTCCGTCCAATATGTCTAAAAATAGAAGTCCATCTATTTTTTCCGACTTGAACAACCATCCATAAATAGCATCCTGCAGCTCATAGAACATGATCCATATGTCTAAAAATAGACATAGTCTAAAAATAGACTTTGTGCCAAAAATAACCTGCAAGCCCACTTAGTGAAGGCGACTTCTTTCCACTAAGCTCATCATCTTGTTGCAATCTCAACACTCCCTCTCAACAAGATAAGGATTATCTGCCACCCCTATCCTGCCTCTGTGGTATTCGAATTTTCTCCTGGTGAGCGCCTTCGTCAAGATATCAGCATCCTGATCCTCCGTGGGAATGTATGAAAGTAATATGATCTTCTGCTGCACACAATCTCTGATATGATGATACCGGATGTCAATGTGTTTAGATCTATCATGAAATACTGGATTAACTGAGAGTTTGATGCAACTCTGATTATCACAATAAATCACAGTAGGCTCTAAGTGTGAACAGAACAACCCGACCAAGATCTTCCTCATCCATATAGCCTCGCATGCAGCCAAACTTGCTGCCATATACTTGGCCTTTGTTGAACTGAGTGCCACAGATCTCTGCTTCCTGCTGTACCAAGAAACTGTTGTTGACCCGATACTGAAAATCCCTCCAGATGTGCTCTTTCTATCCGTTGGGCTCCTTGCCCAATATGCATCGTGAAGACACATAGCCTCACCTCATCCGACTGTCTGTACCATAATCCATATCTCGATGTGCCTTTGAGATATCTCAATACATGCTTGCCTGCCTTCCAAAAGAGCTTGGTAGGCTTAACCATAGCTTGTGAAAGCTAGTTAACAACATAGCATATGTCGGGTCGTGTATTGACCAGATACATAAGTGACCCCACCAACTGTCGATAAATAGTAGCATCCACTACCTCCGCTGAAGTAGCATCCTCCTTCCTCCATCCACCAGGAAGAGGAGTATCAACAGGCTTGCAACCATGCATGTTGAACTTCTCCAGTATCTCCCGGGCATACTTGCCTTGAGAAACAAACAGTCCATCACTGCGCCGCCAAATTTCCAATCCCAGGAAATAATGAAGGAGGCCCAAGTCCTTCATCTCAAACTCCTTTGCAAGATCAGCCTTGCATGAGTGTATCAACAGTTCATCACCCGTCAAAATCAAATCATCTACATAAAGTACAATGATCAGCAATTTACCCTCCACCACTATCTGGTATAGGTTCGGATCCGCCTCACTCTTGGAGAATCCAAGTCTGGCGAAATAACTGTCTATCCGTGTGTACCAAGAACGAGGTGCTTGTTTCAACCCATACAACGCTCTCTTGAGCCTACACACATGCGACTCGCTGCTGAAGATCTCGAAACCTTTGGGCTGCTCTATGTACACCTCCTCCTCAATCACCCCGTTGAGGAATGCAGTCTTCACATCCATCTGATGAATGTGCCACCCCATCTGTGCTGAGAGAGAAAGAATCATCCGTATGGAAGAATACCTTGTGACAGGTGCAAAGGTTTCCTCATAATCGATCCCCTCAATCTGTGAGAAGCCTCGAGCAACAAATCTTGCCTTGTACTTCTCCACACTCTCGTCAGCTGCTTGCTTCACTTTGTAGATCCATCTCGAACCTACCACTGATTTCCCTTTCGGCCTTGGGAAAATCTCCCATGCACTGTTTCTGACAATCGAATCATACTCTTCCACCATGGCATCTACCCATGCAAGGTCCTCCACAGCTTCCTCGAAAGAGGATGATTCCGTCGTGATACACTTGCTCATAAGAGCCATGTATCCAAGATACCGATCAGGTGATTATTCCCGTTGGCACTGCATGAGTGGTCTCTTCCAATCCATGAACCTCATCTTGTGGCTGATCCACATCCTGAGAATCATCCTTAGGAACTAATAGCTCCTCTTCTACATGCAAGTGTGTCTCCCTCTCAAGCGAACACTTCATGGATTTCTCCTCCTGAAATTTGATATCCCGTCGCATAACAGTCTTCCGACTGTCTGGAAAATACACATGATATTTGTGGGGTGTATCAGTGTACCCAAAAAATATCCCAACCTCTCCGGTCGGCTCCAACTTCTTCCTTTCATCCTTTGTCACATGAATGTAAACAAGTGAGCCAAAAATCTTCAAATGTGAAATATCACGCTTCTTACCAGAAAACGCCTCCTCGGGTGTACTCATGCCAAGTATCCCGTGGAGAAACCGTTTCGCACATATACTACAGTATTGCATGCCTCAACCCACAATTGTATGGGAAGACCCTGATCATGCAACATCGCCCGTGCAACACCCACAATCGTTCTATTCTTCCACTCAACAACCCCATTCTGCTGTGGGTTATGAGGTGCTATGAGCTCTCTTCGAATTCCTTCTATGCTGCAAAAGTCCTTGAATTCGCCAGAGATGAATTCACCACCATTGTCGCTCTTAAGAGCCTTCACCTGGTTCCCCGATTCTTTCTCAAACAGTGCCTTGAACTCACAGAACTTTGAGTATGTCTCACTCTTCTTCTGCATGAAGAAGATCCAGCACTTCCGAGAAAATCATCAACAAATATCACATACTACCCGTGCTTTGTCAAGCGAAGCTACTGAGCAAGGTCCACACACGTCCGTGTGAATTCTCTCAAGGTCGTGGCACGACTATCCTTCTCGTGAAAGGTGGCTTTCACAAATTTTCCCAAAGTACATCCCTTGCACTGATCTGACTGCGCAAGTGTACCTTTGGGAAGCCCAGTAGAAATCTGCTGCAGTATCTTCAAAGCTCCATGGTGAAGGTGGCCCAATCTCCGGTGCCACAACTCGCCATCATCCCGGCTCACCACTCCTTCTGCCTTGCCTGCCATTGCTGCGCATCCATCTACCTACAATTGATAAAGGTTCTTAACTTGAACCCCTATCCTCCGGGTCTCACCAGTTGCCTTACTGCGCAGGAAAGCCTTTCCCTCGCTAAATACAACATCATATCCCTTGTCTTCTAACATCGCCACAGAGATAAGATTCTTCTTCAATCCCGGAACATGCATCACTTCCTTCAATATGAAGGGTTTACCAGACTCCCTCTCAAAGGAAATGGTACCGATACCGGTCGCACTGTATCTACCATCATCGCCCATCTCGATGTGCACTCCAAGATCTTTCTCATCTAGATCAATAAACAAATCTCGATCTCCTGTCATGTGAAAAGACGCACCACTGTCAAGAAACCACACTGAACCCATCACACTTGAGACCAAGCATGCGATCAAAGGAAAAATCCAACTTCAAATTGTGAGGCTAAAGCCTCTCCAAATACAGATCCAAAGAACTCGCTTTATTTTTCTCTTTGTGGACAATTAGTGGCATAATTTCCGTGTTGGTGATGTTGAAAGCACTTCACCTTTGACATGTCCTTCTCGCTTCTCTCTTGGCTCTCGGTGACCGGATTGAGAAGCTTTGCTCTTCCCCTTCTTTGCTTTGGTAGCTAAAGCGCACTTTCTTCATCGAGTTCTTTGATGAAGATCCGTCCGGTACTCCGCCTTATCTCCTCTTGCACAAGATCCGACCAAAGTCACTCCCATCCTGGCAATTTCTCCCGACCATTGACAGAGTCCCGATAGGAATGCCAACTCTTCGGAAGCCCAAGGAGAGCCAAGCTCACCAAGTCCTCATCATCTACAGTCACCCCCACACTTCCTAGCTCATCCCTGCATTGGATGAACTTCGTGAGGTACTTGGGCATACTGTCGCCTTTCTCCATCTTTATGTTCCTGAGTTTATCCTTGAGCGCCAACTTCCTCTGGTTGCTCTTGCTTTGGAATAAATCTGTCAAAGATTTCCACATCAAGAATGGAGAAGCTTTACCATGAAGGCTGGATACTATGTGATCCTTCACACCTTCCAACATAATCCTTCGACACTTTGCTGTCTTCTTTTGCCATGCGTCAATTACGGCAACATCACTAGAAGTAGGATTTGGAACTTCTGCATGTATGAACTCCTTCAACCCATTGTCATCCAGCACCGCCTCCATCCTGTCCTTCCATGCAATATAATTCGAGCTTCCCTCAAGGGCATACTAAAATTGCAATCCATTGAAAGACATCTCAACTTCGACACCAAGAAAACACTACCGCAAATTCGAATTCCACCAACACAAAACTCAACCGCTTCAATGTTTTGCAATTGCTCCAATGATCAATATTGCTCTGATACCATGTAGAAATTTGAATAACCGATATATTATTCACCAAGATTCTGATCACACACTATTTTAACTTCATGCACAATACAAAATCTCTTCTACCATTGGAACATTAATCAGCGGGAATAAACAATCGCATGTGCACATTAAATCCATAAACAACCACACATATGAACACATTATTTCATGGGAAAGATTAAAGCTGAAAACCCCAACTATCTGTATATTATATGTCATAGAGATCATGTAACAATCATTGTACAAAGCTCCTCACAAGCTCTCAACACAACCTCCAATTGCTACACTCTAATCAAGCTTGATCTAGCAAAACACATGCTCCAATCTCTGCCACCTGATAGCCAACCTCTATTGCGTAATCAATGTTGTAGGATGGCTCATTAAATAACTTGAACCACCTCGCTTGTACTGCACAATCCTCATGGGCTCCTCCAATCACTAGTTGTTGCAAATATGCAACAATATAGTCACAACTGATAGTTAACCTGCTTTTTCATCTATCTCTGCACTGATCTCCACTGAAACTGTCCATGCACTGAAGTTAACTGATGTATTCTTTAGTTGATTAATGAGTTTATAATTAGTGAATTAATTAATAATTAATTCACACCACTCTTCACTAGTGTATCAATCAATTAGACTAGATACAACTAGCTCAACTATGTTTAGATTAGTTAAACTAAGCACAACTCCATTAACTTCCTCAATCAACTCCACCAAAATCATTACATGAGTTCTAACCTAAGCATCCATGCAATAGCTCCACTTAACCCTCAGGAATAGTGCACCCTTCCTATCACCTCCTACACATCGCACTTAGTCAAGTGCTCCAAGAGGATAAGCTAATGTTTAGAGTCCAAATATTATTAAGAGCTAATAATATTCGACATATCTATTTTTAGACTAGCAATCTAAAAATAGATTCCGCCCAGTATGTCTAAAAATAGAAGTCCATCTATTTTTTTCCGACTTGACCAACCATCCACAAATAGCATCCTTCAACTCATAGAACATGATCCATATGTCTAAAAATAGACATAGTCTAAAAATAGACTTTGCGCCAAAAATAGCCTGCAGGCCCACTTAGTGAAGGCGACTTCTTTCCACTAAGCTCATCATCTTGTTGCAATCTCAACAGGAATGCCCAACAATAGGCTTTCCGAGTTAGTATCGACCAGTGGTACACGCCCACTGAGGAGGATGTATATTTTATTACAGGGCTTTCGAGGAGAGGGGTGGATTTTCCCTCGTTCCCCGACGTTCCAACTGGCTATGTGGCAGGGAGTCGGTTAGTTTACTCCCAGAGATACATTAGAGCAGATATATTGTCTCCTTCAGATTTTCAGGTCTCCGAAGGACAATTACGTATTGGTGCGTTTGGTCATGAGGAGGTCCAGTGTCTCTCACTTATCATTTCGACCATTTCGCACAACACTAGTGACGGGAAATGCATTAGGTTCCAACTTTTATATTATGTTGATTCTTTACTACAGCACCCACGAATTTTCAGGTGGTCTGCCATTTTTTTACGACAGTTCTGTACAACATTAGATAGATGTTGTGCTCGTGCACAAGGGAGGGTCAATTTCCCTTTTTCTTCAGAGTTTTTTTGTTTATTTTTTGAGAGGTTTCTAGAGATGAGGCCTTCTTTTCTTCGACAGCCTTGTAGGCTGATTACTGAGGCATGTATACATATGTGGGGGCAGATGATGCCCAAGAGGGAGGAGACTCTCTTTCCAGCGAGGATATTAGATGATGCACTAGGGTTGCTAGCCAATGTTTTTGAGCATCCCTTCATTATGTTCCCCTATCCTTATGTGGGGTTGGATTGGCGAGGGTGTGCCAACATCCTCTTCACAGATGATGAGCCGCCAGATGATAGAGGTAATATTACTGTTTTATTTAAATTTATTCTAACATTTTCTTTAACTTGTTTTTATTAAATTGTTTAATGAAATTGTCTAATTATTGTTGTGTACTTGTATATATTTTGCAGACATTGGCTCTTATGATGGCGAGGAGATGCCGCCACCACCACCTGATCCAATTATGGACCTTGATGAGGATGCAGAGGGCATGATGCCAAATATTGTCAAGGATTAGTAGGAGGCCGGTGCATATCAGAGACCTTCTCCTGCTAGTGCGCCGGCCCGCGGTCGATGTCTGAGTGATGCTATATATAGGATGGAGTTGGGTGACCAACTCATTGCATTGTTTGTTGAGGCGGGCATCCGCCCCGCTTATTTCAGAGATATAGAGGCCGATAATAGGCTCTTACAGATGTGGAGAGGCATGCCGCGTGACATGTACAACCTGATGCAACATGTTGTAGGAGTTACGACAAATTTTACGCAACTGACGAGGACTATTGCATGTTACGAGCGAGCCGCAGCACGTGATGGACAGTGAGCGAGACGCAACGTACCATCGACATCTCATGATTGTTCACGGCTTCACACCGCGCCAGATTTGCATGAGCCTCCAGTAGCATCTACCAGCAGTGATCATGGAGATGAAGCTCGATCATCGGCTGATCCATGAAATTTATATTACAGTTGTATATTTTTAACATTATTCAGTTATATATATATATATATATATATATATATATATATATATTATGGTCCATGTATTTTATGTTCATTTTGCAATTGTACTTAATTTACATGTTGGTGATCATCATTATGTGTATGTTGTTAGGTCATGTTAGATATGTTCATTTAATGTGCAGCGTGCAGATAGATGTGTATGTGATAGCATGAGATGTATATTTGATGTTTGTGTTGTACTGATGATGTTAATATATAATGTTAATTGTGTTTTGTTAGATGATCATTATCACGATGATGCAGTTAGCGATTTTGAATGTGTTTTTTAGTCAAATATGATGTTTGTACAATGCTTATCATGAACGTGATGTTTATTAATTAATTTATAAATACCAAATGATCATGATATTGTAAATTTGTAATATTTGTATTTCTAGTTGAATTTAAAATTCTAAAATTGTAATTGTAATGATATGTATGTAAAATTCTAAAATTGTTATTGTACGTGAAATTGTAAAATTGTAATTGTAATTCTAATAATTCTAATTCTAATTATAATTATAATTGTAATTGTATGTAAAATATTTGTAAAATTTTAATTGTATTAATGTGAAATGAATTTATTAAAATTTGTAAATTTGTAAATTTGTAAATTTTAAATAATTGTAAAATAATAAATATAGAATAATATGATTTATTGTAACATAAGGAAATTTAGTTAATAATGCAAATTAATTAGAATTTCCATTATTTTATTATGATCTTAGATACAAAGAAAGAATTAATTTATACAGTACAACATTGTTTTTGAGATCAAGTACATAATACCAAATTATCAAGTGAATTATTGATTTTAACATTAACACAATGCAAATTACCAATTAATTCAAAATACACATTACATTAATATTTCGAAAAACTCATTTTACTAAGTATAAATATTGATGAAATAACACATATTGTACCATATCACTCTCGGTTCTCATGATCACCCTCATTATCTTCTAGCTCGCATGACATGATAACACTATTGTTCTCAAAAATATGTTTTGATCTAGGGTCATGTGTCAATACGAACCACCAATCCCTATCCAACACATCTGGGTAGAAAAACACCTAGTTGCAGTGTTTATGGAAAACATAAGGCTCCTTAGCTTCATCCCACATCTTTTTAGAGTTAATACATATCAGCCTACTATCGCGATATTCCTTTACATTATTCCGATCAAAGGTGTCCCACCACTTGCACCTAAAAATAACACATTAGAAAGAAGAAAAATCCACTTCAATGATCTCTTGTATCTTTCCGACGTAACCTAACGTCCCTCTTACTAGTTGTTGATCACGGTGGCTAGATCGACTAGATTGATCGAACTCAACTTCCACTCCAAAGTCTTGTGTGATTTTTGCAGCATCGACATTTTCTGTGCGAAAATGGTGTCCATATGCCCATATAGATGGGAACAAATGCACCTATTATAAAAAAGTTTAAAAAATCATATAAGTGTCATGTGTCTTAAAAATAATAATCCAACAGTTAAAATATGAAATGTATATGTCTTAATATAAGTTTCAAATTTACATATAAATTATTACCGAGTTGCTGCACCCAATCCCTATGTTTAGCGCATCCTCTTCAGCACGTGGGTAACGACCGGTAGCACCGCATTTCTCTCTGATTTGGTCAAAAACCCAACTGTTGGGGCATATTTTTGGCATATTTTCTTTTAAATGATTGGGATAAGGCATACTTCTACCATTCAACTGTCTGAATTCTTTCCTGTCACTATCCCATTTCATTCTTTTTTTTTCATACAATGCGACCCACGGTTGTGTCGCTTCAGAATTGTAAAGAATGAATTTATTGATTGCTTCAATTTATACATTCGCTGATGAAATCAAACCAACATTATATAGTACTTAGAGATCAAAATATACATTATATCGAATTTCAACATGAATATTAATTAATTTTTGTAAATTTGAAAAATTATAAGTCGCTTACTCTTTATCAAGCACTTTTTTCCACTTGTTTGGAGCAACTCTCCTTCTCTTTTGTCTTCATCCAATTCATCGCTCCAAATCACCGCACTTGGTCTGTTGTCGATCTGCTTGATGTACTCACTGGCATAGTAGAAAGACTCATACGATATGTACCCCTCTGCCATAGACCCCCCGTGTTTTTCCCTTTGTCGAACAAAACCTTTCAATTTATTCATGTACCTCTCTAAGAAGAACATCCAATGACAAGAAACAACCCCAACTAACTCAACCTCATCTACCAGGTGGATTAGAAGATGAACTTGTAAGTCCATGAAACTCGTCGGGAGTTCCTTCTCAAACATACAAACAATCTCAACTATCTCTTGATGTCACCGTGGAATGCTAGCCACATGAATCTTCTTTGACATGATCCAATGTACAAATGCAAACAATTTAGATATGGCACGTCCTAGGTCTTGAGGGAATTCATGTTTCACACACCCAAGCACAAACAAAGGATAATGACACTACAAATTTATAAAAACGTGCAATAATATAAAAAATTAGTTATGTTTTATGATCACCGCATGGGATAAAATTTATTAATATAATAAAATCATGCTTTTGACATTATACGTACTCTTAGAAGATTTAAATGGTCATGCGATTTCAACCCCGAAAAATGGTCATCCACGGTAAAGCAGTGCCATAGTGAATACCCATATGAAGTTGGCACCCTCACATCCATTATAACTTCCATTTCCAAAGATATATCATCTTTTTTTTAAATCCATGGGACATCACCTTCTTTGAAAAACCATGAATTAGAGGGACCAGCGACTGCCTTTGATCCATACTTTCTAATCATCTTGGCCAATATTTATTTTTAGTTTTTGAAGTAATAAGATCTTTCCTAACCACCAATGTGTTACTTTGTTTCGATGATATGTGCCTCCATAAAGAAGATGAAACATTTTTAAATATATGCATGGGATATAATAAGTGGGCAATCTTAAGATGTTCCCAATATTGGTGGTCATAAAAGATAGATTTCCTTTTCATCCAAATGGGCAATTTCTCAACATAGGTGTTGAAGAAATCTGGATCATCGAACTTAGGCTCCCCATTTGAATCGAACATTTATGTGAACTCCTTCTCCTTCTCTCTCTCATATGCTCTAAGCCATTCAACTGGTGTCATTATTGGAGGCCTTTGGGTTCTTTCTCGTTTACCATTGAAAGTGGATGTTGCTCTTCTGTAAGGGTGTTGTTTTGGTAGGAATATCCTGGAGCAATCATACACTGGCTTTCGTAGGTCCTTGGACCATCTAGCTTTCAGAGAAGGTCCACAACATTTACATCCAAAATACCCTTTTGTTACAGGACCTGCAAGATTATATTTGTATACATTAATTAATATGCATGGCATGTTAAAGAATATCATGAAGATCAGAAAAAATAATATTAAAACGAATTAAATAACTAATATGTGAAAGAATATTGTTACATTATATACAAACAAATCAATAAATTAAACATGTAATTTACCAGAGAAAACTCCTAAGCCTGGATAATCATGTGTCATGTAAGCACATATGCCATACAACGTAAACCTCCTCTCTGTTGCGATGGGTCTTGATACATCGTATACATTTATCCCATCCCATAATTCTTTCAATTCATCTACTAGTGGTTGTAAGTAGACATCCATATTCTTCACTTGTCTTCTACCAGGGACTATGAGAGCCAACATAAGATGTTCATTTTTCACGGACAACCATGGGGGGATATTGTTATTGATCACTACTACAGGCCAAAAAGAATAGTTGGTGTTTTGGAGGGAATATGGGTTGACGCCATCCATGGCTATGTTGAGTCGTAGACTTCGTACTTCATTCTTGAATTTTTCGGGCCATGTATCCTCTATATGCTTCATGGCTATTGAATCAGTTGGTATTCACATAAATCCCAACTAATTTATGTGTGAGGCATTCCATCCCTAAAACATAGCTAATTCTTTGCAACGAAAGAGCCTTTGAATTCTTGGGATTATAGGCATGTGCCTCAATATCTTAAAAAGGAGGACTAGTACGTGATTTACCCTTCTTTTTTGATTTATCATACCTGTCATGCCCACATTTTAGACACATCTCTTTGTCTGCATATTC
This sequence comes from Pinus albicaulis, assembly GCA_034641835.2. Lineage (NCBI taxonomy): Eukaryota > Viridiplantae > Streptophyta > Pinopsida > Pinales > Pinaceae > Pinus > Pinus albicaulis. Next base: position 35,742,668 of record CM076579.1, on the reverse strand, counting down.
TCCTCTATATAGAATAAAATCGTTTATACATGCATGATATGATATGTACTCAACACCCAACATTTTCGACAATTTTTTTGCCTCTTCGCAGCTACCGGGCAAGACATTTTCACTCGGAAGAACCTTATATTTGAATAACCTGTAGTTGGTGATCATGGAAAAATATATTAATAAATGTACATTAATGTCGATATAATTATTTACGTTCATAAAATTTAACATTTGTAATGTTCATTGCAGTGTACTGATTATATTTCAAATTTATATATAAGGGAAGTACTTTATGGTAACTTACCTCAAAAGTTCCGAGAAACATGCATTCGACAAGCCAAACTTTGCTTTCAAGTTGTACAGTAACATCATTGTCCCCAAATGGGTAGACTTTGACTGATCGCCGGGTCCAAAGAGAGGGGTGGTGGAAGCAAATTTAAGGCTTTCGAAAAAGGTGTCAATGATATGAGCATCATCCCCTAGCTGATCATCATTTTGGAATGCATCTAACAACATTGTCTCCATGGCAGTCGTATCCCTTAATTAATCATCCATACCAACCTCTATTTGATTGTCTCCATTGCCAGCTTGTGAAGAACTATTATTGCTGTAGTCATTCCTAATTGGTGAATTTGAACGTAGCAGGAATTGAATCGGTAGTTGATTCAACCGTTCTTGGTATTGTTCCTCTCTGATTTTTTATCTTAATTCAGTATTCTCTTGATTTGACATTGTCTTGGGGTGCAACGGAAGATGGTAGGTAGGTTGTTCATCATCACTAGAATCCTAATAATTAAAAAAAAAAAATTGAACATGATTAGTACAAAATATTATGATATCAATTAGTAACCACGTTGACAATATTGCATGATTATAAATTGGTTTGACGTTGAAATAATTACATATTAATCAATATATATACCAAACAATTATAATTATAATTACCATCATTGTCCCGGGATTGTGGCTAGAAGATGCAATATTGTTACAATTGGCAAGGTGAAGCGGCTGTCCATTTTCATCTACCAAATGCGTCTTGCGATATGCAGCTCCTGATAAGAACTTTCGATGTTTTGGAGAAGTACTTTGAATATAATTTTGTGCATCTGAACTCGATGATGAATCTGCATGAACCTGCAAATTTTTATACATTATAAATTTAATTAAGTTGTGCATGATTGACTACATGGATAAAAAACATACATAAATTCAATTAGATAGTGAAAAAATAAAACAAATCTGAAGTAAATATTACGTCTCCACATGGGTAGGGAGAACTCCGCGATGGACTTTGAGAAATATTATGGAACGAGCGGGATTTTGAAGAATTGTCCATTTCATATAATATATGATATTTTCTCCCTGCATTTGAGAAAAACAACAATAAAATTTGGTGCACAAACCTAAATGTAATTCGGGTGCGTACTGTTCAGATAACCGCACCGACCAATTCTTTATTTTGCGCACTGGTGCGCTTTTGTAAGAAGTAGCACCGGTGCGGTTCAATTAAAGGATGCACCGGTAAACGAATAACTGCAATAAAAAAAAGTGCAACCCTATTTTATTTAAGTGAAAAAAAAGTGGTAAATTGAAAATTGGGCGGAAAAATATTTTCGAAAATCTAATTTCATAAAACATTTGTTTAAATATTAAACACTTTTCATTATTTCACTATTTTTGCAAAAAATTTCATCCAGAGATTTGCTGGATACATACCTGGAGAAAACAGAGCACGAGAGCACTGTGGAGCAGGGAAATACGTTTGAACAGAAGTATTCGGACAATCCGAATTCCAAATCTCTGGTAATTCAAACCCTGTACCATAGAATTTTAAACGACATGAGTAAAGTTTATTGTTTTTTTGTACTTTTTTCTGTAGTTTTTTTTAATGCAGTGAAATAAGAAATCAAAGTCTATTGTTTTATTTTATTTTTTCTCTAGTTTTTTATGAAGTAAAATACAAAATCAAATATTATTGTTTTTTTAACCTTTTTTCTGCAATTTTTTACCTTTTCTGTAGTTTTCAGAAACAAAAATAAAAAAATAAATCAATTTTTAGAAACAAAACCCTAGATTCTTTTTGTTTCTGCCATTTTTTTCTCCCTCTTTCTTTTCAATTTAGATTTATAGGGTTTATGTACTCATAAGAAATCCAACCCACGGGACGACTTGCATAGTCGGATCCCAATCCATGTTGGCCTTTGCGTCAATCTTAAAAAAATATATATATATTTTTTTCGCTGGTGCGCCTTGCGTAACGTTTCGCACCGGTGCGCTTGGTTATACCAGTGCACCGCTTAAGTACAATGATAAAAAATAAAAAAATAAAATATGTTTTTATCAATGTGCCATTTGTAACATATGGCACTGGTGGACTATTACATTATGGAGCACCGCAAAACATGCTGTTTTGGAAAAAAACCATTTTACAAACATACACTACATTTTTTTTGTTTCTGCCCTTTCTTCTCCCACTTATTGTGATTTCAGAATTAGGGTTTTTCAATTTATATTTATAGAGTTTGTATGGATAAATATAAGCCTAAGACATGCAGCCAACGGGAGGATCTGCATAATTAGATCTCAATCCATGTCGGCCCTTGCGTCAATCTTAAAAAAATACATTTTTTTTCGTCCATGCCCTCTTCGTAACATAGCGCATCAGTGCACTTTGTTATACAAGTGCACCGCGCAAGTACAGTGATAAAAAATTAAAAAAAACAAATTATGTTTTTATCAGTGCGCCATATGTAACATATGGCACCGGTGCACTATTACATTATGGCGCACCGCACAACATGTTGTTTTGAAAAAAACAATTTTACAAACATACCCTACATTATTTTTGTTTCTGTCCTGTCTTCTCCCACTTGCTGTGATTTCAGAATTAAGACTTTTCAATTTATATTTATAGGGTTTATTTTAATAAATATAAACCTAAGACATCCAATGAACGGGTTGACCTACATAGTCGGATCCCAATCCATGTCGGCCCTTGCGTAAAAAAATAAATAAAAATAAAATAAAAAAAATCGACGCGTCCTGTCTGAAAGAGTGCACCGGGGCACTCTGTTATCACAGCGCACCGCGAAAGTACTGTCATAAAAAATTAGAAAAATATGCAGCCGGTGCGCTATTTCATTATGACGCACCGCGACGTTCAGTTTCGAAAATAAAAATAAAAAATAAAATTGAAAAAATACAAACCTTACTTTCTTTTTGTTTCTCCCCTGTTCTTCTTCTTTCTGTGATTTAGAATTAGGACTTTTCAATTTAGATTTATAGGGTTTGTATTGCTAAATATAGACCTAAGACATGCAACCGACGTGACGATTACCATAGTTGTATCCTAATCCATGTGGGTCTTGGAATGATTTAAAAAAAAATAGATTTTTACCGGTGCGCCCTATGTAAGGTAGCGCATCGGTGCTCTGTTGTTTATAAGAGCACTGGATAAGTAATGTGAAAAAATAATATTTTTTTAACGGTGCGCCATATGTAAAATATAGCATTGATTTATGCTAAAAAAACTAACACTGGACGATTTTTATTATTTTTATGTTGGTTAACTCGTGCGGTCATCGACATGTAACGCACCGGGGCTTCTTGTTGACATAGAGCACTGTACAATGTATTATATTGTTTTTGTAGTGCGTGGGAAAGACATACAGCACCAACGTCGGTGCATTCACCATGAATGGCGCACTGGTTTTTTGAGATTTTTTTTTTTAATTGAGAAGTTGACAGTTTATTTAAAAATATATTATCGATTGATATGATACATATTTGATATTGTTAAAGAAATGACTGACAAGATATCAAGTAACAAAAATACTGATAACACATCAAGAAAAGCAAAAAAGGCAAGTTCTTTGTAAATTTTTTACAAAAAAAATATTTTTGAACTATATGTAAGTTTAAATAATATGTATTGTTTAATGTGTATCATGCAGAGCCACAAAATGATGAAGCTCGATAAGATTATTTCTGATCTAGGACCAAAAGAACGTATAAGCTTGATGGAATATTTCTGATCCAATATGAATTTCTTTTTTTCGTTTTCATTAATAATATAATGAAAATTATTAGATAACATGTGTGAAAAAGTCTATTAATTCACCTCTATTTAATGTTCTACAGGGACCAACAACTTAGAAAAGGAATGTTGTTATAAGAAAAGAAAAACAATAGAACATGCAAATGAAAATAAATTTCTCCTTAGCTCATCTGGAGTAGTGTTGGAGGTTAACGAAAGGGGGAAATTTTTTTACAAATGTTTGAGGGATTTAGTGGAACAAATGTATAGACGTTCTTTCCACTTACGATACAAAAACCAATCCTTTGATTCCAAGAACCAGATTTTATGTAAACTACAGGAAGAGTTTCCAGAGAATTGGTCAATGAGACATGTTAGAATTTTAATGGAAAAAACATACAACAACAAAAAAGAAGGAATGAAAAAGTAATATTCCTTAGATGTTTGTCTATAATTATTTATAAATATCACTTTTGTTATACTTAATTTTCATATATCAATATAAAAATTAAATAGTTTATTGTCATGTTACATTTTCAGGAAGATTATGAAAATCTCAAAAGATGAATGAGCTGATATCAGAAATATGCCAGTAGGAATTTCCAAAAAGGTGTACAAGGAGATGGTCAAATAAATGGACAAAATTGCATTGTGGGAGGAGCCATCTCAACAACAATGTGCTTCAAATGTAATATGTAATCATTGAATTTTTTGATCATTAGGTAAAATAAATAAACAATTTAGCATTAAATATTAATTTTCAAGTATTTTCTTGCAGAAAAGAAAAGAAAATGGAACCCATTCAGCACATAAAATAGGACGACAAGGAAGAAAATGATTGATATCTAAGTTTGTGAGTAATTGTTACTTCCTTATAACAACTTAACTAGATTTCATTTTTGTATTTTTAAGTTGTTTTACAAAAATCATCATTGAATGTCTCCAAACAGATGCTAACATACAAAGAAGAACCATCAGAGGAATTGATTGAAATTGGTTTAAATATGGGTTGTGCATATATGTTGGCATATCAGAACTTAATTGTGGAATTTGTAAGCATCTATCGATCTTGTTTTACTTAGCTCCATCTATAATTAATAGAAAAAATAAATCTTTTATATTAAATATATGATTTCTTATGGGGTATAAAACTTGTAGGAAACAAAGTATGGCACTGCGCCAACAGATCAAATCTTGAAAGATGGCATGTTACATGGTTTTGAAAGAATGTGTATAGTTTATGAGTCAATTGTTGCATTGGTACGTCATTTCTTTTCGATTTAAATTGATGTATATTATTTAATATTGCATTTTTCATTATTCTCACCAATGTATATACACTCATTACAGTTTATTTTAATGTTTGTAGATGGAAGAAGGTGAAGAAGAAGAAAACAATCAACGTCGTGAACAAAACATTTTTGAAAATAACCCAAGTCATGGAAGTAGCTCTAGCAGTGATAGCAGTTCAAGCGAAGAATGATGATCACTATGTTTGGATATAAAAGCAAGGCGTTGTACTATTTTTGGAAAAATGTCTGTGAAATCATACATTTTATTTAATGTAATGGACATAGTGTCCCAATTGAAAGATAACGGGATACCAATAACTGTCCCATTTTGTATTACAAAGAATGTATTATTCATATATTTATATATAGATATATAATAAAAAATGTTTTAATTTATTCTATTGCGTTCTCTATTGTTGCTATTGCGTTCTCCATTGTCGTTCTCAAATGCAGTAATAAAAATTTAATTCATATGAATATTGTTATAACATATATATGTGTCGACTTTTGATGAATAATGAATTTTAAAAAACCACAATAATTATGATATGATATAACAAATTAATCTAAACATCACATTCAAATCCATTAATAAAAATTTAATTAATATGAATATTGTTATAATGTGTGTCGAATTTTGATGAATAATGAATTTAAAACAATCATAATAATTGCACTGCCACATGTCGATGTTTCTAAAAAATACAAAATGAAAACCGGTGCGCTTGTATTATTAAGTGCACCAGTGTGTTTTTACTACCTATCGGGACCGCACAAATACCAAAACTAGTTAAAAATATCGAGGCGTTTGTGTTGTATGGCGCTTCGGTGTGTTTATGTATCTATACGCACTGGTGTCATTTTACCGCCTATGAGCACCACACAAATATTGATACCAATTATAAATTGCGGTGCGTCTATGTTATACTATGCACCGTTTTTTCTATCTATACGCACCGGTGCATTTGGATGACCAATAGGCACCGCACAAATACCGATACCAATTACAAATCTCGGTGCATTTGTGTGATAGTACACATCGGGGTGTTTATGTGTCGATAAGCGTCGGTGCATTTTTATGACATATTTGCACCGCACAAATACCGATACCAATTGTAAACCTTGGTGCATTTGTGTGATACGATGCACCAGGGCGTTTATATAAGCATACACATCGGCGCGTTGATACGACCTATGGGCACCGCTCAAATCCCAAGACCAATTAGAACGACCTCATGCATTGTATCACCAACACCAGGCCCGGTGTTGTTATTTTCCTTAACGGCCCAGTGCATTCTCCTTCGACCGCCCTGGTGCGCTATCTACCAATACGCACCGGTGCGTTAAAACCTGATAAGAGCACCGATGAAAAAACATCCGTGATAACCTCCGACCGCCCATTTTTTTTTAGTTGTGTTGAATTTCCATTAAAAGCTCTGCCAAAACCTCCATTAGCAGAAACAGATGTGGTAGCATATGTTTTTTTGACAATTTTGGCCAATTTTATAACACTAAAAACCTCCTTTATAACCTCCGCTAGAGGATCTTTTCCTTGTAGTGTCATGAAGCATTTTGGCCTATTGACCACACTAAACCCACAGTTGTATGCCATTGGGTGGCTTCACCAAGGACACAATCTTTGCGTCAGCCAGTAGTGTCGCTTTCCCTACAACATCAAGCCCTTCATTGATGAGGTATTTTGTGATGTTTCTCCTCTTGAAGTTTGTGATGTATTATTAGGCCAACCATACCCGTGGAAGTTTCATGTTGTGTATGAGTCTAGGCCCTGAACTGTTATTATTTATTTGGGCAATAATTTATATAGGATACCGGAGGTAGCACCTCCTACTACATCTCTTTAATCTCTGTGAAGCAATGCTGTAAGGTCATTTCTCAGACTAGGAAATTTGTATTTCTTATGATTCGCCCTCAGGGAGAGGAGAAGACTGTGGCCACATCTACATCCTCTAGACAAGGTTCCTCCACACGACAATAACAAATGGACAAGGTCGTGGAAGAGTGCAAAGACATCTTCAACTCACTTGCAGGGGTACCCCTGCATTGTCAGGTCAAGCACTCCATCGATTTGAACCTAGGCGTATCACTATCCAATGGATCGATCTACCGACGCTTTGTTATGGAGAACTATGAAATTAAGAGGAAAATTCATGAGTTGTTGCAGAAAGGGCACATCAAGCCAAGTTCATCACCCTGTGGGAGCTTGATTGTGTTGGTATAGAATAAAGATGACACTTGGATACTTTGTATTGACTATCGGGTGCTGAATAAGATCATTGTTCGGAATAGGTATCCAATCCCACGTATTGATGACCTTCTGGACCATATCAAGGGGGTCAAATATTTCAGCAAGATTAACGTGAAGTCTGGTTATTACCAAGTACCAATTGAACCCTATGATGTGTGTAAGATCACCTTCAAATACAAGGAGGGCATTTTTGAATGGTTGGTCATGCCTTTCGGGTTGACAAATGTCCCCGCAACCTTCATGCGGTTGATGGATGACATATTGTGGCCCTTCACCAACTCTTTCATGGTAGTGTACCTGGACAACATCCTGATCTTCAGCTAGAGCTGGGAATAGCACATACACCATATCCGACAGGTCCTCTAAACCCTGTGTCAACACAAATTGTGTGCCAATTTGCAGAAATGCACTTTTGGTATGAGCCAGGTTCAATATCTGGGATACATCATTGATGAGTGGGGTGTGCATGTGGACCCAACAAAGATACAATTTATTCGAGATTGGACAACCCCAACCACTCTAACATAGATTTTCATCTTTCTGGGTCTTTCCAATTTCTATCGCAAGTTTGTGTTGGGATTCCCTCATATCACTTGGCCTTTGAGTCAAGTCACCAAGGGCGGAGTGAAAGAAAATTTCTTTTGGTCTGAATCCCAACAGAAGGTGTTTGTCAAGTTGAAGCATCACCTCTGATCTGCACCAGTTCTCACATTACCATACCAACAGTAACCATTTGAAATTGAGACATAGACATTTGACTATGCTATTGGTGTAGTTCTTATCTAGTAGAGGCATATAGTGGCATATCACAGTGAGAAAATTTCAGATACAATATTAAAGTATCCCACTTATGAAAAAAAGATGTATTTTATTGTTCAGGAATGCCGACAATGGAAGCATTACATTCTGGGCAAGGAAACAATCATCCACACAGATCATCGGCCCCTGTAGTTCATGCAAATACAAGGAAAGTTGCAGAACGATCGCCATAAAAAATGGTCCACATATCTAACACAGTTCCATTTAAAAATAAAGTACAATAAGGGAAACACAAATAATGTTTCATATTGTCTTGGTCGACCACTGGTTGTGGCGCTAACCACTGTGCTCGACTCTTGTGGACATGAGACTTCGCAGTGGTCGCATCTTTACAAGAGCGATCCAGAATTTGAAAACACATACACGATCCTCCTGGAAGGAAAGCAAGTTTCAGATTTTCACCTATAGGGAACACTCTTATGCCACCTGGGACACCCCTATGTTCTTGTAAGCGAGCGTGCCAAGATGATTTTGGAGGTGCACTATAGTCGGGTCACCAGACATTTCAGAGTAGAGAAAACAATGACAATGTTGCAGAAATATTTTTTTGGCTGAACCTTTGACATGATGTTGGGAAGTACATTAGATCTTGCATTGCCTGTGCCATTATCAAACCAAAAATCAAGAAGCAACGCCTATATACTCCTCTTCCTACTCCTATTCAGCCTTGGGAATCCATCTCCATGGATTACATGACGACCCTTACTTCTACTAAGCATGGCAACGACTACGTGTTCGTGGTAATCTACAAATTCTCTAAGATGGCCATTCTGGCAGTCTGCAAGAAGTTTATCACAATAGAAGCCACTACTAAGATTTTCTTTAAATGAGTGTGGGTACATTTTGGGATCCCACAGTTCATTATATCAGATTGGGACAACAGGTTCCTGAGTACATTTTGGTCAAGCCTCTGGTCAATGTTGGATACAAAGGTCACTAAGTCCATGACTTTCCACCCCCAAACTGATGGCCAAACAAAGGTTATCAACAAGATGATCATGCACATTTTTCACATGTAAAACTCAAAGCTTACACACACATGTGATGAAAGTCTCCCCTATGTCCAACACAACTATAACAGAACTCTCCATAGCTAAAATGGCCAAAGTCCCTTTCATGTGGGGTTGGGATTCTAGTCACTATGTCCCATCACTAGTACAAATGGTCAATTTTCCGACACTTTAGTTCCGATTGTTTTGACGTATTGTCAAAAAGTTCTCCATTTTTTCTTATTTTTTTAATCCTTCCACGCGGTGTCGCTCTTGCGACTCCGATGGTGTTGTTGTCGTTCTTGCAACACTACGAAAAAACATCAATATTGCGACCCACCCAACTAGGGTGTCGCAATAGTGATAGTAATAGAATATAACGTCACTATAGTGACGTCCATGTTATGTGCGTCTGTATATTGACAAATAGACTAAAAATCTCGTGCTTAAGAGCGTGGAGGTTTGAGCTCTTAGTTAACCCGTTTCCATGGTAATCATGTATCTATAATAGTTTAAACAAAGCCCATTGCACAAGATGTCAAGTCCCATGGCCTTATGCGCATGAAACCTTCTTTGAAGAAGAACCCCACGAAAGAGCACTCACCTGGAAAGAGGTCTAGGTAAATATCGTTCTAGTAGGGGCATAGCCCGTTTCTCCGTAAAAAGTAAAGATAATAGCACCAGAAGTAAAGGTAGCAGCTTTCGTAATTAAGGCTCAGAGAGGAAGATTTAGACTTAAACCAGGTTCCTATTCTAGTGTGAGCCACTAGCTCTCATTCCAGTGCGACCGAGGAAAATAAAGGAACAAGCCACCTGGCCCCCACCAAGCCCAGTTGTGGAGAGAGGACAACCATCTAGACTACCAACTATTGGCAAAAGTCGAACCACAATACTGAAGATTTTCTGAAATTGATCACTCTGTCTGCCCCGAAGAGAAAGTTGGGTCCTTTGGGGTGGGTCCATTGGTTCTAAAAATATTTTGAAATGCGGCGTTGTCTCAATCTGCACCTCATGTTGATGGGTTCTTAAAAATATGGATCAACCAGGTTCTCGAAATCACATTTTATGGATTAAGGGCTCACATGAACGTAGCCTTGTAGAAGAGAAAGCCCGACATATGCCTCCGCCCAAAACCAACCCTTATTGACCACCCCATGTAGCAATATAATGGCTCGCTTGTCATTTTGCCTATTTCTCTTTGAAATCTAAATTCTAAGTCACTCGAAACCCTTGTGTGAGGAATGGCGGAGTATGATCTAACATTGAAGATTGCTCCCCATCTAGACCGCCATCTAGTTTTCCCTCTTCTAGAATTTCTACAGGAGAAACAACTCTATCTAGATGAACAAATTCTCAAGTTGAAGATCGACCTTCTCAGCAAGACCAACATGGTCGACTATGCCATGGACATCCACAAGAGCCTTTACCACACCGAAGACATTCCATAAGGTATTCAATGAACGAACGAATCTATTCCTTCAGCACTAATGGCCATTTATTTATCTTAGATAAAAAGGACACTAAAACCATAATGGAGGGTTTTGTCATAGAATGAAGCCAGGAGAATTAGGGTTTGGTTCTGTTTTCGTTTGATATTTTAGTTCCATGAGGTATAGAGGTATTTGTTTTTTACAATGAATCATATTGTATGCAATGGAGTTCATAAGGTATAGTGATTTAGGACTCATAATCTAATGTTTTTGAGTTCAAACCCCGCTTTAGTCTTTGTATGCATGTATTTAATAGTAATCAATGAGAGGAACCCCTCAATTATCTGCAAAATAGATTTGATTTTAATTTTTAGTTGGTGAAGCTCAAGCTTAATTGTAAACTCCATGCTTATTTTTCACTTGCAATCTTAGAGTTAGTCAGGAGGACTCCACCAACTTTGTTGTGGTTCTCTCGTTCAACATTTCATAGTCCCCGTGACCCAAGGTATGCTCCAAATTACGTCCACCCAAGGGAATGCAAACAATAAACCCCTCTAGTTTGCCTCTACATTCCCTGAACAAAAGGCTTGTGCCACCCTTGTAAGTGTTGGTTCAGTGTGTTGTGCCCTGGTAGAAAACATATGTGGCATCGATATTAAGAAAAATTAGTTCTTGATTGCTAGTACCAACAAAGGCCGATGGTTTTGGCCATAGTAGCAAGATTAGGCAGTAGTGGTATTTTTGAATAGGAAAACAACGACTGGTACCGAATTCGCTATATTTTCTACACAGTATGGATGCATGGTGTAGAAAGTTTTAACATAGCCTTGTTGCAACATTTTTTAATGCCAAAAAATTTCAGAAATCATTATCTTGAGAGAAACACTAACGTTTTCGCCTCCAAAACAAAAAGTGATTTCAGACAACTATCTGCAATTTGTAATGCAAGCATCAGTGTTGAAATGATATCTGAACATAATAGGGAAAGGGAATTGGTGGGTGCTGAAGCGATATGAAAGAATAGTTACATGCCCAACACTGGGTATCCCTCCTTCTTCATCATTTTATTGTACTAAAAGGGATACTTCTAGTTCTCTCTTACTATAGGGATACAATTTAGGGAGGGAAGAGAACCTTCATGGATGAAATAATGAAAAAAGATAAAAGATAGGGAGGGACAACCTTCATGGATGAACTGATGAAAAAATTAAACAACAATGGGCCCTAAAATGACCAATTTTACCCCCACCTAGCCAACATGCCAAGTGAGACCGGAAATTCTCACTTGATGAAAATTAACAGGGTGAATATCATGAAGCAATTGCTGAATGCATATTTTTAAACTGATATTTTAAGATGTTCTCTGCTACTTTCCTTTTTCATCATTATTATGATTATTTCTTTACTCAATCTGCAGTGCTTTTAGGTTATGCTTTATTTCCGCTAAATTTCATGTGTATCCTAATGTTTCTACTATGGTTTTCAATCACATTCATTACTTCCTTTTTCATTTTTTTGTAGAAATTACAGACATGTGCGTTGAAGTAGTTGCAAGACTGAAGTATTTGGAAGAAATGGCTACACCACTAATTAGTTTTCTACAGAATCCATCACTTGTTTAGGAGCTTCATTCTGATAAGCAATATAATCTCCAGATGCTGAATGATTTGTACCAGGTATGTGGAATTCTCTGTACTTTTCTTCCTTTTTTATATGCACATAAGCCAAGATTTGTAAATCAACTCTTCTCTAATCTCAGCTCCGTCTCTTCATTTTTTGGAATTAATTAGAAAAAAAATATTAAACTTTGTGTAATGATCATATTGATAAACTTGTTTTGTAGTCCTTTCAATGCAAACCTAGTAAGGGTTGGACTGTAATCCAATATTAATTATGTATGAAAGCGAACTACATAAATTGCAATGGGAAGTAGCACATGATGTGTTTGCCCAAAAAATGTGCACAATTAGCCATAATTCTATCTGGTGAGCAAGGTTTGATAGTTTTTGAAATAAGGGATCATTCATGGAGAAAATTGCAATGAGCTAAATTTATCATAAGATGCATCACTCAATCAAGAGCGCTAATAAGAGGTTTTCAATTTTTATATTGAAAAACCTTTAGTTGGTGTCTTAACTATATCCACATTTTTTTAGTTTAAATATATCTCTATATTTAGAGTTGCGTATTTCAATGAAGGGGATTCAAGCCTGACTATTTTTGTAATTCCTTCTATTATGAACCTAGAGAATTCCTTGTCTAGGCAGGTTTGTTAGGTGTTCTCTAGGTATGTGGCACCAATGTGTTTCTCACTGATGGCATGACCAACTTGGTTTTTCTTCATCCAGACTATGCTTCACTTGGCTTATTGTTTTGATTATGTTATAGTAGTGGAAATATTATTCTTAATCCAACACCTGAGTCGCAACATGATTATTCATCATTAAAATATCTTTCACAAGTCTTATTATTAACACATTAGTTCATGCATCAATATAAAACCATCACATGAAAATACGACACAAATTGTTTTTTCCAGAAGCGGCTTGCAACCTAACTTCCCACAATAATCTTCATATAGAATTAGACAAAGTACAATGCTTACAATCCACCTGGTCATGTCACACCATACCCTGGATGCAATATAAAAGACCCTTTCAGGCCGAATTGGTCCACCAATTGAACCCCACAAAACTTGTCAAAGTGCTTGGTCTACCTTTGGGTCACTCAGACTACTTTTTGGGTCACCTCTTAAGACCTTCCTTGTTGGTTGTCTCACTGATTCACTACTCAGATACTTCCACTGAATGATTTGACACTCGGGCCGAACCTTAAGCTCCCTTTGTCGTGTGTTGGGCCACCAACAGGTTGACCCACTCGTTGGTTAGGTTACACACACCTGCACCACTTGGTTGTATGTATCACCATATAACTATCGCACGGCACACGTGACACATGACATATGATGTTAATGGTTCTCTCCTCTACCCGAATATGTGAGTCAGGTTGTCGCATCCACAAACTCCAAAGTTACCCCGAATGATAACTCGGTTCGTTGCTTTTGCAGTCCGTGCCCTTTGACTCCTCCACCAGTTGTGAAAGCTCTCTATGTCATCTCCAAGTTGTTGTTATCCCACTCTATTGAGTTGTGTTATGTCCTCTGTTGAGTTGTGTTATCTCCACTTTGTTGAGTTTTGTTTTCCACCATGTGTCTCCCAAGCTGACTCTATAAACATGTTGCACTCATATAATTGGTCGCCATTGCCATGTCACGTGGGCATGCCTTAACCAGTCGCACCCAACTTGTCTCCATTGCGCTAATAACCAACACACCCATTGTCTCCCATCGTCTCACTCATCTTTCTTGTATCGTGCCAATAATCAACATGCTGGTCCATGTTGTGTTAGAGTGCGAAAAACTGAGCCTGTTTGGTCACATAAAACCTAACACACCTCCGTGCATAAATGATAAAACAAAACTCTCCAAGTTGGTTGCGCCATGTGATATTGCAAGTGATAATGCCAAAAACCCCAAATTTCCAACTGAACACCAAAAATACATGTGTTGCACATACTTGTGACAGTTTCTCGGTGATGATGGTGTTTATCTCTCCATTGTGGTCAAGGATAAGACACGTGTGCCTGTCACACTGAGGTTCTGATACCATCATTTCGATAAAATCTATGCTGGATGTTTCATGCTGGAGTGATTTATGGCCAAGATTAACCAATTTTTATGTCATTTTTTTTTTAAACTTTTAACTTGTTTTCCTTTTTTCTTTTGACATTTTATAGAGCTGCTAAACGCAATAGGCCATGAGGATATTGTTGGTGTGAAATATTCCCATCCTCAAGTGACTGTTGATTTAATGTTCTTCTCATAAATAAATTAAATACATAATTAATTAAACATAAATGAATTTTAGAAAATTTAAATAGACTTAATAGCTGGAAAAATAAGCAGCAAAAATGGAAAAATAAAAACCATACATGCACAATGATTTTCCTTCAAAGCAGCTTTAGAACATTTATAATTTTTCAATGAACTGCTGAAAATGATAATTTTTCTTTCTTGGATTTCTAAAACAACTTGAGATTAAGAGGATACTTAGATATATTTGCTATGATTTGATTTATAATTGTCTGATTACATGAAGTGTTGTTAACTGAATGGGCAGATTGAACCTAACCAGATAGAGGCACTACACCAATATGCATCTTTCAGTTTGAATGTGGAAACTACCTAGGGGCAACAAACTTTTTATACCAATATCACACCTTTTGTACAAATAGTGAAAGGAGCTTGTGTGCCTTGTGGGGAAAGCTTGTAGCAGAGATTCTGATGCAAAATTGGGATATTTCTCTTGAATAGATTAATCGGTTGAAAGAAATTATTGATTCTAAGTTTTTCTTTGGTTCCATTGTGTATTTCTATATGCTTGTAATTCTATATTGCCTTTCTTTTCTTACTAATTCCTCTTTATGGATAATGGAATTTTTCATCACCCCTCAATCAATTACAAAATAGGACATGGTTGATGCATTGGAGTCTCTTTATATTCTTCAATAATGAGAATGGAAGGAATGGGATCATAGATCTCTTTTTCCAAGAGAGGTTAGTGATACCTTAATTCTTTGATTATTTACCATTAGTCCATCTCTTAGTACTTATATTACTAGTTTCCTAGTAGATATTTCATTTTTGTTTACGTGTTTGTCAAATGTTCAATTGATTTCCTGGCATGTTCTTAGGCTTCTCCTCTAGTTTCTAGATTGTTGACACTTAAATAATTATTAGTCACGAATTATTCTTGAGATGAAAACGTTGTACTTGTTTTAATGAAGATAAAAGGAATACATTTAGAAGGCTTGGTACCCTGGAAGTCTGATCAAATAACAATGAGTGAGCTAATGCGCTTGGAAACAAGAGGAGTTGGAACTTTCAGAGAAAGAAAGTGAAAATAATCAGTGGTTGAGCAACATGAAAAAAATAGAAGAGCTTACGCAAGTCTAGTAAATGACATTTATTGCATGCATTCTGATGTACTGAGTTCTGAATGGATTCTGGTTTTTTTAAGGGTCCTAGTTGATAACTGAAAGCATCTAGCTCATCTCATATGCTTGGAGAGATGACTCCCCAGGGTATGTTTCTAGAGGTGTTGTAGTGATTTTCTCCATTGTAGATGTTGATTATTGGCTGACCTGCTGTCCTTTTGACCAGTTCCCTAACGAGTCAATTAGCTTCAATATTGTTCTCTCTTTGGATGTGAGGATGATATATGCTCACATCGGATGATGTATGTTGCTTAAATGCTTGAGGCAGTTAGCCATGGATGCATGTTTATTACTTGCATTGAGGCTGATAACCATGGAATCACAAGATATCTCTATTGATGTGATCACAGGCTCTTGGGAAATTGATAGAAGGGTTCTAGCAATGAAAAGTTATACTAGTATAACATTGCTTGGACAAATCTTGAAGCATATATTTTAAGTGTCGTGGAGTTGTATCCAAGGGTCTGCTTTGCTTGGGGTTATCCTTAGTTTCTCCATAGGATCTGTATTGGGCCATCATACTTTATTTATGGGGATCCTGATGCCCTGGGCTATTTTTTTCTTTTTGGAGTTGGCTCTAGTACAAGTTTGTGGGTTAGCCATTGATGACTGTCTAGTGAAGGGAGGCTTTTTCCTTGAAAGTTAGAAGCACTGTGGGTGAGCTAGATTTTATCATATGACTTGGATAGGAAGGGAAAACTTTTGTGTCAGACCTTTTCACTTACCTTTGTTTTGGAGAGGTTCTGATTGCATTATTGAAGCCCCCTAGTAGTACCCTTATCCCCAAGGGTGACAACACTAGACTATAATACATATGATGGACATTAAGGTAAACATGGTGACAAACATGATTTCCAGACATCATGATTCATTATATGTTTTCAACCCATGATCCTTACTTAAAATGTCAAATACATTAAAATTAAACACTTCGTATGAATTAATGTCTTAGGTACCTTATGTGTGTTGAGTCACCATCCTCTTCAAGCGAGTGAGTCAAGCATAAGATATGAGGCATCTGAAAACTTCCATATGTAGAGAATGCTAGCCATCATCACTGGGATCACTGTCTGCAATGTGGATCATTGAAGAAATAATATCCTCTAGTTACCCCTTGATGAGAGGGGGTACCACTGCCTACCCTCTTTAGGGGATAGTTATATTTTCTTAGACTTGAATTTGGTACCATCTGGATGATATTCCTTAGTGGGTTTCTTCATCTTCTTTTTATTCTTCCCCTCGTTTCAACATGGCAGGCTCAGATTTTGTTTTCTCAAAAATACCTCTTTAAAGAGGCCTTCTATGCTCTTTGGGAGACATTGGAATATTCAAGTTCATTACTTGACCGTTAGTGTGACATTTTATATTGGTTTGAACACCAAACAAACACTCTTTTGAGTGTTAAAGGTTCTAGAGAATGCATGGTTATCTTTTGTTTAAATGTTCTTATGAAAAATCTGGGACCTAGAATGGGAATTCTTCCAGAGGTGTATATACTATAAACAACCCAACCTTTTAAATTATTAAATGATTAAATCACAATAATTTATCCTCTATCAAGGATTTTGTTCCATGTTAACATGACTACTACTACATGATTAGAAAATTAGAGGATATGGCATTATTTTTTGTGCTTCTAACTCCGTAACTTTATCACATCAATTTACAAATAGGGATAGGTTCTGACACTCGGCACACTGTCTCTTGAGACATATCAAGACTCTATCATGGTTTTCTATTTACAATATAGTGTCCCCTATCTACTTAGAGTTCCTAAGCTTTAGTATAGAAACAAGCACTAAAAAATATAAAATGGAAAAATTTTAACTTATTTGAGAGATTCACCATTCTTCTAACCTAAATTCCCAATTGCAATACAAGTATATTTGACATGCTTGATGCCAATCTATGCTTAAGAATCAAGATAAAATTCTAGTGGTTTCTTATAATTGGTGGCAAATTTTTTGACCATGGCGATGCATTATGACTATAGTTAGTAACTCAAGTTTACTTTTTTGATAAACACTCCAATGTTCCACAAAGTTTCCAGGATACAGGGAGGTGGGAGGTGGGAAATGAATATGGGGGATGTGTGGAAGCACCACCCCAAATTCTAGGAAACATTATAGGAGATACCGTGGTTACTGATATGGAGGGCCCCACCCGAAATATTGAAATTAATATCTATGAAAACTGAAGCATAAATCATTGGAACATTTAACATACATAATCACATATAACATAATAAAATAAAAATGATAAATTTAATTATGTAACATGGCATAGTAGTCATAATTCATAAATCTTCTATCACCATTATATTTTTCATTATATTTAGAAACCTCAAAAGATAGAGATCTGTGTCTTAAGATAAATGATTGAAGAAATTGTCAAATGAAAAATGACCATCAGCTCAAGGCAATGCCCCACTAGTCTTTGCATCTAGCTACTACATGAGGAATAAATACTGAGCATGAGTGTCACTATATGAATCTGATTCATTTCCATTTTCAATAATGCTCAATGGCACACCAACCAACCCAAGCTGCACCTCATCAAGCCCCTTCTCCTCATCTACATGTGCATTAGGGTTGCATTCATTTCATTTTTTGTTTTGCTTGTGTCTTTTTTTCCTCAAAATGAAAAAATACACTCAAAAGAGTGTGGGAGAATCTCATTTTTTGAGTGGGATGGTATCTACTGCATCTTCTTACATCGTCCCCAGAAGGGGATTTGTGGAAAAATTCCCCTTAGGCTCCTTTTCCGCACTATGTATATTTTCATCCCCCAAAAGGGGATGTGGTGAACACCCATTTGGAGTATCCACATCCTAGAAGCATGGAGGAGCATCCCATACCCTTGGGAACACACCCAATGTAATGGTTTTATCATGTCGATTGCCATTTGGTAATTTTCAATTCAGTTAATGTTCATCAGCTCCATTGTTAATGACTTAAGGACAAGACACCATGGACTGAATATATAATTCAAATCATGGTTATTACTCTTGTGGTCACTATGGACAAATCATTTGAACTTTGCATGTGACGATAATTATTTATTGAAGGATACATAAGGAATTTGGAATATGGAGCTGGTTTTTGAAGTGAGAATGATTATAACAGTTCTTATATGTCCATGGAGACTTAGTTGGATATATTACCGTGCTTGTGTGCAAATGGAATAAAAGGCATCATTAAATAGTTTTACAGTTTTTACTATTTAGTAATTAGTAACCTGTGATGTTACCATATTTTAATTTGGTCCTTTAGACAATGATTCACAAATGATAGCTTAAACCATTACAAACTTAAATGCTACGATTACCCTTAACCTCAGAATTTTTTTCTCCTAGTTCTTGATATGATATATCAAATTGGTTTTACGAAGCTTCTCTACTGATATCTATTAAATGAGGATGTAGTTTCGTAAATAATTTCAGACTATGATATTTTGTACCATGTTTTTTAACAAGACTGTGGAATTAAAAGAGTCGAATCCAGAATCCTTGTTGTTTTGTAATGAAAATGTGGAGCATATCCCTTCAAAATCAGTGAGAAGATCTACAAATGGCAATAAAAACCGAAGTCTGGCCAAGGTTTTGAAACTCACAGGAGAATGTAAGACAGATGATAAATGTGGCACCTTGCAAGCTAGAGGTAGTCAGCTGACCAAAAAATCTTGTAAGAGAAAGCAGGGAGTTGAGGATCTATCCAATAATGGTTCAACCTAAAAAAGGAAAGTCCCACATAAAAAATATGTGGATGTGTCTGAGGTTCAATATGAAGAAAACCTTCCTAAGCCTGACGCTATGGGTGTGAAAAAAGAGATGGATATAGATCGTGGTTCCCCTGATAAATCTAAGACCATTGCAATCTCTTTTCCTTATTTGGAATATGTTGACCAAAATATTTTCTCCCCAGGTGATACCCCTGGAATATGGGGAAAAGCGACTCTAAAATAGATACAGCTCCTGGCTTATCAATTCTATACTCAAGGCGCTCTTTATTCAAAAGATTCTTGATTGGAAACATCAAATTCTCCTCACAGATCTTTGAGATGTGCTCCACATTAGCAGCGAGGAACATGAAAAGGAGTTGAGACACATAACCTCTAGTGAATAGAGCTAAGAATTGCCTGATAATATTTTAAATGTTTTTGATGAGCAGGTCTTGCGAATTATCTATATACCAAAATTGTAGAAACTAACTTCTAAGTTTTGACCATTAAATGTTTCTTCAAAATATGGGATGAAGGGACTATATATGTTTATGGAATAGAACAATATTATATTGAATAACTCAATTGTAGTGGCACTTTATACTATGTACAATTTATCAATTTGTTATGTTTTACTGCTCTAAAGGTCACTTTCTAAGTTTGAGACTTAAAACAGAATGAAAATGGTCATTACCAATTATATAAATCAATTGCGTGTGAATGTTATCCTACATGAATCATGAGTCACTACTTTACCTTCGTAAGGCATTGATGGTGTGATATCTTAAATTTATTTAGTTGTCACTTTTATTCTTTATTTTGTGCTACACTAACTTTTATGACCTTGTCCATATTTCCTCAGCTCTGGTATTTTAATCCATTTGAGATTTATGAAATAGATATATTTTATTTGAAAAAATAATAGATGTATAGAATCTAGATATGAAGTCCTTGGTGGAAACCATCTGGGGAGTACGAGTTACAGACCTTGAGTGAGCTTAAAATGGACCTAGGTCCCATCCTTAAGAAAATCATAAACCTATATATATGAAGTACTTGGTGGAAACCATCTGGTGAATATGAATGACAGACTTCGAGTTTGCTAATAATGGACCCATCCATATGTTTTGATCCATAAAGAAGCATCAGACTCCACCCAAAAGAAGCTTAAAATATTTTATGCTTGTAGAATAAGGTTACCATTATTTTAGTTCCATGGTCTCAGATTCATGTCTTTGGTATGTTTTTATTTACTCTTCTATGTTATGCTTTGAGTTATGCCCCGGTTAAATTATGTGCTTTGTTTTCCCTCTATCAATGTCACATATTTTCCATTTATGTCTAGATTCTATATGCCTATGTCCATCTTTGTTGTTTGTATTCAATATTTTTGGGCTTAGGGTCCCATCTCTTTTATTATTGAAGGCCAAAAACACTCATGTTTATGCCATTGAGGCCACTTTGCATGGCATGTTTCATTAGAATCAAGATATTCCATGTAATTGTTTTTGGTTCATAATGAAAAAAAAAAATTAGGGTCGGGGTAGTTTAAGATTATTGATAACTACCACCAAGGGTTTGACTGGTTGGTCAAGTGCATGTGATTCCCCCCACTAAGGTTCAATTCCCCTGAAGAGTGTGGTACATTTCATCCCATGAAACAGTGGTGCTGTCATGGCCATTTAGTGTGGCCAAGCATGGAATTTTCCATAAAATAACACTCAGTGTTCTCCCTCTTGACAGGCGCTGGGTGCTGAGCAGTTAGAGTATTAAGGAAGAATTCCTCAAAATTTTCCTAAGATTATCCATAAGTTAGTCAATTTTCCTAAAAGAGTTTGAAAAAAATTATTTTTTTATCATTAAAAGGTTATCCTTAAAATAATTAGTAATTAACTTTTAATGTCAAGTAAGGGTAGACCGAGTGGTTGAGGTGGGATGTAAACTCCCTCAACACCCATGTTTGGTTCCTCGAAATGACACACTTGGCTTGTATTGATTAGGCTCAAGGAGTAGGATACCCCAGGGATTTTTCACTCTGTCCATGGTCAATATGGGACGTCTCGGCTCTTGCTTAGTCATTGATTCATTACTGTAAAAAACAAATAATAATTACCTTTTAATACCATCTTAGTGAATCAGCCTAGTAGCCCTTAGTAAAATTCCCAAGTCTCTTTCATTGATTGACCTCTGCATTTTATTGTATGCAAATATGTAGTATTGATTTTTACTGAAACCTGGCAATCTTTGGAATGCACATCAAAAATATCATACTGGGATCATTTTGTGTCTCAAACAGACCCCTGTAATGTCTTATGACACTGGTTTGTCCATGTTTTAATATAATAGATAATTCCTAGGACATAAAAAATGAATTGAACCATAATTTCATTGGCAAGACTTATTATTTACGTGGATATTGTAGTCCAGTAAATTTTATGACAACCATCAATTTTTATGTCACTCAATCAAACTTTAATTCTAAGAATTTCAGCTACTACCTTTTCAAATTCATTCATAGAAATCATATGTGCTATTTCATCTTCTGAGGAGGATGAGACCGAAATATGGTACGTTGATTCATGTGCATCTTCACATATGACATGTAATAGAAGTTGGTTTGAGTTTTTTGGAGAAAATACTTGTGGAGCTAAAATTTATCTTGGTGATGACAAAGGTTATGAGATTAAGGGGTACGGTGATATTCTGGTGATGATGGCTCGCGTTGATATTAGACATATTAAAAATGTAATGTATGTACCCGGGATCAAGAAGAACTTAAACTAAACTAAACATATTTAATGAAGAATGAAATTTGCGCCATATTGATTTAGATGATATTGCTAACACATAAACCAAATAGTACTTATTAAGGCATCCCCTTGGATGTGTTTCTCAGCAAAATCAATGAACTATTTTTTAATTTATACATATGTTTAGTGTTGTTTTCATATGTAATTTATACATATGTTTAGTGTTGTACTCGAAGTTTCCTTTGTACACCTTCAAGATAAGGCACACCAATGTTGGAGAGAAGCACGTAGGTAATGATGTTAAGTTGGTAGATGTTCCTTCCCTTGACAATATGCTTCTTGGGCTGGTGAGAATCATTTCCTTTTTTTGGTTTTGTTGGGTGGCGAAACACCATTTTAAGGATATTTTATTTTAAGAAATATATACCAATGCTGACATCTTATTTTCCATATGAGTTTGCAGTGGGAGGAAAGGATGCAGAGGGGTTTGTTCTGCTATATTGTTACTATTTGTGAAACCAAGGTTGGAATTATGTCAAAACCATTTTCCAATTATCATTTGTTTGAAGAATACTCTTTGTAGAATATCCTTTTCTTAACAACTGATTCTATTGTTGAGCTAAGTTCAATTGTTCCAATTTGCGTATGGATTTTGGGGTGATTTTTATTAGGAGAGGTTTTTATATGGATCAAATCCCCAAATGTTGTGTGGAAATGGTTTCAGGCCATCCCTGGTAATTATGGTTTCATTGCTCAGCTGAATGAAGGGTGCCATCTTAAGAAGCATCCCACTGAATTTTGAGTGGAAAAGGTGCTGCAAGAATTTGATCCCTGTAAATTCAACTTTACTAAAGTAGGGCAGGAAGAGGTGCTCTTCTGTTTTGAAGAAAGTGAGGAAGACAAAGTTCAGTACTTGGAAAAGGCCCCTGTCTTGGACAGTTCAAACGTGATTGCTATCAGTGTAAGTGAAATTAACAGTGATGGTACCTTCTATGCAGTGTTTGAAGTGTTTTTATGTTGAAAGATGATGTTCATCAATCATTTTTATTATACTACAGTTGATTCCAATTGAATATGGGAATGTGCTTCTTGTGCCAAGAGTGTTGGACTGCTTACCCCAACACATCGACCATGATAGCTTACTGTTAGCTCTGCATTTGGCTGGCAACCCATATTTTTGCCTTTGCTACAATATCCTAGGAGCTTTTTCAACTATAAGCCATCTTCACTTCCAGGTACAATCATGGTTGCAAAATTGGTCTCATCCATAAAACAATTTTATTCACCTTTTGAACAATAACAAGAGGAGGTTAAAGAAGACATTGTCTTCACTATTTGGTCCATTGGCTCTGATAGATTTTTTTGGTCTGTACAGATGTCTAAAATTTTCAATTTGGCATGATGAATCGAACATTGTGGTAGGCTTATTACTTGGCTCTTCCTTTCCCTATTGAAAAATCACCAACGAAAAGAGTACCATTGAAGTCTGAGAAAACTGGAGTCAAGATATTTGAACTCTGTAATTACCCTATGAGAGGCCTAATTTTTGAAGGGGGTAATTATTTGGAAGGCCTCTGCAATGTCTTTGGCATCTCCTACATCTATCTACAAGATAACAACATACCATACAACGTGCTCATTGCAGATTGTGGCAAAATAGTTTTTCTATTTCCTTAGGTACAAAATAGTAGCATACTAACATGTTTCCAATTTTGGTTGCTTCCTCATGCAGCACAGTAGATTGATGATATTGTTGAGACACTATTGTTCCTTTTTGTGAAGTTTAAAATTTCTTAATATATTTATGAAAACCCTCAGTTGTTTCTGTGACTAGTGCTATGCAGAGAAATGGGCTTTGGGAGAAGTGAACCAAGAGATATTAGACACTCAAGTTAATCCTGTTGTGTGGGAAATTAGTGGCCACATGGTTTTAAAGAGGAAGCAAGAAGTTGATAGGGCTTAGAAGGACTATGCCTAGAAATTACTTGTTGAAGTCTCTTTGTCAGAGGAAAGATTTAAAGAAGTTAAAGCTTATATTTTGGAAGCAACAACTACTGAGGAGGTGCAAGTAGAAGAAGAGGAACCTGCTGCTAATGTTGCGGAAGATGGGGTTCCTCTTTATGGTTCTTCGAAGAATACCATAATTTCCCTATGCACATGAATGAAGTATTCATGCCACTATGATTGAACTATTTACTTTTTTTTTTTTTTAAATATCATGTTAGTAGAACCTTGTCTATATGCTACATATTGCATAACTATCATCTTAGCAAAACCTTATCTATATGTTGTATATTAAATATAAATGTTGGTTGGACATAGCACAAATATATTCATATATTTTCTTCTTGTTTGTTTGTATACAAGGATATGGAAATTTAGTATTTTGGCTGTTATTTACGTTAGACTTGTTATGTGTTATTTTATCTTGTTGTTGGAAAATAAACTATTTGCAATGTTGCTCATGTTAGGACATTAATTATGAATGTTTGGAGTAGTTTGAATGTTAGATAAGCCTATGTATTAACTGTTAAGTGTATAATTGAATATGTGAATAGTTCATTTCTTTCCTATTAAAACGATATCATATATTTTGCATTAAAACCCTTATATTTTTCCACAGCCAATGCTACTCTAATAGATGTGATTTTAGTTCTATTAATTTTTTCTGTATATCTTCCTTTTACATATGTCTAAATTCTTTAAGTAATATGAGGAATCTAGAGTTAGAAGAAGTTGCCCCACTTTATAGATTGGAGAAGTCTATTTTAGTTTTTATTTTTTATTTTTTGGGTAAAAGGTTTCTGTATCTTGTGAATTGAAGATGAAAAAAATGCTAGTTCAAACTTCAAACATATCAAATTATCCTTAAGGCATCACCTGGTTCAGCAAAAATCTAGTATAAAGTACTAATATCCTAGGTGTAGAGTCTAAATGGGAGTAGCTTAGCCAATATATCAAGCCTAACACAAAATCCACTATGATTCCAATATAAAAAAGGTACCGAATTCTTACTGGAGATACCTCCGTAGGGGCATAAGTAAGCCTGAGATGATCATCCACTTTAGGAAGGAACTAAACTTTCACTTTTGGCATGGTGCCAATAGTTGATAAATGAGAAATGAAGATCGATGACCTCCCAAGCAAGCTAGGCTAGGATGCAAGACAACTGAGACAATTGTCTTGCATCCTAGCTCACTTGGGAGGTCATACATCTTCCTTTCTCCTTTATCAACTACTGCTATCATTCCATAAGACAAATGTGAGTTCCTTCTTAAAGTGGATGATAACCTCAGGGTTACTTCTGCCCCCAAAATTTTGTTCTAGGAATCGCGTCCCAATTCCGACAGTTGTTTTTGTCACTGCTATGGCCCAACCATTGCAACAATGTTATGCCAGTTGTCGGAATAGCGACGAACATCGTGGCACTTACGATAGTTGTTTTTGTCAGTATTGTGATGAAAAGCCATTAGTATTGTGAAAAAGTCTATGAAGGCATCGGTGTTAGACTACCGACGTCTCCACATGATGTCAAAATAGCGACAATAAACAATGTGATTCAAAGATCGACTAAATGAAGACATGTGTCATGTCTAGTGTCGCTCTACTGACAATTATTAGAAGTGTCGCATATGCGACGGTACAGGAAAAAACGTTTTTCACAACCTAAAAGTGTCGCTCTTAGGACGCATATGTGTCGTAATAATGAAATTTTGGCCATTAGAAATTCGGCCAAATATGCTAGTGCATTGATGTGGCCATACCATTTGCAGCTACTCAGGCATATTTGGCTCATGTCCAGTCTGAAGCTGACCGGGCTAACAACTTCATTAAGTGCATTGAACACATCCGCCATCAGGTCCATGAAATATTGGATAGAGCCAATGCTAAGTGCAAGCAGCGTCGTGATCAACATCGAGTGCCACACAAGTTCCAGGTGGGCAACAAATTTTGGTTACACTTACAGAAGGAGCGCCTCGATGGGCCCCATCAAAATCTTCGCCCGCTATGATATGGGTCATACACCATCACCAAGGATGTAGGGGACAATTCCTTCGAGTTCAACATTCCATTGTTCCTTGGCATGCACCCAATATTCAATGTGGTTTGGCTATGACCATATTTCCCCCCATTATTGGACACATCCATTGTTGCTGATCCAAAATCTTTTGCTTGATATGTATGAAAGAATTACATGTGAAAATTGTAGCTTTAAACAATAAAATTTAAAGACATAAACATAAAAAGAGAGAAGCAATTAAGGTCATGCACGAAGACACATAGTTGATATCGGAGTTCGTCTAGGAGGGACTACGTCTTTAGGCCCTTCTCAAATAGTGGGGAGGCCCTTCTTTCATTAAATGGAAAAAATGAAAGTACAAGTACAAAATGAGGAATTACACCCTTATACCTACCCAATATGAAAATGGATGAAAATTGCAGACCTTTGATGAAGAAATGGGAAGCACTGTTGGATTTTTGGCGTCAAGTAGTGCAGAATCCATATAAAACTTGTCCCAATTTGAAAAAGTGAAAATCTGATTCCTCTCGAAAAATGGCTCAGATCATGGTTCCGCCCCCTCCTGCACATTGCTCAGGGTTCCACTGCCTCGTTTTCCATGCCCGCTTATGTCTATCCTTGGGCGCACATCTGAAGAGAAGATTTATATCATGAAGGGTTGGCGAAGTTTACAAAAAATTCGTTTGGCATGTTGGTTTGGGATTCGAAATTTTTGGGAGGAGGTTGGGTGGTCAAACACCGACTCATCCTTAAATAAGTAGAAAATGTTTATTTTAAAACCCACATTCAAAATTAGAAAAATCGAATTTATTTTGAGGGGGGTTGGGCCCGCATTGGGTGACTCGCCCCCACGTTCTCCGCCGACACCATTGAATAAAGTGTGAGGGCGGTAGGGTTCACAACCCCTGCCCCATTTTAATGTATACAGCGTAAATGGGCGGGCACTGCCAGTATGAAATTGCGGGGTGCCGGGTCCAAATACCCCCACACAACCATCTCATTTTTTTAAATTAAGGTTTTGAATTTTGTGGGGTGTTCTGGGGTTTGGTAGCACCTTTTCTGTTATATATATATATATATCTATATATATATATATATATATATATATATATATATATATATATATACATATATATATATATATATATATATATATACATATATGTATATATATATATATACATATATATATATGTATATATATATATATGTATATATCTATATATCTATATATATATATATATATATATATATATATATATATATATATATATATATATATATATCTATATATGTATATATGTATATATGTATATATATATGTATATATGTATATATCTATATATGTATATATGTATATATGTATATATGTATATATATATATATATATATATATTATTGTTATTTAAACAAAGAAGGTGTTTTTGAATTTTCCATATTTTGACTGAAGGAGACATTTTAACCATCCCACAAATTTTCCCAGAATCTGGCCAAGTTGGCCAGAATCTAGTGGCCGGGTTCCAGCAAAATTGTTGCCTCCTTAAGCTACCACATTACCAAGTCAACCTTCAAAATTTGATTTCTTCTAACTCCTTCATACGAACTCGGAATTGAGTGTCGTCTGTGCTGTTGGAATCAGAATGATGAGATATACAACCTGAACTTAGTTCGAGAGATTTTCGAACACTTTTATTTTTGAGCCTTGTACTCAAACCACTTATACTTGTACCTGTTTAATCCACTTGGATCATTCCTCCCCACTAAAGAGATTTTTGACCCCAAAAGCCTCATCAATCAACAAGCATGTGAGGGAATTGCTCCCTCACCTTCTCCTTTTCAAGCCATTTAGCTTTACTTGGGTGCAACCCTTTGAAACCAACATGGAGATACTCCACATCTCCTTGTCATGAAGTCCCAATCCTTCGATCGAGAATGATGTCCTTTGGAAGTTCATCAAGATATTCTGGTACAAAGTCATCCACTGTAGGAACTGATCCTACCTCCTTGGTGTCCATAATAAATGGTGGTTCATAAAGTTTCATATTTTTGACATTCATGACTTAGTACATCTGCATATATACCAGCAAGTCGAGTCAAAAAGCATTATTCACAACCTTCTCCAATATGGTAAATGGACCATACCGGATTGGTCACAATTTCTTGCCTTCCCTCTTCATTCGATCCTTGCTGATGTAGAACCACACTTTTTCACCAACTTGAAATTGATGGTCGATTCAGTGCTTATCATGTCGGGCCTTATATCGGGCTTGAATATTTTCTAACTACTCTTGCACTGATTTGTGAATTTTCTGTATCCGCTGGATGAACTGTTGTGCATTGTCCCTATCATCACATCCACTGGCATCTTCATCCCTTCCATAGATCATGTTGAAAGGGTCCTTTGGTAAGCAACCAAAGCATGTCTCAAAAGGTGAACGCTGCATAGAGGAATGCACTGCTCAGTTGTAAGCTTGTTGCACATATGGAATATGCTCATCCCACAACTTGGGATGTTTGCTTCAATAGTCCCGCAACAAGTGTACCACAATATGGTTGACGACTTCTGTTTGTTCGTCGGTTTGTGGATGGAATTTCATGCTTCTCTTCAACTTGGTGTCCATCATATGCCACAAGCTGGTCCAAAAATCTCCAAGGAAGCGAGAGTCTTAATCTGACACAATTGACATAACCCAAAGCGGACCCAAACATGCTGAAAGAAAAGACAAGCAGTCTGCTCAAAAGTGACTTGCTTTTTAAAAGGCATCAATATGCACATTTTACTAAAGCGGTCGATGACAATATACAAATAGTCATGAACCTTTCTAGACATAAGCAAACCTCCTACAAAGTCCATCGACACACTTTCCCATGGACGACCCAAAATAGGGAGTGGTGTGTAGAGCCCGAGTTTTCTATTGGAGGGCTTTGAAATAGAACACATCACACATCCCTTTACAAAACGGGTTACAATGTTTTTCATATGGGGCCAAAAAAAAAACCTTTGCAAATGACATAAGTTTTTTTCGACACCAAAGTGACCAGACACAAGAGAGGTATGCGCCTCTCGAATTACATGTACCCTTTCTGCTGTGGGTATGCACAATTTGCGAAGGTGATACAACAACTTTCCCTGCAAATGATAGTTGTCCACCTATGAACCATAAGTTAGTTTTTCATATATTGCTTTAAAGTCATCATCGTTAGCGTATTGTTCAGCATAATTTTCAAAAGACAATGACGCATTATGAAAAATAATAGAAGCAACGATAGGAGGGCGAGAGAGCATATCTGCTACTTTGTTACTAGTGCCCTTCTTATACTTTATTACCAGATGAAATTGTTGTAGGAACCCCATCCACCTGAAATGATGAGACTATTGTATCTTGGTCTGTGACTGAAGGTATTGCAAGGGTTGATGATCCATATGGATGATGGTCTCCTTGTCGATCGGGTAGTGTTTCCAATTTTTCACACTTTGGACCAAGGCATACAGTTCCTTGTTCTAAGTGGGGTAATTGATTACATCTTGGGAGAACTTCTTCGAATGGTAACATATCGGATTCTTCTGCTGCAACAATACAACTCCCATGGCGCACCCACTGGCATCAGTTTCGATCTCAAAAGGCTGCTGGAGATTGGGTAAAGCCAAGACTGGTGTGATGCTGATTTTCTATTTCATGTTGGGTGTGGAGCCTGATTATCTTGTTTACTTTGTATCACAACATTGGACCCCTATACCTTCAAAGGGGCGGCAACTCCGCCTGTAATTAATCGCTGCCGTGGGGGGTCCAGGGGGGGCGGCAACGCTTTTCGGAGCCCCCCCTGGCGGGGGTTTCGGGGGCTGCGCCCTCGAAGCTAAAAACAGATGTAAAATTTCCTTGCAAAAGTATAGTAATTTCTAGTCAATTTGGGCCGTTCATTAGGCAAATGATCTGACGGTAGAAGTTATGTTTAGATTAGGGTTTTTTGCCCTAGAAGGCAACCCCCTTGTATATATGAGGGTATTGTATTGCGGCTGTGTGTTATTGTATGTGTATTCTTGGAGCGAGAAACAAAAAGGGAGACTATGAGAGAGAATAGAGGATATTACAGCGGGTCTGCGGTAGGTTTTGTCTCTTCATTTTTGCTGGATAATAAAAAGGAAGGACTGGCTGTTCGGGGTGGACGTAGCCCAAACTGGGTGAACCACGTATATCTGTGTCTCTATGGTTTTATGTGTTTTTTTGTGCTTGTATTTTCCGCATATTTTATGTGTTGCATTGCTCCATAATATATAATTTTCTAACATTTCAGTGCTTCAAAGGCCTTCTGCTACTTTCCTCCCCACTGAAAGGCTTGTTTGATACTTGTAAGAGCGTGTAATGGTGATGCAATAATAGAGAAGTTGGCAATGAACCTCTTCCAGTACTGTACTGCACCTATAAAACTACAGACGTCTGTTACATTGGTAGGCTTAGGCCATTTTAAAATCAACTCAACTTTTGAGTGATCTATTTTTAATTGACCATTACCGACAATATGACCAAGGTAAACCAAAGAGATTTTACCGAACTCACACTTTGACAACTTTACATACAATTCTTCCCTTTTTAAAACATCAAACACTTTCTTTACATGGCATACATGTTCATCCCAAGTCCTACTAAAGACAATAATATCATCTAAATACCCAAGGACAAACTCATCAATGAAAGGCCTAAAATTATCATTCATGACCCCCATGAATGTGTCAAGAGCATTGCAAAGTCAGAATGGCATCACCATCCATTTGAACAACCCCTATTTGGCCTTGAAGGCAGTTTTCCACATGTCCTACTCTGCAATTATGACCTGGTGATAACCACTACACAAATAAAATCTGGTGAAATAGATAGCATTCTTTAATTGATCTAACAAATCATTAATGCGAGGGAGAGGGTATCGTTTTTTCACCGTGATTTTTTTTAGTGCTCGATA
This sequence comes from Pinus albicaulis, assembly GCA_034641835.2. NCBI lineage: Eukaryota > Viridiplantae > Streptophyta > Pinopsida > Pinales > Pinaceae > Pinus > Pinus albicaulis. The sequence goes on along the minus strand of CM076579.1, from coordinate 35,711,343 downwards.
ATCCACGCACATCCTCCATGTGCCATCTTTCTTGGGTACTAACACGTTCGACAAGCCACAAGGAGAAGTACTTGGCCGAATGACCCCTTGGTTCGACAGTTCCTATACTTGCTTTTTGATTTCCTACATCTTGATAGGACATCGTGCACATACCAATATTTGGCAATGGAGCATCATGTTGCAAATGGATCTCATGTTGGATCTCTCATTTTGGAGGCAATCCTTTGGGTTCCTAAAACAAATCATCATAGTTAGAAATAAAATCACATAATTCCTATTTATGAGCCAGATCACATCCTCGGAAAGCATCAAATATTTCTTCATCTCTTGCTCTCATAACCATGAGAAAACACCCCTTGCTGGAATTTACCAATCTCTTCATCTATCCTGCACTTACAAGGTTGGCGCTGACTTTGGTTTGATGAGCTCTTACAATATATTCTACCCCATCTTTTGTGATTTGGTATTTATTTTCATGTTGAAAGGAAAATTATTTCCTATCGTAAAGATAGGGACTCCCTAACACAATACCACAAATATCCAATAGTATATCTAGTTCTACTTCATCCACTAGTTTAGAAGCAATTACAAATTTGACCTTACACTGCTTGGTTTCATTTAGTTTTACTTTTTCAAGTATCCATCCAAGCGGATAAGGTTTCAGATGAGGCTTAAATTCTAAGCCTAACCTTTTAACCAAGGATTCTAAAATTCGATTTGCTTGAGAGCCTAAATCAAATAGAGTTTCTACTTTTGCATGATTTATAACAACTCTAATATGAAACAACTCAATTCTCTTTCATTCATTAGGAAGAGGCTCATCTGATGAACTAGTGCTTTCATGCGATTCATAATTAACATGAAGAGAATGAGTACATTTTGTGCCTTCTACTGTGATCAATGCCTCATCGTCAAAGTCTGATCCAAGGTTTTGCTGCGCGATTGCTACCGTCTTCTGCTTACCCTTTCCTCTAAATCTCTTTGACTTCTTTTTTGGGTACAACTTCCAACAATGATCGTCTTCATGGCCTTCCCTTTTTCAGTGAGTTCCTTTTTTCAGTGAGTGAAATAAGGCTTTTCTCCTTCAGAATTCTTCGTTGATGCCGTCTTCTTTTCCTTTTCCTTTCCCTTTCCTTTCCCTTTGAATTTTCCATTTGAAGGTTTGAAAGGTGGTTTCTTTGAATGATCGTCCTTATCATTTCTACCCCTGTTCTCAAGACGAATGGCCTTTAAACTAGCCAAGTCAATGGTAGTAGGTTCAAACATTAACAATGAATGTCTAATGTAACTATGTAATGAAACAATGTACTTAGTTACAACTTCAGGCGAATCTAATGAAATGCCCAAAATTAGTGCTTGTTTTCTAAATTCCTCGGTAAAGATTTGCATATTTTGTCCTTTACCTTGCCTTAGGTACTGCCACTCCATTAAGGATTTTTTCTTGTAACCCAAGGGATAGAATTTATCTTTAAGTGCAACAATAAAATCTGACCAGGAGGAAAGAAGGTTACCCAAATTACTACTGCCTCGAAGTTTTCTCTCCCACCAGATGAGAGCTGTGCCATTCAATCGAAGAGAAGCCAACTAGATCTTTGCCTCATCCTCCACAATATGTTGAATCTTGCAATAGATTTCAAGCTGCCTAATCCAATTATTAAGCTTCTCAGCATTACTTTCACCATTATATACTGGTAGATTAAATTTAACATCTAACTTAAAGAAAGGTTTGTTAGATGCATTTCTAGAATTTTTATTATGAGGGTGAGAAGAGGAGGAAGGATTTTCATTGCCTTAAGGAGGTGGGTATCCTCCACCACTTCCATGTTCTGAACCTTCTCCTTCTGAAACATGCTCCCCCGATTTCTCTAACTTCTCAAGTCTAGAGAAAAATTTCTCAACCCGATCTGCCATGGTGTAAAATTTCTTGTGGAAGTTGAGCTCCGCTTCATTTCGTTCCTCTCCACTCATGTTCCTTCTCTGATGTGCACATCCTGCTTCGGGATCAAAATCCTATAGCATCCCTTTGCCTCTTCTTAGCCTGTTTCTAGTTAGCATACAAGAATGTAATTCACATCTATAAACACCTGCTCTGATACCACTTGATCCAAAATCTTTTGCTTGATATGTATGAAATAATTGCATGTGAAAATTGTAGCTTTAAACAAGAAAATTTAAAGGCATAAACATAAAAAGAGAGAAGCAATTAACATCATGCACGAAGACACAGAGTTGATATCGGAGTTCGTTGAGGAGGGAATCCATCTTCGGGACCTGCTCAAATAGTGGGGAGGCCCTTCTTTCATTAAATGGAAAAATGAAAGTACGAGTAAAAAATGAGGAATTACACCCTTATACCTGCCCAATCTGAAAATGGCCGAAAATTGCAGACCTCTGATGAAGAAATGGGCAGCACCGTTGGATTTTGATAAAGTGAAAATCTGACCCCTCTGGAAAAATGGCTTAGATCATGGTTCCGCCCCCTCCTGCACACTGCTCAGGGTTCCACTACCTCATTTTTTGTGCTCACTCTTGTCTGTCCTTGGGTGCACATCTGAAGAGAAGGTTTATATCGTCAAGGGTTGGTGGAGTTTGCAAAAAAATCGTTTGGCATGGTGGTTTGGGAGGAGGTCGGGTGGTCAAACCTCGACCCCTCCTTAAATAAGAAGAAGTTGTTTATTTTAAAACCCACATTCAAAATTAGAAAACCCGCATGCATTTTTTTAAACCCGCATTTATTTTGAGGGGGGTCAGGCCTGCATCGAGCGGCCTGCCCCCACATTCTTCGCCGACACCATTGAATAGAGTGTGAGGGCGGTGGGGTTCACATCCCTCGCCCCATTTTAATACATATGCGGCCCTAAATAGATTGGGCCTGCGGAAATGTGGGGACCACGGGGTGGCGAGGTTAACCACTCGCCCCCCAACCCTCTCATTTTTTTAAATTAATGTTTTCAGATTTTCATGGGGTGGCGGGGTTGGTGGCCCACCACCCTTATTTTATATATTTTTTGATTCTATTGTTATTTAAACAAAGAATTTGTTTTTGAATTTTCTGGATTTTGACTGAAGGAGACGTTTTAACCATCCCAAAAATTCGCTCAGAATCTGGCAAGGTTGGCCAAAATTTGGTGGCCAGGTTCCAGCGAAATTTTTGCCTCCTTAAGTTGCCACATCACCAAGTCAACCTTCAAAGTTTGACTGCTCCTAACTCCTCCATACAGACTCAGAATTAAGTGTCGTCTACGTCGTTGGAATCAAAATGATGAGATATACAACCTGAACTTGGTTCGAGATATTTTCGAACACTTTGATTTTTGAGCCTTGTACTCAAACCCCTTGTACTTGTACTCAAACCAAGTTGTAGTGTCTTGAAGGCCAAGTTCATGCCTAATTTGAATTCCAAGCTCTGGTGTATTAAAGGTTGAGTTCAACTTGGATCTTGTAACTACTATAAGTTGGTGCTTACTAAGGATTGTAGTCCTCATCCTCTTGACAGGTTGGAGCTTGCAATTTTTGTAAGTTTGTGTTTATAGAGGATTGGTGTCCTCACAAGAGATTAACTCTAAGATTAATAACAACCTTTGGAAGATTAATAACAATGTGAAGGAGAGTTATGACAAGGGGATGTGCTACCATGATGATGCATATGATTTAAACTAAGTCTAATTTGTGATGATATTATGTTAGAGAGACAACTATAGACATCCTATCCATCAATTTGTAGTGAAGGTATCATATCGAAGGAGCAAACACATTGCATCAAAATAAAATGCGATTGAAATGATGCATAATTTGGAAATTATATTAAACGAGAATATACCTTATGAGTTGAAAGGGAACGATGATAGTGCATTAGAGGGAGTCATATTGCAACCATTGTGATATATTGAACACACCACCATTGAGATGCGATCAAATGTGCGTAAAAAGGCCATATAATGACATGCGATGGGAAACCATTCAAGCACACATTAAAGTGCGATGAGAATATAAAATAAAGGCAATAATACATGACAATAGATGTCGTGGTGATTGTTCCTCTTTGTTATAATAGTGCATAACATAAAGAGAAAGAAAAACACTAACACCCGTAAAACCTATTCAACATGTGATGAATTTTTACTAAAAAGCTTAGGAGTATTTCATCAAATATATCAAAAGGGATGCACGAAATGGACAAAAAGATGAAGGTCACAGTGAAGCAAAGGCTAAGACTAGACTCATAGGAACATGATTAATTAATCAACCTTAATGTTGGCAGGAATTATTATTTCAGGGCAATGAACTCCCATTGATCAACCTTAATGTTGGTAGGAATTATTACTTCAGGGCAGTGAACTTCTGTTAATTTCTCGATACTTATTATTTTTATTAATGCTATGCTTGTTTATTTTACTATAGTGAAGATTGTTTATCTTTCATTGTAATTATTGTTTCTATGTTTGCATGATTAACATTAATAAATATTGATTGGTCATCTACATCTAAACACTACATAGAAGCATGATTCAAATCGTTAGTAATCACTGAAAATTTAACTCTACACCAAGATAATCCTAGGGCATGACCAAAACATCATCAAGATCCTTAAAATCTATTTTCTTCCTACAATAAAGCTCGTTGAATTTCATATTATCATATTGTTAATGTATTATTTTGTTATTAATGACAAATATTGAAACTATGGAAAAGGCCAAGAGGGAATATCAAAGGTCACTTAGAAGCTCAAAAGTCATGGTGGGAATCTAAAATTCCTAGGGGAGATAAAGAGTCAATTGGAAGTCAAAAGGTCATGAGGAAAGTCCAAGAGTCATATGAGAAGGTATAAGGTCACCCTCCTCATTTCTATAAATATAACCTCATGCATCATTCGAAAGGACTTTTATTAGGGTCTATGCATGAAGTTGGGTTACGCTTTTTGGCAAGCGAGGGCACTTTGGGGTACCAAATAAAAAATAGTTCAATTGATCATTTTTAAGCGCTCGATCAAGCAATATTTTAGCCCTTGATCGAGCGATTTGAGGGCTTAAATATTGCTTGATTGAGCATTAAAACAAACCCTCGATCGAGCTTCTATGTAACCCGATGTTACCTAGGAGCTCGATTGAGCTTCTTTTTTGAAATTTCCCACCAATAAAACCATGGCACATAATGTAAAAAAGTTTCTCGATCGAGCCCTATAGCTTGATCGAGCTATGGGCTCGATTAAGCCTTAGAGTTGATCGAGCCTTATATCTCGATCGAGCGTTCGTTTAACCACGTCAAGAGCTCGCTTGAGGGTTTTTTAAAACCTCGATCAAGCTATTTAAAATTTTACTTTGAAGCACTCAATGAAGCTTCTTGAATGCTCGATTGAGTTTTTGAGGGCCTAAAAAACAGAGTTTTGGATCCCCTTCTGCAGATTTCTCTACAACACCATTTTTTAGCTTGACGAACTTAAGGAAATATTTTTCCTTAGGTGGAGGATTTTATCATGTTGGATTCGTGAAGGAATCCTCTATCCAATGACATATGAGTTTCAAATTTTCAAATTCATATGATATTTTTCATCTAATTTATTCTAAAATTTATGCTTGAAATTGTCTTTGAAAATTTCAAAGGGATTGAAAGAAAAATAAATAAGATAAAATATACAAAACGAAAAAGTTTCAAAAAATACCACCATATTAATTTTATGAGTCCTCTTCAAAAATGTAATATCCCGAATGGGAAATAAACAACAATACAAGCATACAACAATACAGAAAATGCCAGAAATAGAACATAAAGCAAATACACACAAAATGTCGGGAATGCTAAGCCATTTTATTAATCTGAGAATATAATGAGATACAATGGATAATCAGAATGAAAGCACCTATTCTTGCTCAAGGCAAGTGAAGAACTCTCTCAGATATATAAGAAATGGCTGCTACAAGAGACTGCGTCCTAGCTGCTAGGAAACTGCCGTAAATTGCTGCTGCTGCGGGAATGAACTGAAAGTAGGGGCTGATCCCCTTGCCGGAATGGGCTGAAAATCTGCAAAGCACCCGTGCTCACCAACCCGGTCCAAACCCAGAAACCATAACCAAAATGGACCACCTCCTGGGTGAACTAATCCCAAAGGTAAGCCCGATGTCCCTGTCCATGAGTCTCCCTGGAAGCAATGCTCTAAGACCCTGCTGTGCAGCACCGTATGCCCTCGCATACCACTGATCATCCATATACTCCTCAACATGCCACTGCACACTAAGGCATACCTCAGTATACTGCTGGATACCATGTGCTACTGCTGTAGCACCCTGTACCATCTCGTGCCCTGACTGTGTCCAGGCATCGGTCACTCTCCGCATGCTCTCAATGTGATGTAGAATACTCCTACTCCACAATGCATTCCCACACACTATGGTACACCACCATGCTACTCCATGTCCACCGGAAATCCACCACTCAATGCTAGAGGCTCCCACACATCCTTGGATGTGATGACCTAGAGCTGTGCCTCTACATGTTGGACTACCACCAATTGGTAACGTCGTCTCCACCGTCGCATCACTATACCTGCCGACGAAAGGATCATCACTCCAATTCCTCCTCAAGGGGTCCGAGAAGTGAATCTCCCTATGTGTTAGTAGTGTTACCATCACTGCTCGGCTCTGCTGCATCCTCTATGCCCCACACAAAGGTGAAGAATCCTTGGCCCCATACAAGGTGCCATCTGGTGGCCTTCCAATGCCACCTCCTCCGAAAAGCTCCTGCCAAGGTATGTCGACCACCCTGTGATCCCGTGTATGAGTGTCATACCAAGACAACCTAGGGAGTCTGCCCATAAACTGGTTGGCCACTGGAGCTGACCGAAACTCCCCCAGTGGATGCACATGCTCTACTGCTAGGCCAACTGTATCCTCCAAGACATAGTCAACCGACCTGCCTGGGAAATGATAGGTGATCCTGCTTGGATCCCAATGCCAATCCGGGGTTCCTGTATTCCCTGCACTTGGGAACTCCTGCTGAACTACACCTGGGTCCACCGCCATCTCCATAACCCACTCCACCGGGTACCAACTCAAAATATCTCGCCATCCAACCTCAACGTGTGGATGCTGTATGCTGTTCAACTCTGATCATCTCATACCGCTATCCAAGTCAACGTATGAGATCTGACTAGGTGGCTCCGTCTCTCTCTCTCCAATGGGAAGAGGTAACCCAAAAACGTTGCTAGTCCCATCCATGCATGCCTGAAGGGGAATGAACTGACGCTCCAACGTGCCCTCTGGTTGTACCATTAGGGAGTCCAGTCGTTCCCCAATGCAAGCCAACTTGGCTGCTCGCTGCTAAACCCGCCATGCCCTCCAACTCCTTGACTATGGCAAGCTCGCTCCCATCACAATGGCCTTCCCTTTCAAGGTCGGTGCCGTGGCTGATACATTGTCCTGGCTGTTCATCCAATGCCTCTGTGTCTCCTAGTGCCTCATCGATAGTAGATATATCTCCTGATACCTCACCCATCTGTCGTGTGCTGCTACCACCCGAAGACTGGGACGCGACTCCGGTCTTCACCTCCAATGGATGGCTCCTGGGTGGGCTCTGCACTTCTCACTGCCATCAGCGAGCCGACCAAGGAGGTCTCCCAGTGGAGAATGAATCTTGCTGTCCTGCTGGTGCTAACCTTCACTCCACACAATGTGGCATGCCCTCTGTCTCCAGACACCCAATGTTGCCACCTTGTAATGACGCTGCTACGGTTAGGCGCTTTGGTTAAGACGGAAATAGATGTCCAGTGTCCAAATTTTATGAGACTTTTGTGGGCTGTTGATGAGCCATCAAACGTGGGCAAATGGAATCGCACTGGGCGCGGTGTTCATCCGTGATGATCACCATGCCCTCGCACGTTGATGGGGTCTCACCAAGGAAATGGGCTGAAAAAGTCTTCGAATAAAATAAGATCCTAAGTCTCGACCGTGTGCCGTGCTGCGTGTAAAACTTACATACGGCAGGCTGGGGCCTCGCTCTGTGCTCCTGCCCCTGTGTCCTCTCCTAGGACGGTAGGCATAGTGGATCGCGTGGGTGCATGCGATGCCATAAAGGGGATAGCCTCACGCTCCGGCATATGGTGGGATGTGCCCGATCCCTCACCAATCTGAAAACCCCTTGGGGTTTCCCGCTGCCTAACCTCCATCGCAGTGAGTCTCTGTCCAACCGTCTCCATCTGTCTCGACGGATCCTGCATTGTTTGGAGGAGCGTTTCCCTATATCTCTTCGCACCATCATCACTTGCCATTGGCACTTTCTGCTATGTGTCTACAGGCTCCTCAGAAACTGCACGGCTGCTGCAAAACCATACTACTGTTTGATTTCGACCTCCAATTTACCCACTGAAAACTACTCAGAAAATTCTAGGAATTTGGGAAGGTGATCCTTGCCCAAAACCCAGAAAAACCCAGAAAAAGTTTCTTCTAATTCCAACCTTCAAAATTTGACCCTTTATATTTTGGCCCTTTTTCCAATTTCGTTTTTGGTACTGCAACTGCTATTTCTCTCCAAAATTCCAGCAAACCTCTGTATGATCTCTTTCTCGATGTCATAGACCACAGGCTGAGCCAAAACTATGCTCTAATACCACTGTAATATCCCGAAAGGGAAATAGACAGCAATACAAGCATACAACAATACATAAAATGCCGGAAATAGAACATAAAGCAAATACACACAAAATGTCGGGAATGCTAAGCCATCTTATTAATCTGAGAATATAATGAGATACAATGGATAATCAGAATGAAAGCACCTATTATTGCTCAAGGCAAGTGAAGAACTCTCTTAGATATATAAGAAATGGCTGCTACAAGAGACTGCGTCCCAGCTGCTAGGAAACTGCCGTAAACTGCTGCTGCTGCCGGAATGAACTGAAACTAGGGGCTGATCCCCTTGCCGGAATGGGCTAAAAATCTGCAAATCACCTGTTCTCACCAACCCGGTCCAAACCCAGAAACCATAACCAAAATGGACCACATCCGGAAATCACCCCAGAAACCCTCCTCAAGGAAAAACGCTGTCCCTCCAGGCCCAGCGCAGATGCCAAATGAAATATGCTGAGATGAAGCCACAAACTCCCCGGAAAATCTCCAACTGGTAAAGACTGAGCCTCCACACCGAATCTCACTGAAACTCCTGCAGAAAACCCCTCACCGGAACACCTCCAATCAAGAACTGCGTCCTCTCTCCCAAGGACTGCGCAGTCACCAAAAGAAGCCCATCTCCTCCACAAAACCAACAACCAAATCTCCCACAAAAGACTGAAGGAAAAACCTTGCCCGAGCAGGCACTCGAAGTCCCCCGGGGCTAAGGGCGAGATCTCCAACCGGAGACACTCAACGCACTAAACAGTGCTGCAGACAGGCTAAACAGCCAGCGTGCTCAAGAAGACCAAAGTCTAGCTCAAATATCATCAACAACAAGAATTCCAAATGAGATGGCTCTCCCACATTTTATAACACTGGCCCTCCTCAAAACCCTAACGTGGTCCCTCTCTCTCCCACGTGCTCCTCATAAGACTGCGCAGAAGCTCCTAGAGGCTACGTGAGCCTCCTCTCATACGTGGTGTGGACCCCCAAGGCTCCCCCTTAAGTTATAACGTTGCATCTACTAGGGAAACACTTTATTTTATTTAAGTGAGTTAGACCCCTTTTCTCACTTTTATTTATTCATAAACTATAGTCGGCAAAACTATACAAAAATCAAATATTCCAATTAGTGGTGCTAATTAGGAATATTACAATCTCCCCCGGCAAAATGTTGCTTGTCCTCAAGCAACTGAAGTGATGGATGCTGCTAAATCTACTCGCTCTCCCAAGTGGCATCCTCATCCGGCGAAAATTGCTTGTCCTCAAGCAACGCTTGAACAAGCCTCCTCTCTAGCTGATGCTCCCTACCGATACTGCAAAATGTGTCTGGGTCCCACTGAAACCTCTCTAACCTCTGCATCACCCTGATACGAAGGGATATCTCAATGCCAGGATCCCAAAGTGACCTCTCACAGTACCAGCCAACCAATAATCCTCCCGGATCCCATCGCCACCGTGGCCAATAGTTGCACAAGTCCCCTGGCTCGGATTGTGCACTGCCTCTGGCTATGACCAATGCTCTAAGGGGTGAAGACCACCAACAAGAATCAATGCTCCCGGTCTCCTGCTGCGCTGTACCTGTAGCTGCATATGCTACCCCTCCAACTGCATACCAACTCATCACCTCTCTCCAATCCAAGTTGTGACTCAATCCCATGTTGATCCCGCTCTCCTGAAATCGGGATGGAGTGCTGAAGAAATGATGTCCTGTGCCGCCCTGCCAGCTAGAATCTATAACCTCTGTTATGTCCAAGGGCCCCTGCTCGACTGTGCTCCCTACAAAGAATACCATACCAACTAGAGGGTACCAACTCATGATCTCCCGCCAGTCCATCCTGGAAGAAGAATCCGATGTAGCAATAACAACGGCATATGGAACACGCCTGAAGTGTTGCCGCCAACTCGTAATCAACTCCCACTGCTCTGCCCTGTCTGCCAGTGAAAGCTACTTGTAGAAGGAAGCCCCTCTCTCTATAATGGGCCAAAGTGGGCAAGATATGCTGCAAGCTCCATCGATGTACTCCTGGAGAGTGCTACACACTAAAAACACTGCAGCTTTGCTGACTGTGTGTGCACCTATCTGCATCTCATCCCTATGTCGACCCACAGATGGATGCTCCACCATATCCAACAACTCCTCCCACTCCTGATAAGGAATGTCATGCTCCCGCTGTCTACTGGTCCCCTGCAGAACAATCCCATCGACCTCCAAAACCTCTAGAGAATACGGACCTGCAGCTGCTGTCACCGTACTCGATGTTAGTGCATATGATTGTCCCACCTCGATGTCTGACCCCAATGTTAGCCGCATATCCCTCATCGACTCAATGTGGGCACCCATCCTCTCAATAAAGTGTCGATACAATGTCTGGAGCCCAAACACATACTGGGATGCTACCTCTGCTGTACCCAGTATCCTCTGCCCATGCATGTTCTCGACATGCCGTGAGGGAAAAGTGATGCATGTCTCCCTCATGACCTGCTCCCCAAGTGTAGGCTCAGTGATGACTGATGCACCACCTCTGCAAAGGATCATCTCATCCCCCAACCTGTGGCTGTCAAATAGCACACCAACCTAGTGCCACTGCTGAGAAGTCTCTCGCCTAGTGTACTGAGTGTCATCCAAATATCTTGGGTGAACCTCGCGTACCCTGCTGCTCACGCCCAAAGTGCCAAAGGTCAAAAACATAATCAACTGTACCTGTGAGTGATGTCGAAGCGAGTCAGGTGTGTGAGTTCCCACAGATACTGCCAAGTATCGCTCCTTTGTCTCTCCATCGATCCTGGGTGAACTACTACCAAAGGTAAGCCCGATGTCCCTGTCCATGAGTCTCTCTGGAAGCAATGCTCTAAGACCCTGCTATGCAGCACCGTATGCCCTCGCATACCACTGATCATCCATATACTCCTCAACATGCCACTGCACACCGAGGCATACCTCGGTATGCTGCTGGATACCATGTGCTACTGCTGTAGCACCCTGTACCGTCTCGTGCCCTGACTGTGTCCAGGCATCGGTCACTCTCCGCATGCTCTCAATGTGATGTAGGATACTCCTACTCCACAATGCAGTCCCACACACTATGGTACACCACCATGCTACTCCATGTCCACCGGAAATCCACCGCTCAATGCTAGAGGCTCCCACACATCCTTGGATGTGATGACCTAGAGTTGTGCCTCTACATGTCAGACTACCACCAATCGGTAACGTCATCTCCACCGTCGCATCACTATACCTGCCGACGAAAGGATCATCACTCCAATTCCTCCTCAAGGGGTCCAAGAAGTGAATCTCCCTATGTGTCAGTAGTGTTACCATCACTGCTCGGCTCTGCTGCATCCTCTGTGCCCCACACAAAGGTGAAGAATCCTTGGCCCCATACAAGGTGCCATCTGGTGGCCTTCCAATGCCACCTCCTCCGACAAGCTCCTGCCAAGGTATGTCGACCACCCCGTGATCTCGTGTATGAGTGTCATACCAAGAAAACCTAGGGAGTCTGCCCATAAACTGGTTGGCCACTGGAGCTAACTGAAACTCCCCCAGTGGATGCGCATGCTCTACTGCTAGGCCAACTGTATCCTCCAAGACATAGTCAACCGACCTGCCTGGGAAATGATAGGTGATCCCGCTTGGATCCCATTGCCGATCCGGGGTTCCTGTATTCCCTGCACTTGGGAACTCTTGCTGAACTACACCTGGGTCCACTGCCATCTCCATAACCCACTCCACCGGGTACCAACTCAAAATCTCTCGCCATCCAACCTCAACGTGTGGATGCTGTATCCTGTTCAACTCTGATCGTCTCATACCGCTATCCAAGTCAACGTATGAGATCTGACTAGGTGGCTCCGTCTCTCTCTCTCCAATGGGAAGAGGTAACCCAACAACGCTGCTAGTCCCATCCATGCATGCCTGAAGGGGAATGAACTGACGCTCCAACGTGCCCTCTGGTTGTACCATTAGGGAGTCCAGTCGTTCCCCAATCCAAGCCAACTTGGCCGCCAACTTTGCACAAGCCACTCTCATGCCCTCCAACTCCTTGTCCCGCAACAAAATGGCCTCCCGTACTGACGTGGCCTTCCCTTTCAAAATTCGAAGGTCTGCCCGAAGCTGAAGATACCGCTGTCTGTGACCATCATCCAATTCCTCTGTATCTCCTAGTGCCTCATCGAAGGCGGATACATCACCTGACGCTGCACCCATCTGTGTACTGCTACCACCCGAAGACTCGGACGCGACTCTGGTCATCACCTCAATGGATGGCTCTATTGGGGTAGGCTCTACCTTCTCCACTACCACATCAACCGACACGACCAAGGAGGTCTCCAATGAGGGTGAATCCTGTGTCACACTAGGTGTAACCTTAGAATCCCTGCAATCCTGTGTGCCCTCATCCTCCAAGTGCAATGTTGCCACCTTAATGGCCTCTGACTGCGACATCTGATTAAGTTGGAAATAGATGTCCAAATTTTCTACCCAAGACTTTGCGGAACTATTTGATGAGCCATCAAACGTGGGCAAATGGAATCTGCTAGCTGCGCGGTGGTCATCATGATGATGCCTGTGCCCTCTGTGATGATCACGAGGTCTACTGTCACGCTGGAGCTGAACAAAGTCTCTGAATGAGATAAGATCTCTGATCTCCGGCCCGTATGCCCGGTACTCTGCAATATAGGCGCCCATCTGGCCAGGCTCAGGCTCTGGCTCCTGCTGTGCCCCTGCCCCTGTGTCCTCCGCTAGGAACGTGGGCATAGTGGATCGCGTGGGTGCATGCGATGCCATAATGGGGATAGCCTCACGCTCCGGCATATGGTGGGATGTGCCTGATCCCTCACCAATCTGAAAACCCCTTGGGGTTTCCCGCTGCCTAACCTCCAACACAGTGAGTCTCTGTCCCACCGTCTCCATCTGTCTCGACAGATCCTGCATTGTTTGGAGGAGCGTTTCCCTATATCTCTTCGCACCATCATCACCTGCCATTGGCACTTTCTGCTATGTGTCTACAGGCTCCTCAGAAACTGCACGGCTGCTGCAAAACCATACTACTGTTTGATTTCGACCTCCGATTTACCCACTGAAAACTACTCAGAAAATTCTAGGAATTTGGGAAGGTGATCCTTGCCCAAAACCCAGAAAAACCTAGAAAACGTTTCCTCTAATTCCAACCTTCAAAATTTGACCCTTTATATTTTGGCCCTTTTTCCAATTTCGTTTTTGGTACTGCAACTGCTATTGCTCTCCAAAATTCCAGCAAACCTCTGTGTGATCTCTTTCCCGATGTCATAGATCACAGGCTGAGCCAAAACTATGCTCTGATACCACTGTAGTATCCCGAAAGGGAAATAGACAACAATACAAGCATACAACAATACAGAAAATGCCGGAAATAGAACATAAAGCAAATACACACAAAATGCCGGGAATGCTAAGCCATTTTATTAATCTGAGAATATAATGAGATACAATGGATAATCAAAATGAAAGCACCTATTCTTGCTCAAGGCAAGTGAAGAACTCTCTCAGATATATAAGAAATGGCTGCTACAAGAGACTGCGTCCCAGCTGCTAGGAAACTGCCGTAAACTGCTGCTGCTGCCGGAATGAACTGAAACTAGGGGTTGATCCACTTGCCGGAATGGGCTGAAAATCTGCAAATCACCTGTGCTCACCAACCCGGTCCAAACCCAGAAACCATAACCAAAATGGACCACCTCCGGAAATCACCCCAGAAACCTTCCTCAAGGAAAAACGTTGTCCCTCCAGGCCCAACGCAGATGCCAAATGAAATATGCTGAGATGAAGCCACAAACTCCCCGGAAAATCTCCAATTGGTAAAGACTGAGCCTCCACACCGAATCTCACTGAAACTCCTGCAGAAAACCCCTCACCGGAACACCTCCAATCAAGAACTGCGTCCTCTCTCCCAAGGACTGCGCAGTCACCAAAAGAAGCCCAACTCCTCCACAAAACCAACAACCAAATCTCCCACAAAAGAATGAAGGAAAAACCTTGCCCGAGCAGGCACTTGAAGTCCCCCGGGGCTAAGGGCGAGATCTCCGACCGGAGACACTCAATGCACTAAACAGTGCTGCAGACAGGCTAAACAGCCAGCGTGCTCAAGAAGACCAAAGTCTAGCTCAAATATCATCAACAACAAGAATGCCAAATGAGATGGCTCTCCCACCTTTTATAACGCTGGCCCTCCTCAAAACCCTAACGTGGTCCCTCTCTCCCACGTGCTCCTCATAAGACTGCGCAGAAGCTCCTAGAGGCTACGTGAGCCTCCCCTCATACGTGGTGTGGACCCCCAAGGCTCCCCCTTAAGTTATAACGTTGCACCTACTAGGGGAACACTTTATTTTATTTAAGTGAGTTAGACCCCCTTTCTCACTTTTATTTATTAATAAACTATAGTCGGCAAAACTATACAAAAATCAAATATTCCAATTAGTGGTGCTAATTAGGAATATTACAAAAAAGGTAATCTTGAATTTTATATTTATTTAAATAGTAGAAAATATTCTTACATGAACATGTGTTTGGAAAATGCAATTCAAATATTAATTCGCCAACTTCGAAAAATAATAAAAAATATAATTTTGCATAAAAAAATAAGGTTTCAATATACACAACTTAGTTCTCTCTGTGTAGATTGTGCTTTTTATTATTTTTCAAAGTTGGCGAACTAATATTTGAATTGCATTTTCCAAACACATGTTCATGTAAGTGTAGATCATGCTTATATATATATATATATATATATATATATATATATATATATATATATATATATATATATATATATATATATATATTAGAGTCATTTATTGTACATGAAAACACACATACATGTTAAGATGTGCGAAAATTTGCAAGGACAAACATTTCAGCTAATGGAAAATTAACAGATTATATATGATACAATTTTTGGAAAAAATATCATTGGGACAACATAATAATTCTCCACAAATTTTCTTTTTACTCTAAATCAAAATTTACAACACTTGTACGAATTTTGAGGGCTTCAATTTGATAAAAAGTAAAATTTTGAAATTTCATCACCACATTTAGCCCAAAAGTATAACCCATATTCATGCATTCACCCAACACTTACGATATACTGCAGAGTACGTGCATGTGTCATCATTGATTTCATTGTATGATTCCTCTTCAAAAGGGTACTCTTGGTTTTTTAATTTATTTAAATAGTAGAAAAAAATTCTTACATGAACATGTGCCTGAAAAATGCAATTCAAATGTTAATTTGTCAACTTCGAAAATTAATAAAAAATATAATTTTGCATAAAAGAATAAAGTTTTAATATACACAAGTCTGTTCTGTGTGTGTGTGTGTGTGTGTGTGTGTGTGTGTGTGTATATATATATTATATATGACAAACATTTCAACTAATGGAAAATTGACATATTATATATGACACGAATTTTGCAAAAAATATAAGTAGGAAAACATAATAATTGTCCACAATTTGTCTTTTTACTCTAAATCAAAATTCACAGTACTTATATGAATTTTGAGGGCTTCAAAGTTGATAAAAGAGTAAAATTTTGAGCTTCAAAGTGTAACCCTTATTCATGCATTCACCCAACACTTAAGCTATACTAGTAAGAGGATTGTTATTTTGTGTTTGAGGTGCTGAAAAAATTCGCCCTTGGTAGCTTGTAGGTGGAGGGATTGTGAGGCTAGTGTTATGTTTGGGAGATGATATGAATTACTCTCATCCCACTATTGTGTTTTGACAAGCATTGAGCATGTTGTCATTGATGTCAAAGTAGTAGTAGGTGTGATAGTGCAGGATGGTGCAGGATGCAGAGTACGTGTAGGTGTCATCATTGATGTCATTTTATGAGTCCTATTAAAAAAGGAACTCTTGGTTTTTGAATTGATTTAAATAGTAGAAAAAATTCTTACATGAACACGTGTCTAAAAAATGAAATTCAAATATTAATTCGCCTACTTTGAAAATTAATAAAAAAAATATTTTTGCAGAAAAAATAAAGTTTTAATATACACAACTTAGTTCTCTCTATGTAGATCATGCTCATATATATTAGAGTAGGTTATTGTACATGAACACATGCATGCATGCCAAAAGATGTGCGGAAATTTACAAGGACAAACATTTTAGCTAATGGAAAATTGACAGATTTATATGACACATTTTTTGCAAAAAATATCATTAGGAAAACATAATAATTATCCACAGATCGTATTTCTACTCTAAATCAAATCACAACATTTATATAAATTTTGAGGGCTTCAATTTGATAAAAGAGTAAAATTTTGAAATTTCATCGCCACATTTGGCCCAAAAGTGTAACCCATATTCATGCATTCACCCAACACTTAAGCTATACTAGTAAGAGGACTGTTATTTTGTGCTTGAGGAGTTGAAAACATTCACTCTTGGTAGCTTATAGGTGGAGGGATTTTGAGGCTAGTGTTATGTTTGGGGGATGATATGAATTGCTCTCATCCCACTATTGGGTTTTGACGAGTGTTGAGTATGTTGTCATTGATGTCAATGCAGGAGTAGGTGTAGTAGTGCAGGATGTAGAGTACGTGTAGGTGTCGTCATTGATGTCAGGGTTTGGGGGCCATGGATGTGAGGGGTTCACAAGACGATGCAATTTAACCATGTACCCCTAGTTGGAGAAGAAACCCCAATTGATGGGATGAAACCCTAACCCTCGAGTTTGACCTTATTGATGCATATATTGATGATACAACATGACTAGATGAAGAATTGAGGTCATAGAAATTGTTAAAAATGGATGTTAGATGATGTATGTCATTGAAACCCTAGCCATTGGATTTAGGGTTTGGTTTTCTAGACGATGGACAATGCCTCACCTTTATTGAAGTTTTTAAGCAACAAATCATCAAGGTTACATCATAAATAATTTTCGTTAGATTCTACTCGTTGTTTTGATTTTGGTGGTATGTGGAGTGTGTCGTGGGCCTTCCCGATTTGAGAGAAATGCTCGGTCTGTGAAAATTTATGAATCTAAACCAACAATTCTACTGCAGAAAAATTGATTTACATTATCTACTTGTGTTTATATTAACAAGTTATTTTTTTGAATGCTTAAGTAAAATATTAATGTAAATACACTGCCACCTACACCAATATACAGATCAAGAACTAAAAAATAAATGAGACAATCACAAAAAGGACACACTTATTTTTGGACAATTGTCCCCAGAAAAAACCAATGCGGGAAAACCGGTGCAGCAGATCTGACGGTTTGTGTTATTAAGTAGCAGTATTCTGAGTACAACTAGGGTGAAAAAATATAGCCAACCAATAGAGACAAATCCTTGGCAGAAGTACCTCTATCCGGAGACAGATATTTTGGCGGATCCAGCGGCAGAATGAAGAAACCCCACAGGTGACTGCGCAGTCCCCAGTGTTGCACAACAATGGTTGCAGCTAGCTCTACGCTAAGATTGCGTCACCTCTCCTAGTGGCTGCACCACCCTTTCCCTGAGTCTTCTCGACCCAAAAATCGATTTTCTGGATGGTTTCCCGATCTGCCCCAAAGAAACCCCAACGCAGTTGCTCAAGTGACTGTGTCACCCTCTCTGGATGTGCATCACTCCTGTGTGAACCTTGTTGGCTTTGTTTCACCCTCTCTGAGTTACGTTGTTCCTCCTGGTGCTGATATGCCTCTTTGTAATTGTATCCTTGACCTTTGATGAAAATCCCACTACCAAACTGCCCCTCACTACACTGAATTACTCAGATCTGGTCTTTGTCCGAGCACTGCTCTGTAAGAAGAATTCAATCTCTAAATTCATTCTCTGTGTGTTTTCTCCAACTGACCCCAAGCCTTTCCTTTATAATTTTTCTGTTGATAAATCAATGGTCGTGATCTAATATCTGTTCGATGATTAAGATTAGAAAAGACTTGATCATGGTCACTTAGAACATTCTCACTTACATGTTAAATTAATTCACTTTAATTATTTAATTTCCCTAAGTTTAAACTTAGGGTCCCCATTAAAATAATTAATTATTTGAATAACTTAAGCTCTGGGTGGAATTTATCCAAACGATTTATGGGTTTGGGAGATCTCATTTATCTTAGCCCTTCCACAAAGTTTCAGATCTAGATCACATCCAATGCTACCCAAAAATCAATACTCCCTATTAGCAAGGAATGTGCTCTAGCAATACTTCTATACTAGAAGCATCACCTTGATCAACGACATCGGTCCTCTGCGTTCTTGATGATCAGTCTATTTCCCTTCATCCACTGCAATGTTGCCTTCTGTACTACTACCCATGACACTGCCACTTGTCACTGCTTCATTTGTATTGCAGATCCCTCTCAAATGCTGCATCATGCTTCCCATAACACTGCCACTGCTAACTATTGCATTGCAACTCAATTTTTGAGAGTTTAAGCAACTAGAAAATCCACCGAAAAACTTGACATACAAGTAAGCCTGGATGCATCTTGATGGTGAAGCTCCTTCTGCTTCTAATTCTGCACTGACCCTTTGATGCTCTGCACTACTGCTGCTCTGCACTGCGTTGTTGAAGTCCATCAACCACTGCGCTGCTGCTGCCTTTTCTCTGAACTGCTTCAGTCTTCAATGTCCTAGCTCTGTCATTTTTGCTCCATCCTCCTCACACCAATTGACTCCAGTCATATCGCTACTGTCATTAAGGGCTCCCGTAGCTCATATGTGATCCAAGTTTTTGGGCACCTCAAGGATCCTGCCACTACCAAACTGTAATTGATCTACAGCTCCATATTGCCCCAATTCTTAGGTGCATGAGAACTCATGGCACATCCATCATCATCATCCTCATTGGCCTGAGCTAAAGTATCCTTCGAGTTAGATTCTTCCTTTCCCTTCTTCTTCAGAGGGAACTGCGTGGCGAAATGTCCTAGTTCCCCACATTTGAAGCATCTGACCTTCGATAGGTCCTTATTTTTCCTACTTTTTTGCCCTTGTTGTCCCTTAGATGCGAGAGTCACATCTTCATCTTCCTCCTTCTTGACTTTGATCCCTTTGCTACTGCTTCCTGCCTTGCTCCACCATCTGATCTATTTTTGTTGAAGAGCTTCCCACATCTCTTCCCAGCTTGGAAGAGTTGCCCTGCCCAAAATACCTTGGAAAAAGGTCTCCCAGTCTTCAGTGACTTCATTCAGGGAAGTCCTTACCATAAGCCCAACATCTAGTGTAGCCCCTACTGAAGCTAGCTGATCTTGGATCCCTTGCATATAATGAGGAAGGGGTTGATATCTTCTCCCTTCTACATTTGAAATAATCACAGCTAGTTCTCAAGCAACATCTTCCTTTTAATGAAAGATCCTTGGTACATAGTGGTCAAGGCCTCCCAAATTTCCCTTGTTGTTTTCTTTTCAGCAATATGTGGGATCACATGATCCTTGACTTCGTCCATGATCATGCATTTTTCTTTAACCTGAGACTCCTTGTACTTCTTGAGAGGATCAACATCAATTGGAACAAAAATAGTGTTTAATGCATGATCCTTGATGTGATGTTCATCCAAAAATTCCAAGATCTTGGGCTTCTAGATGATGAATTTGGATGCTCCATCCAACCTGTCCTGATCCCTCAGTCCATTCACGGCCATCTCTGCTCAACTAAGTGTCGAACACATCCCTTTCTCCCTCTTCTATTTTTTCCCCAACAAAACTCGGATCTGGATTTCTTGGCACTAGAAAGCCTATAAGGAACAAGCTCCCCCTGAGATTAGATTTCCTTCACGGAAATACTTTTGCCAAAAAATGTAGAAACACTCCTCTCTGATCTTTCTTTTCTGTTGCTCAACAATAGATCTAGACTTCTTGGCAAGAAATATCCTGAGGAACTGCTTCCCTCTACTTTGGTTCTACCCCACTAGACACTGTTATGCACCAACATAAACAATGCCCCACCAGAATCTCTAGATATAAATCATACTATTCTTCCAGCCATGACAACCAGATAACTGAAGCTCAGTAGCCTATGCGATGGCCCAAAAACCACTTTGCTTCCTCCTTCAGCTACAACGTCACCTTATCAGGCTGACGTAGGCTTTGCTTGAGCCCATCTAGTGATTGCATCACCCTTCCTCTGCCTTTCTAGTTCAACATTGTCACTCGGGACAATTTTTTTCTTGTAGAAAATTCTTCTTTGTCCTTTTGTTGATGGCTCTAGTCCTTCTTGATATGCAATCGCTCTGATACCATGTGAAAATTTCTGAATCTAAAGTAGAAATTCCTACTACAAAAAAAATGATTTACATTATCTACTTGTGTTTATATTAACAAGTTATTTTCTGAATACTTCAATAAAATATTAATGTAAATATATTTCAGCCTACAAAATTATACAGATCAAGTATTGAAAAATAAATGAGACGATCACACAAAGGACACGATTATTTTTGGACAATTGTCCCTGGAAAAAACCAATGTGGGAAAATCAATGCAACTAGGGTTCCAAAATATGGCTCACCCAATAGAGAAAAATCCTTGGCAGAAGTACCTCTATCCAGAGACAAATATTTTGGTGGATCCAACGACAAAATGAAGAAACCCCACAGCTGACTGTGTATTCCCCAGTGCTGGGCAGCAATGGCTGCAACTAGCTCTGCACTGAGACTGCTTCACCTCTCCTTGTGGCTATGTCACCCTCTCCGTGAGCCTTCCTAGCTCATAAATCAATCTACTGGATGGCTGCCCGATCTGCCCCACAAAAACCCCCGCGTTGCTGCTCAAGTGACTACGTCACCCTCTCTAGCTCTGAGTCAGTACTGCGTGAGCTCTGTTGGCTCTGCGTCACCCTCTCTGAGCTACGTTGTCCCTCCTAGTGCTGATCTGCCTCTCTGCAATTGTATTCTCGGCCTTGGATGAAAATCTCGCTGTTGAACTTCCCCTCACCGCACTGAATTACTCAAATCTGATCTTCGTCTGAGCACTTCTCCGTCAGAAGAATTCAATCTCTAAAGTCAGTCTTTATGTGTTTTCTCCAACTGACCCCAAGCATTTCCTTTATATTTTTCCTATTGATAAATCAATGGTCGTGATCTAATCTCCAATCGACTGCTAAGATTAGAAAATACTTGATCTTCATCACTTACAATATTCTCACCCACATGTTAAATTAATTCACTTTAATTATTTAATTTCCCTAAGTTTAGACTTTGGGTCCCCATTAAAATAATTAATTATTTGAATAACTTAATCTCTAGGTGGAATTTCTCCAAACGATTTCTGGGTCTTGGATACCTCATGTATCCTAACCCCTCCACAAAGTTTCGAAGCTAGAGAACATCTGATGCTACCCAAAAGTCAACGTGATCAAAGTCTGAGATCCTAGTCAGTGGACCATATACCTAAAGGCTGACGATATGGCAGAAATATGTGATGAGGTGGCATCATAGGGGTTGGTTGTTGATGTGGAAATTGAATTATATATATATATATATATATATATATATTAAAGTGGGGTGAGGTAAAAATATTCTATGATATTCTATTATGGAGGGCTTGTTGGGCATGGAGCATGATTATCTTACTTATTTAGATGTATCGTCGTGTTGGACCCCTGTTCTTAATGGGGAAGCAACACTGGCCTTCGTTTGATTACCGTCAAGGGGCTGGTGGGGGGTTTCGGGGGCAACGCCCCCAAAGCTAAAAAAAAATGTAAAATTTCCTTGTAAAATATTGTAATTTCGTAGTCAATCTAGGTCATTCATTAGGCAGATGATCTGATGGTAAAACTTATGTTTAATTTAGGGTTTTTTCCCTAGAAGGCAACCCCTCTATTGTATGAGGGTATTGTATTGCATCTGTGTATTATGTGTATAATCTAAGTGAAAAATAGCAAGGGGGACGGTGTGAGAGAGAAGTGGATATTACATCAGATCTGTTGTATGTTGTGTCTCTTCATTTTGCTAGATAATAGAAAGGAAGGATTGGTTGTTTCCGTTGACGTAGCCCAGGTTGGGTGAACCACATATATCTGTGTCTCTCTTGTTTTATATGTTATTTATGTGTTTGTGTTTCCACATATTTTATGTGTTCCATTTCTTTGTAATATATAATTTTCTAACAACTGGTATTAGAGCCGAAGGTCTATTTGGCTGATAAACTCACAGGAAAGAAGGGTTCTTGATTCGAGTGGGAGCAATGGCGGAAGATGGTAGGTTTAGGGTCGAGAAATTTAACAGCCAAAACTACCCACTATGGAAGATGTAGATGGAAGATTATCTATATCAGAAATATTTGTACCTAACATTAAGCGGAAAAACAAAGAATCCGTTGAGTATGACAGACGCAGAATGGGATATTATCGATATAAAGGCACTTGGAACAATACGGTTGTGCCTCGCGGCATCGGTAGCCTTCAATATTTTGAAGGAAACAACAACAGAGGGTTTAATTAAGGCATTGACGAAACTATATGAAAAATCATCAACCTCAAATAAGGTATTTCTTATGAAACATTTATTTAATATGAAGATGTCGGAAGGTGGATCTGTTGTTGACCATTTAAATGAATTTAATACGGTTACCAGCCAGTTAAGTTCTGTAGGGGTAAACTTTGATTATGAATTTAGGGCTTTGTTATTTCTGTGCTCATTTCCAGAAAGTTGGAATGGTTTATTTATGGGCATTAGTAACTCTGTCTCTGCATCTAGTACTTTAAAGTTTGATGATGTTTTAAATGTTATCCTTACCGAGGAAATGCGATAGAAAAGCTTTGGTGAGACACTGGGTAATGCTTTGAGTGAAAATACTAGGGGAAGAAAGATGGAAAGAGGAAAGAGCTCAGGATATCACAGTAAATTAAGGAAAGGAAGATCCAGGTTTAGATCGGGGATAGTGTGCTATAAATGCAGAAAGAAAGGACACCTGAAGAAAGACTGTAAATCTCGGAAGGGAAAAGAAGGAGATGCACAACAAGAAAAAAATCATGAAGAAAATGTGACAGGAGATGAGTTACAATATTCTTTGATTCTTTATTTAGAAGATATTACTAATTCTTGGGTGGTAGATTCAGGGGCCTCATTCCATGCCACACCCGATAAGAGATATTTTCATGACTATGTTCAAGGAGATTTTGAACAGGTTCATCTGGGTGATGATAAAACCTGTAAAATCATTGGAATGGGTAAAGTTCTTGTAAAAAAATAGAATAGAAACCAATGGTTATTAAAGGAGGTAAGGCGTGTTCCAGATTTGAAGAAAAATTTGATTTCAATAGGGCAGTTAGGCAGTGAAGGTTATGTGACAACTTTCATAGATAAAACTTGGAAGGTCACTAAAGGAGCCCTCGTAATAGCAAAAGGCGAAAATGTTGGTACATTGTATTTATGCAATGGTATTTCTAACTTTATTAATGCTTTAACTTCCAAAGGAGTAGATGCAACATTATGGCATCATAGGCTCGGACACATGAGTGAGAAGGGGATGAATATTCTTCACTCAAGAAATTTGTTGCAGGGTTTGAAGAATATTGATTTGGATTTCTGTGAAAATTGTATTTATGGAAAACAGAAGAGATTCATATTTCTCAGAGTTGGGAAAGAAAAGAAGAGAAAAAAAATAGAGCTTGTGCATAAAAATTTATGGGGGCCTGCTCAGGTATCATCTCTCGGTGGCTCTCGTTATTATGTTACTTTTATTGATGATGCAACTAGAAAAACTTGGATTTATTGTATTTGTAATAAATATGATGTATCTGATAATTTCAAGAAATGGAAATATTTGGTTGAGACTGAGATAGGAAAGAAGTTGAAGTGTCTGAGATCAGACAATGGAGGTGAATATTGCAGCAAAGAGTTTTATAGGTATTGTTCAGAGCATGGAATTCGCAGAGAGAAGACAGTTCCAAGAACACCACAAGAAAATGGTGTGTCAAAAAGGATGAACAGGACAATAATGGAGCATGCAAGGTGCATGAGATTGCATGCAGGATTGCCTTTACAATTTTGGGAAGATGTTGTACATATTTTTGTTTATCTAATAAACAGAGGGCC
This sequence comes from Pinus albicaulis, assembly GCA_034641835.2. NCBI lineage: Eukaryota > Viridiplantae > Streptophyta > Pinopsida > Pinales > Pinaceae > Pinus > Pinus albicaulis. The sequence goes on along the minus strand of CM076579.1, from coordinate 35,686,708 downwards.
TTCAAGTTCCTTGGATGGTGGTATTCCAGAGGAGGCATGGATAGTTAAAAAGGTAAACTACTCTTTTTTAAAGCATTTTGGTTGTGAGGCCTTTGTCCATATTAATAAAGAAAATAGAACAACGCTTGAGGCAAAATGCAAATTTTTGTAGATGCTCTATGCTTGATGCAACTTTACTTTAAACCCAATATCAAATAGCAATCACATAAACATGAAAGTAAAATGATGATAGAACATACTAATAGATCGATGGAAGACAAGAAAAAAATACACTTAACTTGATCAGCAAAATATATGTGTTGTGGTGCATTACGACAGTCAACACGATGTTTCAACCAGCAAAGTCTCCTCATGGTCAGCCAAGCAAAAATGTCACACAACCCTCAATATAGATCTAAAATAGTCAACCCTAAGTCAACAAAAGTCAACTTTGTCTAGTCAATAGTCAACGCGAAACAACAACAATAGAAAGTCAACGTCCAGCCTCAATTTTTGTGCAACAAAATGCGGACTGCAAAGATCAAAGTTTTGGGAGAGTTTGAGGTCAAGTCGACCAAGCGTTGACCAAAGTCAACACTGGTCAAAGCTGTGTTGAAGACCCTAGAACAGATCTAAAACCCTAGTTGTTGTTTTCCCACATGTGAGTGAAGAGAAGCCTCCAAATGATGATCGAACCAATCAGACAGAAGAGAGAAGTGTGTGATGAGTGATAGTGAAAATGACCTCCAATGTTGACCAATATATATCCATCTATGAGGGTGTGTGACACACCTGTTGGCGCTCTATTGACAGGGGAAAATGTCCGGCCAATAGTAAGGGATCTCTGCGGTAAAAATTCCTGATTAGACTCTAAACCGTTTGTGATAGGGATCCCGTCCGGGGTATGGGTCCGGCTACTGCTGAATACTCCTTTTCTTGGACACAAATGAGCCTTGCAAAACTTATGGACATACAATTATCGAATGATACAAGACAAATTAGCGACGATCCTTGATGAGCATAAATCACTACAAATAGAAAGATGAATTAAAACACGCAGCCGAAGGAGATGCTGCTAGCAGCACATCATTAGGGTCGTGCTTGTAAACGCTGTTTGAACCATGGAAGAAACAATTATGCCTGGCAAGAACACCATTCACTTCCTTAAGCAGTTTCATAGATAAGATAGATGTCAATATTGAATTTACAAACATCTCCTAGGTGAAAAACCTACCATCATTAACACATTCAGTGAGCTAAAATGCATAAATAATATAAGCAGAAAACGCGGATCAGTTAATCATTAGATATCAGACATATAAGAGAAATATTCACAGTGTTAACAAATTAATTTTCATTAGATCCAAAAGTGGATTTAAGACAAATGCTTGTATTCATTCACATAAAGGTCTATTCAATGCTTTACAATTATCCTCTCTCCTTTGGAGTCTAAAAAAAAAAATCCATTTACAAGTCCTCGAAGGGAGTATTTATAGGAAAAAATTGACCCTTGGGTGCCCTGACTTTTCGTCTTCCTGACTATTGGCATGCTTTACGACTCGAAGGGAAAAAGCGACCTGCGACCCTGTGCTTGGCTGCGACCTATGACCTGATCACGGCTGATGCGACCTGCGACTCTTCCTGTAGGCTGCGACTTGCGACCTGATCATGGGAGCATGTGAGTGATTGCAAGGTTGGGAAAATCTACCTGTTTCTCTTTAAGGAAATTTTTCCATGCTTGATAATTTGCAGCAACTGGAGAGATCAGAGAAGTATATTCCCTTAACCTATGCAGGCATTCTAGAGTGTTTGGGATCAGATTTTCTCTTTTAATCATGATTTGGTTAGATAAGGAAGCCAGCTTGGTATAAATCCAGACTGGCGTCACGATGAATTTAACCAAGTTTTCCTGTGATGCCGGAAGATCAGGAGTAGTGGCAGCTTGCCTGATAGGTTCCAGAAAATCCTGGATGTCCTGGTCCACCTATTCCCACATATTTTCTTTGCCCAGTGTACCTAGAGAAGGAATGTGGTGCAGTTCAGCCATTGAGTCAATTCCGCTAATCAAATGTTCGTAAGCGGTCATTACCTTCTCTAGGTCTTTGAATAGCTTCTCCTTGGATTGCACCTTCACGCGTATTTGGACCTTGTCGTTCTGAGTGCGAATCCAATATTTTCTAGGTAAAGCATCTGGAGCCTGTGGATACCTGTTTACCCATTCTAGCATTCTGTCCAAGGTTGTGGAGGCTTCTTTTAGTTGCTCGTTCCTCTTCATGGTTTCGGCTTGAGCTCTTAGTAGAGGTGCAACTGTTTTCTTTATTGTAAACAATTCTTCATATACTTGCATCATGGTAGCTTCTAGAGTTACCAGCTCTCTTCGAATGGTGAGTGGTACCTCATTATTGAGGGTGTTCCTACCTTGAAGCTGTTGAAACTCTTCTTCTAGTGCCTTTTTCTCTTGCTCCGATCTAGCTATTTTTTTTTCGGAGGCCTGTAATCTATTCTGTAGGGATAGAATTTCCCTACTCATTCTGCTCACGTTTTCTTCCGTGGCTACAAAAAAAGTGGTGCTAGCTGATGCTATCATAACTGGATTGGTCCTGATTTCCAGGACTATATCCTTTTCTGTTGTGGCCGTGAGGGGTGCAGCAGGATTCCGTGCTAAGCATCTTCTCTTATCCTGCTTGATTTTGTCTGTGAACTGGTCATAGGTGAGTCTTGTCAAATCAAACACTTCTTCCTCCTGCTCCTCGGAGGTACCCAGTTCTGAGAGCACAAAATGCATATTGGTCGTAGGATTTGTTTGAGGCACTTGGATGGCTGGCAGCTCCGTCTGTATCCCTGTCATAGGAGGAGGTGTCTTACTGCCTTCGGCTTCTTTGGAGGAATTTTCCCTCGACCTTTGATTTTCTTCCTCCTTTCTCTTTTGCTATGCTTCCTCTTCCAGCTGTTGCTTTGATTCTGCCCTATCTTGTTCTTCTTTTAGTTTTTGTTCAGCTTCTACCTTATCTAGTTCTATTTTAATTTGACGCTCAACTTTTGCTTTTGCTTCCTCCTCTTCCTTTATTTTGTGGGCGTCTTCTGCCTGCTTATTTCTTTGCTCTGCCTTCAATCGTTTCTTGTGTTTATCCTATTCCTATTTTGCTCTCTCCTTAGCTTCCCGTTGAGCCTTTTCTTCCCTTTCTTTCGTTGGGTGGAAGAGTTATAGCATGTGCTGGTTCGGGGCTTCTTGGCTTGAGAAGATGAGGCTCCTCCTAGCTTGTGGATTCTTTCTTCTAGAGTTTGATCATCTTGATCTTCCTGATTGGTTAAATCCTCTGGAGCGATCTCCTTCTCCTTATTGTACCAGTTTTTCACCCCATCTTCAGCTGGGCATTCAGTTTGTTGGTAGCTCCATTTAAATTTGGCCTGTTTGCAATGGGTAGGGATAATCCTCTCAAGATTGTATGTCCGATGAGCCGAGGGAGGCAGACAAAATCCTCTGATTTTCTCAGCCTCCGCCTCTACTTCTTTGAAATCCTTGACTATATAAGCACCAATAGTGAGTGGTAGAGTGGGCCATGGCTTCTTCTTACCTTTAGTAAGAACCTTTGAAAAGCCGACTATCATTTGGAAACATGCTTCCTGAAGTAGTAGTCTGTCAGTGACGAATAGGGGCAGTGCATGGGGAGCCTTGAGTGAACCGAAGACTCGAATGAAGGTGCCTTATACAAATGGAAACCAGTGTGCTACCTTGGTTATTGTTTCCATGGCCCACCAGGACATGCACGGGGTGTCTTTACCAAAATGTTTTCTGCAGAGTGCAGGGATGAAACTGTGTGAGATTGGCTCTATATCCTGCTTATATTTGGAGTCCCAGAATACCTGCAGCTCCCTGTGAATTGGATGGGCGTGCTCCTGATCCCAGTTGTGTGCCCATCCCTCAAAATGACACCTTGCACATACTGCATCCAACATATAGGAGGCCATGTAAAATTCTGATGCATACCTCTCCTTGGGTGCTAGTGCTGAGGATATGTTTGTTTTGAGGGCTGCTATTAATAAGATGGCCCAATTGAAACATGTGTCTTATACAGTAACAAAGTACAAAAGAGATACCCAAGAGCTGTTGAAAGTGGTGGCATTGGGACGACCATACATCCTACACAGCATAGCTGCCACGAGCTTGTAAACCTTCCTAAGACCTGCTACCTGATACTCCTGGTCCTTCTTGACCTTGAACTTTTCTGGTTCTTCCCACCATCCTCTCAAGGTTTTGGATATGGGAACTGCGTGAGTAGTGGCCCATTCCTCTGTGAATGTCTTCTCTTGGGTGGGAAGTGCATAATAGAACTTCGCATCCTATCCCTTCAGATTAGCAAATGCTTTCCCCTCATTATCCCGAATCACCCAGAACCTGGGGTCGACCTTTTGTAAGATCCATTCAATGAGCTTAGTGCATGGAAATATAGGTGGATGGGCTTCTGCATAGTGAAGCTTTGATCTCTTTACTTTAACATATACCTTCCGGTCTGGGAGGCCTTCTAGAAATTCAGGTTTCGTGAATTCTTGGTACACTTTATACCAATTCATGCTCTCTCCTTTGTTGAATATGCATGCGATATCTCCATAGGTAGGGGGAGGAGACATAGGTATTTCATCCTCCGAGTTTTCTATCTTCAGACTCTTGCTTTTTCTATGAACTGATGGAGGCCCCATATCACTCGAGGCTAAGGAGATGGAAACACACTCTAGCTCTACTTCGAGGTTACCTAGCATGTTCATAAAGAAATCGCATGATAAGATATATGCCATGTTAATAAATGATTAAATCTCTTTTACCTCAGCCCAACTAAGGTCAAGAAAAAGGGTGAACCTGAGACCTAGAAACATCTCCCCTGGGTCATTGAGTCACTGAGTCGCGTGGGTTTAAAACCTCAGAGAAAAGTGACCTCGCGACTTGGCGACTTGCGACTAGGTCGCGAGGTCGCTGAGTCACACTGGGTTAGATTTTTATGAGGATGCGACTTGGTGACTTAGCAACTTGCGATCGGGTCGCCAGGTTGCTAAGTCGCAACATTGCGACATCTCAATTTTTACCTATACGTGACTTTGCGACCAAGGACCGAGGTCGCAAGGTCGCGGGGGTCACAAGGTCGCAGGGTCGCAGGTCGTGCTAGGGCTAGGTGGATGACTCTACACGGCGACATGTTCCTTTGTCCTTCTTTCACTTAGAGCGAGAGAGGGAAAAGGGAGGAAAGGTAACACATCAAGAGGTAAGAAAACATGAGGAAGAGACTAACAAGGGGGGTCTGGGTATCCTGACTTCTAGAGGAGGTACACAGAGTCAAGATACTATTAGGGGGGAGGTAAGCTTCATCAACTGGGTCCTAAAAATGGGTAGGCAGTGGTTTTAATAAGATAAGGTGAGGGAGAGGATGGCAACAATTAGTAAAAAAAAGGAAACAACAGGAGGAACAAGCAACTTACTTGAGAAAAATACGCTCCAGTTGGCTTGTCAGAGGCATTTTAATTCTTTGTCGCGTAGCTCGAATGCGACCTATGCGACCCCTAAATATATAAAGAGGTCATGTGTGAAGGAAATAAATGAGGTCGCAAGGTCGCAACGGGGCTGCATTGATGAGATGTGCGACCTCGCGACCCTGTGACCTTGCGACCTAGGGGTCGCGGGGTTACGGGGTTTAGTTTTGTGTGTGATATGCGACTTGGCGACTTGGCGACCTAATGGGTCGCAAGGTCGCTCATTGGGGGAGTTGACCTATTCTGTGACTTAGCGACTTAAGGCTTTTGAAGGATTGAACTTCAGGTTTGATTCCAGTTTTCAATGCTCAGGGGCTCAAAAATTTGAAAAAGGGTGAAATTTTGGAGGGCATTGTAGCAGCTACAACAAATGGCGATTCACTGGTAGGGTCTAGAATCTTTGTCGGTGCTTCCTCTTGAGGATGGTGAGAGGGTTTAGCATGCTGCTCCTTTCACCCTGTGGGTCCCACTACTTTCGTCTTCGAGCCTTGCACATTTGCTCTTCCCATCTGCCTGCCCCTAGGTGCTGGTTTACCGTGTTTTTATTCTTGGAGACCAGACGGAAAAAGGTCAGAGTAACCTCATGGATTTACAAGATCCAGTATAGTTTGTTTTTTCCTCATTGTGTTGCTCAGCTGCCAGCAAACCTGATGGTCCTAGCGGAGTCACCGCCTAGGAGTCACAGACATTGCTCCGCTGCCAGCGAGCCTGGTCAGTACCCCGGCGGAGTCGTCGTATCGCCTCTCTGCGCAGGAAGCCTTTCTCAATCCTTTACCCTTTATTCATGTGCTAAGTGCACTTATTAAAATGTGCTCAAGGAAATTATTTTATGTGCTCAAGGCACTTATTTAATGTGGCAATTATTGCCTAGGCAGATGAGGGATCCTAACTTATTTTTCTTGCGAGAGAGGTTGCTCCTGGTCTATATGAGGACTTTGGGTTTTCCTTGATATCCGTTCGTAACCTAGGGCTAGATACTTCCCTTTCCCTTCTAGTAGCCGATTCAACTGAAACTTTCCTTTTAAACAGCAGTCCCTTGAGCCAGCATACTAGGTAAGCTACTACGTTTCGGTTCGAGGGACTTAGTCATGTTCTCGCCATTGGGTGCCTATCACAGGTAAGCTTGTGCCACTTTTGCATTCTGGGGGGGAGATTCTTCACCATCATAGATTCTGGCTTAGTATTCCAATTGAGTAACTTCTACAGCCACCCCCCCCCCCTCAATTTGAGATGCCAAAGGAAAAAGAAAAGGAAAGAAAAAAAAAGGTTAATGAAAGCTTGTGGGAAGCAAGCGATTTATTGAAAACATAAATGGTAAAGAACAACAGATAACAAGACAAACTATGGTATAGGGTGCGGTGATGGCCCCTAGGGGCTGTCAGGTGAAATAGTGCTTAAGGTTGTGCCCATTCATGAGGAGGACCTCAATCCTCCCCTCAAGGGTTTGTAGCCTGTAAGTGTGAGAGCCGACCTTTTCTTTGATCTGGAAAGGGCCTATCCATAATGCCTGGAACTTGGAGTGTTTCCCTTTATCTTCATGAGCTTTATCCCATTTGAGGACAAGGTAACCTACTTCGAAAGCATTGTTTCCAGCTGAATTCTTGTCGAACCATCATTTTATCCGACTCTGGTGGATGGCGAAGTTTCCACAAGTTTTTTGCCTTTCCTCCTCAAGTTTCAAAAGTGTGTCTATCCGGACCTGTAAAGCAGGGCAAGGGGTGCCATGAGTCTCTTGAGATAATCGAAGGGCCAGGAGAGACAAGTTGGGGGGAAGGATAGCCTCTTTTCCGTATATAAGGAAGAATGGGGAGGTGCCCAACGAAGGTTTGGGTGTGACTCGATCATCCCAAAGGGTGTTGTGGAGTGCCTTATGCCAATTTTTCTGTCAGGACAGCAGAGTCTTTTTGATGATGCGGATTAGGTTCTTGTTGGTTCACTCAGCTAACCCGTTTCCTTGAGGGTAATAGTTGGCAAAGTGTTTAAGTACGATACCATTTTATAGAGCAAAATCATATAATTTCAATGATGTGAAATATGTTGCATTATAAAAAACAAGGGAGGTTGGAATGCCAAACCTAATCATGATGCATTGGGTGACGAAGGCTATTACCTCTTAATCATTGACCTGATGCAACGATATCGCTTCAACCCACCTTGTGAAGTAATCTGTAGCAGTGAGGATGTGTCTATGTTGCTTGGAAGAGTACAACAAGATTTCCCCAATCAAATCTAGCCCCCATTGTTGAAATGGTTCTTCCACTGCGACAGACTGTAACGGGGCTGAAGGTCGTATATCTCTATTTGCAAACTTTTGGCATTGTTGGCATTTTCGAACATAGGCGTGCGCATCTTTGAATAGAGTAGGCCAATAGAAATCGGCACGCATGATCTTGTGAGCAATGGTATCCCCTGCATAGTATCCACCTGCGGGACCATCGTGGAGTTCTACCAACACTTTCTGTGCCTCATCATACTCCAAACAGTGTAGTAAGACACCGCTGTGATGCTTGCGAAACAACTTACCCTACACCAGCTTGAAGGATACAACTTTCAACCTTAATGCATGCTTCTGTTGAGTAGTTAAAGTGGGGCACATGGTGCTGTGTTTCAGATATTGCTGGAGATCTACGTACCAAGAGGAGGTATCCTGCAGGGTTGCGCTATCAGCTTGATACATATTGATCTCATGTTCCCAATTTTCTTCTTCACTGCTCTGTGAGTCTACTGCCTCTGCGGCCATGTGACATAATCCTTGGCCCTTTATAGTGTGTGCTGGCTTGAATTCTAGGTCATATTCTTGAAGGCACGTCATCCAGTTGCCTCATCTCTCACCTAGCTCCTGCTGTACGAATAGTGAGCGCACAGCTGGGTGAGGTACGAAGACTATGACATGATTCTTCAAAATATACGGCCTAAAGTGTTTAACCGCCTTGTATACCGTGTAAGATTGTTTGTCAATATTTGGATAATTCAGCTCGATGCTCTGTAACCCAGTGCTCATAAATGATATAGTTCGCTCATATTTGTTGTCATATTTCTGAGTGAGGATGGCTGCCAAAGATGAATATGAGGCAAAGGTATACAAGATAAAGCCTTTGTTGAAATTCAGACTATGAAGAGCGGGTGCTTCTGCAATGGCTTGTTTGATGTTATCGAATGCTTATTTCTCAGGAGGATTCCATTTAAAGTTGGAGTTTTTCTTAATCATGCCTTGCAATGGTTTCACTATCTGGGCGAAGTCTGATATAAACATTCGGACGAAGTTGATTTTCCCGAGGAAAGACTGCATAGCTTTCTTACCACTCGGGGGCGGTATTTGAGCGATGAATTTCACATGTTCTGGGTCCACTACTATGCTGTCTCGAGTTATTATGTGCCCTAACAAGTTTCCTTTAGTGACGGTGAAAATTATTTTCTTTGGGTTCAGTGAGATCCCGTATTTCCGACACCTTTCAAAAATCTGCTTGAGGTGGTGTAGGTGGTCAGATCTGTGTTTTGAAAATATGGTTACCTCGTCAAGATTTACTACCACACTTTTCCTGATGAGTCCTCTGAAGGCAATGTCCATAGCTCTTTGGAACATGGCACTGGAATTAATTAGGGCAAAGGCATGGGTTTGAAGTCGAACATTCCCCATTTAGTTCTGAATGTGGTTTTGAGCCGATCAGGTTCAGCCACTAGTACTTGATTATATCCTAAAAACCCATCCAATAGAGAAAACATTTCTGACCCTGATACCACTTGAAGGATTTTCTCCATAGGAGGGACCGGGTAGTTGTCCTTGTTAGAGGCTCTGTTCAAATTCTTGAAGTCTACGCATAAATGGATTTCAATAAACTTCTTGCAAATAGGGACCAAGTTTGATACCCAGTTTGAATGTCTAACTTTGAAAATTATCCGTGCATCCAAGAGCTTCTTTAGTTCCTTTTGGATCATCAGTTCTAAATCTGGGTGTACTTTCCTCAGTTTCTGTTGGAATGGCCTCACTCCTTCCTTCATGGGTATGACGTGCTGGATGATCCATGTATCATAATTTCGGAGGTCATCATATGTCCAGGCAAACACATCTCGGTATTTCTTAAATAATCTGGTGAATGCTTGTTTCTCTTGAGGGGTGCACTCATTACCTAGATTGACAAGCTTGGGATCCTGGTCTGTCCCGAGGTTAATTTTTCAGTGCGTTAACATGGAACTATGCACCTTCGTATTTTGAGGCCCTCGGAAACAATTTTGTAGGTCGAATAAGTTTTCGAGTGACACGACCCCTTTGGGTATGGGATTTTATTTCCGTTCTCATAGTTCCTCCTGTAAAACTCGATCATGGTCCTCTTCTTCTATAACCGCGTCTTTGAATACGTCTGCATTGAGCATGAAATCCAGTACCTGTTGGTCATCATTGAAAACGCAGAAATTAGTAACATTACCAGGTATGGATGGCTTGTAAATAACTTCAATAGAAAATCCATCTCTAAGTGGGGTGAATCTAGCGGCGGCGTTGGCAAGTGTATCGGCTGTTGCATTATGCATTCTAAGTATAGATTTAATACCGAAAGCATCAAAAGTAGAAATTAAATGCCATACCTCTTGCTGGTAACCTTTCAACTGCGGAGATAAGAAATGGATGGTGTTACGTACCTGACGAGTGATAATCTCGGAATCGCCAATTACCTTCAAAAAATGAACGTTTAGATCTATGGCCTTTTGGAGTCCGAGCAACAATGCCTCATACTCGGTTGTATTATTCGTGCACTGGAACTCTAACCGACAGGAAATTAGAAATTTGTTCTTCTCAGGGTCTAGCGAGATACAACCAGCGCCAGCCCCATCTTGGGTTTTGGAACCATCATAGTACAAGGTCCATGTTTCATCTTTTGATTTGACAAGGCTATCTGAGCACATTGAGGGACTACTCGAGAAGCAGTTTATAATGGGTCCTTTGTTGAGGTGGAGGGTTTTTCAGTGGCCAGTAGCAGCTCAGACTGGGCATCTTGAGTGACTGGAGATTGAGGAGTTTGATAGCACCCCAGAATGGATTCTAAAAAACACATACCGAGATCTTCTTGCGTGAAATTGACTGGTTCGTTAGTTGCATCCAGGTTGGTCACAGTATGTTTCATGTATGGCTCACTCTCGACCCGGATTTGGTTATTCTTGCCCTTGTACGGGAGCCAAAGGTGGGACCAATCAGTGGCAAAGTAACCCTGAAGCTTACTGGACCAATCTCTGCTTAATAGAAGGCCATAGGCCTTGGGGATGTCCATGATTACTATGTCGATGCACTGATGCACTCTGGAATCAGAGGATAGGTGGATGATGACATTGTTTAATTCGCCTACTGCAAGGACTTGAGATCTATCGAGTTGGATGATCCTGGCATCATTTTTCTCAGGGCGGATGTTTAACTTCTTGAATACGGATAAGGGCATAACATTCGTGGATGCACGAGAATCGACGAGGAAATTATGGACATTGAAGTTAAAGGTCTCGAAGGATAGGAGGAAATGTGGTGTGGATCCCCTGGAGTTGGCGTTTATGGAATTTACGATGGATTGGGGACTAGCAGCAGTTTGGGCAGATGTGATGCTCGCGGATTTGGTCGTCGGTAGATTAGAAAAGGCTTTGAGGATAAGGTCTCGTTAGTTGGAAATGCGAGTGAGCTCGTAGAGAGAGAAATTGGCCCGAGTCTTCTTCATATCCTCGATAATGTTATACCCAAAATCTGTGTGCGAGGAAATTTCGGCGGAGTTTTTAGGGGAAGCAGATGAAGCTTTAGCCTTGGGGCCTTCTCGAGGAATAGTTGGACTAAATTTTTCAGGAGTCTTGTTTTGGTTTTCTGCGTTTGGTGGCAAAATTTTCCTTAAGAAAGCCTTCCTCTTTTCTTCGAAGGACTGTTCAGGGACCGGGCCTTTACTCCTCAGAGCATAGTTCCGAGGGGGTTTAGACTTAGGGTCGTCAGCGAGGTTTATTCCAGCTATTGAAAGGGAGGATTCTCCACGGATAACCTCAAAGGCGAGGACAGTGGAACCTACATCTTCATCTAGGGGGGGGAGGCCTCCTCATTGTCCGAGATGGTCTCCTCTTCTATATCTCTGGGGGTTTGGTCTTCTAGAATTTGATTCACCATGGAGGTCATGCTATTAATCCACTGGGGGCAAGTTTTCTCTAAGTGGGAGGCTTGATGAAAAGAACAAAAATTGTCCTTGCTGATTTCTTCAACGTTGAGGCCAGCACTTGAGTTTGACGGGGGCCAGGTCACGGTGGGATTATTCTTTCTAAAGAAAGGTTTCTGCATTTTAGTGGTTGGTACATAATCATTGTTCTTCCTCTTCAGATTGGAGACTTCATTGGTCAGCAACTTGAGGGATTTTGTGATACTTTTGAAATCAAAGGGGTCCTTATCTTTGTCCCCAGACTTATGACTTAAGGATTGGGCTCTCTTCGTGGTTGTTTTTTGATCATCTCGACCTTCGTGGTCAAAGGCACCTATGGACAGCATGTCATTTTCGACAGCAAGGGTGGTGGTGTAATTTGCTGCCAGGGTAGCTTTGGCTTCGCGCTTCACAAACACGACAATATCCCATGGGAGGGCTCTCGTGTAGTAGTCAATGGTAATGGAATCATCTAAGGCCATTTTTGGAGGGAATTTATTCATTATAGTGGTGAAACGTTGATTAAAGTCCTTGACCTTCTCCTTCTTCTGACATTTCAGTGTACTGAGCTTTGTGAGGAGCATCGAGGGGGTTTTATCTTCCGAGAATTTTTGTAGGAAGGTACGACATAAGTGTTCCCACGAAGGGATGGAAGCCACAGGGAGTGACCGATACCACGTTGCAGCTTTATTTTTTAGAGCATGAGGAAAACGCCGCATGCTACGTCGTCATACTGCACTCTCATCATATGTAAAGACATGTAGAAGTTGCTAATGTGGTCTTCAGCTAAAGTGCCTTTCTCGGGGTCAAACTTAGGGAGATGCTTTTCAGGGTGTCGGGGCATGTCATGGAGGGGACCTTGGATACCCAAGGGGGACTGGCCCATCCAAGCGAATGGTTGTACACGTCTGGCCCAGTTGTGGCATGGAATGTATACATGTCCCCTTTCACTTTCAGATTCGCTACCCATACCAGACCCCGAGGCTTTGCCCTCGTGGTGGGACTGCATGTCTTAGTTTTCTCCACGGTTCCCTACATTTCTAATGTTTCTCTTATTGTAAAGGAAAGGGAATCTGTTTTGGTTTCGGTGGTGCTGGTGGTGGTCGAAATTTTGGCCTTGTCCACAGCCTCTGTTACTTCGGACCCTCCCAGCTCCCCCCCCCCAGTGGGTTGTTGGCTTGGGTGTTATCATTCAAAGTCTGGTCTAGCTAAGGACCGATGTTTGGTTGAGGTTAGATAATCTCGGGCCTCCCTCTTCAGCCCCTTGGGGGCTGTCCGGGGGCTCTTCAGAGTTACGCTCAACCACGTCTGCGTAATATTTAATCATAAGATCAATAAGTTGAGGTAGGGAATTGACAAGGGCTCCTTGGCAAGTGTGGTTAGCTACGGGAGTTCTGGGATTAGCCAAGGAACTAGTGATTGGGGAATTTTTCAAGCCTCTGACGAGGTTTTGAGCGATGGGATGCAGGGGACTTAGCTATTCTAGGGTGACCTCATAGTAAGGGGCTTCCTCCTCCTAAGAATTTTCCAAAGGGGGAGCATCGGTATTTTCATGCATGATCTCCCCTTGGGGAGTTTGTTGTGGGATGTTACTTTTGTGCTAGGAGCCTGCCATTCAGGCCCTCCTTCTAGCACGAAATATTTTGACAGGGGAAAATGTCTGGCCAATAGTAAGGGATATCCCCGGTAAAAAGTCCCGATTAGACTCTAAACTGTTTGTGATAGGGATCCCGTCTGGGGTATGGGTCCGGCTACCGCTGAATACTCCTTTTCTTGGACACAAATGAGCCCTGCAGAACTTATGGACATACAATTATCAAATGATACAAGAAAAATTATCAACGATCCTTAATGAGCATAAAACACTACAAATAGCAAGATGAATTAAAACACTTAGCCGAAGGAGATGTTGTTAGCATAACATCATTAGGGTCGTGCTTGTAAACGTTGTTCAAACCATGGAAGAAACAGTTCTGCCTAGCAAGAACACCCTTCACTTCCTTAAGAGGTTTCATAAATAAGATAGATGTCAATAATGAAATTACAAACATCTCCTAGGTGAACAAACTACCATCATTAACACATTCAGTGAGCTGAAATGCATAAATAATATAAGCAGAACACACGAATCAGTTAATCATAAGATATCAGACATATAAGAGAAATATTCACAGTGTTAACAAATTAATTTTCATTAGATCCAAAAGTAGATTTAAGACAAATTATTGTATTCATTCACATAAAGGTCTATTCAATGCTTTACAATTGTCCTCTCTCCTTTGGAGTCCAAAAAAAAATCCATTTACAAGTCCCCGAAGGGAGTATTTATAAGAAAAAATTGACCCTTGGGTGCCCTGACTTTTCGTCTTCCTGACTATAGGCATGCTTTGCGACCTGAAGGGAAAAATCAAACTGCGACCCTATGCTTGGTTGTGACCTGCAACCTGATCACGGCTGATGCGACCTGTGACTCTTCCTGTAGGCTGCGACTTGCGACCTGATCATGGGAGCATGTGAGTGATTGCGAGGTCGAGAACATCTACCTGTTTCTATTTAAGGAAATTTCCCCATGCTTGATAATCTGCAGCAACTGGAGAGATTAGAGGAGTATATTCTTTTAACCTGTGCAGGCATTCTAGAGCGTTTGGGATCAGAGTTTCTCTTTTAATCATGATTTGGTTAGATAAGGAAGCCAGCTTGGTATAAATCCATACTGGCATCATGATGAATTTAACCAAGTTTTCCTATGATGCCGAAAGATCAGAAGTAGCGGCGACTGGCCTGATAGGTTTGCAGAAAAGCCTGGATGTCCTGGTCCACCTGTTCCCACATCTTTTCTTCGCCCAGTGTACCTAGAGAAGAAATGTGGCACAGTTCAGCCATTGAGTTAGTGCCGCTAATCAAATGTTCGTAAGCGGTCATTACCTACTCTAGGTCTTTGAATAGCTTCTCCTTGGATTTCACCTTCATGCGTATTTGGACCTTGTAGTTCTGAGTGTGAATATAATATTTTCTGGATAAAGTATCTGGAGCCTGTGGATACCTGTTTACCCATTCTAGCATTCTTTCTAAGGCTGTGGAGGCTTATTTTAATTTCTCATTCCTCTTATTGGTTTCGGCTTGAGCTCTCAGTAGAGGTGCAACTGTCTGCTTTATTGTAAACAATTCTTCGTATACTTGCCTCATGGTAGCTTCCAGAGTTACTAGCTGTCTTCGAATGGTGAGTGGTACCTCATTAGTGAGGGAATTCCTACCCTGAAGCTATTGAAACTCTTCTTATAGTGCCTTTTTCTCTTGCTCCGATCTAGCTATTTTTTTTTCGGAGGCCTGTAATCTATTCTGTAGGGATAGAATTTCCCTAGTCATTCTTCTCACGTTTTCTTTCATTGCTGCGGTGAAAGCGGTGCCAGCTGATGCTATCATAACTGGATTGGTCCTGGTGTTTAGGACTATATCCTTTTCTCTTGTGGCCATGAGGGATGCAGCAGGGTTCTGTGCTAAGCATCTTCTCTTCTCCTTCCTGAATTTGTGTGTGAACTGGTCATATGTGAGTCCTGTTAGATCAAACAATTCTTCCTCATACTCCTCGAAGGTTCTCAGTTCCGAGAGCAAAAAATGCATATTGGTCGCAGGATTTGTTTGAGACACTTCGATGGTTGGCAGCTCCATATGTATCCTTGTCACAGGAGGAGGTGTCTTACTTCCTTCGGCTTCTTTGGATGAATTTTCCCTCGACCTTTGATTTTCTTCCTCCTTTCTCTTTTGCTCTGCTTCCTCTTCTAGCCGTCGCTCTGCTTCTGCCCTATCTTGTTCTTCTTTTAGTTTGTGTTCAGCTTCTACCTTATCTAGTTCTATTTTAAGCTGACGCTCAACTTTTTCTTTTGCTTCCTCCTCTTCCTTTCTTTTGTGGGCATCTTCTACCTGCTTCTTTCTTTGCTCTGCCTTTAGTTGTTTCTTGTGTTTATCCTCTTCATCTTTCGCTCTCTCCTTAGCTTTCCGTTGAGATTTTGCTTCCCTTTATTTTCGTTGGGCGGAAGAGTTATGGCCTGTGCTGGTTCAAGGCTTCTTGGCTTGAGAAGACGAGGCTCCTCCTAGCTCGTGGATTCTTTCTTCTAGAGTTTTATTGTCTTGATCTTTCTGATCGGTTAACTCCTCTGGAGCGATCCCCCTATCCTTATTGTACCAATTTTTCACCCCATATTCAGCTGGGCATTTATTATGTTGGTAGCTCCATTTCAATTTGGCCCATTTGCAATGGACAGGGATAATCCTCTCAGGATCGTACGTCCGGTGAGCTTAGTGAGGCAGACAAAATCCTCTGATTTTCTCAGCCTCCGCCTCTACTTCTCTAAAATCCTTGACTGTATAAGCACCGATAGTGAGTGGCAGAGTGGGCCATGGCTTCTTCTTACCTTTAGTAAGAACCTTTGAAAAACCGGCTGTCATTTGGAAACATGCTTCCTGAAGTAGTAGTATGTCAGTGATGAATCAGGGCAGTGCATGGGGAGCCTTGAGTGAACCAAAGAATCGCATGAAGGTGCCTTCTACAAACAAAAACTAGTGTGCTACCTTGGTTATTTTTTCCATGGCCTGCCAGGACATGCACGGGGTGCCTTTACCAAAATTTTTTCCATAGAGTGCAGGGATGAAACTATGTGAGATTGGCTGTATATCCTACTTATATTTGGAGTCCGAGAATACCTGCAGCTCCTTGTGAATTGGACAAGCGTGCTTCTGGTCCCATTTGTGTGCCCATCCCTCAAAATGGTATCTTGCACACATTGTATCCAACAGATAGGAGGCCATGTAAAATTCTGATGCATACCCCTCCTCGGGCGCTAGTGCTGAGGATATGTTCATTTTGAGGGCTACTATTAATAAGCTGGCCCAATTGAAACGGGTGTCGTATACAGTAATAAATTACATAAGAGATACCTAAGAGCCGTTGAAAGTGGTGGCATCAGGACAACCATACATCCTACACAGCATATCTGCCACGAGCTTGTAGACCTTCCTAAGACATGCTACTTCTTGACCTTGAACTTTTCTAGTTCTTCCCACCATCCTCTCAAGGTTTCAGTTATGGGAACTATGTGAGTAGTGGCCCATTCCTCTGTGAATGTCTGCTCTTGGGTGGGAAGTGCGTAATAGAACTCCGCATCTTGTCCCTTCGGATTAGAAAATGCTTTCCCCTCATGATCTCGAATCACCCAGCACCTGGGGTCGACCTTTTGTAAGATCCATTTGATGAGCTCAATGCATGGAAATATAGGTGGATGGGATCCTGCATAGTGAAGCTTTGATCTCTTGACTTGAACATATACCTGCCGGTCTAGGAGGTCTTCTGGAAATTCAGGTTTCGCGAATTCTTGGTACACTTGATACCAATTCATGCTCTCCCCTTTGCTGAATATGCATGCGATATCTCCATAGGTAGGGGGAGGAGACATAGGTATTTCATCCTCCGATATTTCTATCTCTGGAATCTTGTTTTTTCTGTGAACTGACGGAGGCCCCATATCACTCGAGGCTGAGGAGATGAAAAAGAACTCTAGCTTTGCTTCGAGGTTACCTGGCATGTTCATAAAACAATCCCATGATAAGACAGATGCCACGTTAATAAATGCTTAAACTGCTTTTACCTTTGCCCAACTAAGGTCAAGAAAAAGGGTGAACCTGCGACCTAGCAAGCTCTCCCCTAGGTCACTGAGTCACTGAGTCGCGCAGGTTTAAAACCTTAGAGAAAAGCGACCTCGCGACTTGGCAACTTGCGACTAGGTCGTGAGGTCGCTGAGTCATGCTGGGTTAGATTTTTATGAGGATGCAACCTGGCGACTTAGCGACTTGTGATCGAGTCGCCAGGTCGCTGAGTCGCAACGTCGCGACATCTCAATTTTTTACCGATACGCAACTTGGCGACTTAGCGACCACAGACCAAGGTCGCAAGGTCGCGGGGGTCGCAAGGTCATGGGGTCGCAGGTCGCGCTAGGGCCGGGCGGACAACTCTACACGGTGACGTGGTCCTTTTTCCTTCTTTCACTTAGAGCGAGACATGGAAAAGGGAGGAAAGATAACACATCAAGAGGTAAGAAAACATGAGGAAGAGACTGACAAGGGGGGTTTGGGTAGCCTGACTTCTAGAGGAGGTACACAGAGTCAAGATACTATGAGGGGGGAGGTAAGCTTCATCAACTGGGTCCTAACAGTGGGTAGGAAGTGGTTTTAAGAAGCTAAGGTTAGGGAGTAGAGGGCAACAATTAGTAAAAAAAAGGAAACAGCAGGAGGAACAAGCAACTTACCCAAGAAAAACGTGCTTTAGTTGGCTTGTCAGAGGCATTTTCCTTCTTCGTTGCGCAGGTCGAATGCATCCTATGCGACCCCTCTATATATAAAGAGGTCGCATGTGCAGGCAATAAATGAGGTCCCAAGGTCGTAACGGGGCCACATTGATGAGATGTGCGACCTCGCGACCCTGCGACCTTGCAACCTAGGGGTCGCGGGGTCACAGGGTCATGGGGTTGCAATTGTTTAGTTTTGTGTGTGATACACGACTTCGCGACTTCGCGACCTGATGCGTCGCAAGGTCGCTCATTGGGGGAGTTGACCTATTCTGTGACTTAGCGACTTAAGGCTTTTGAAGGATTGAACTTCAGGTTTGATTCTAGTTTTCAATGATCAGGGGCTCAAAAATTTGAAAAAGGGTGAAATTTTGGAGGGTGTTGTAGCGGCTACAAGAGGCTCCAAGCCTACATTACAATTCTGGCCGACCTTGCACATAAGTGGAATTAATTCAAAATAAACATTCTTCTCATCCAATCAATATGATCTTTAGATCAATCTTGCACCTCTCCGAAAGAGGAATCCAATAAAAATATTGGCATCGTCATCTGAGCATCACAATATGGAGTTTTGATGCAGGAGCATCCTGCTTGATTTTTATTAAAATATTGTGTAAATAGGGGGTGATGTTTTTTTAATTATTTTATTTGTGTTGGCTCTCTCTTCTTTGCATATGTTTTGAGCTGAAATTTAATGTGGTTTTAAGAAGAATTGAATTGAGGGTTCCATGTTAAGGAAGAAAACATTTTATTATACACAAGGATCTGTTTTATAGCAGAATCCTGGCATCATTTTGTATCAGAGCCTAAGGTTGGAGAAGAATGTGTGGGATTTGATTAGTTTCCAAATGTATATTCTCTTTAAGAGTCGACCTTGTGAATATTTGTTGTGAGCGTGAATTAGATTCCATATTGCGTTAGCAGTTGAAGTGGATGGTTCGATTTTGTTTTAAAACATATGCACAGTATGTAGCATTAAAAGCGGCCATGAGATTGCAGTCTTAACTTACTGTAGTGGAGTGCGGCAGAGAATAAAAGCACGATTGAATATTGAAGACCGCAGACTTGTTTGCATCGCAGATTGAAGACTAGTACAACCAAGATATTGTGATTTGGAGTGTGCAACTTTAGTTTCTGGGAGTCTGCGTGAAGCAACAACGTAGATGAAAGGTGTCATGGAAGTGGCATGGTTGTCAAATACCACAGCCTTAACGCACTGCCGTGAAGGAGAAATATTAACATAGTGGAGTTGCGGCCAGGTGTGTGGATGTAAGCGACAGAGGAATGGAGACTGTGGAGATGGGTTATGCGGCCAACACCTACTAAATTTGATACAACACAGTCGCAATGGAATCATGGTTAGGGGTGTGTCTTCAGTTCTTGGAGACTGTGTGAAACATTAAGTCAAGTCCTGGTGGATCACGGTATGTAGCTAGCATATGTATGCATTAGCAGAGGTGTATATGTATCATGCGTTCAGATATATAACCGTCTCCGTGAAGCTGGGTTCTAGTTTGCATTGGTTCCATTTTCCCACAAGATTTCAGGAGATGTTAAATGAAGGTTTTTGAGGAGTCCTGGTGATGGGCAGTGTTTGATATCTGCATTAACAGGCAACACCATTCCAATATGATACAGTCTGTTTAACATCGTATACTTTGGTTGCAAAGTCTTTGCTTCTAGTGTGATGATTTGTATTAACAGCTAATTAAAAACGAAAGTAGCGTTTGCTTCCTTATGCAATGTTCCAACATTGTTAATGCGTCCTTAACACAACCACTTTGTTACGTCTACATTGTTACAGACAGTAATGATTTCTTTAATGGTTTTTTTTTATCAACATTTGAAATGGAATGGTATTGCGTGGTTAAGTATTGAAGTTACTTGTAACTTATAGAGGATTCGTCAGTAGCTATTCTGTGTGGGGTAATGCAAAGGATTCAGAAGAAGGTTTGGTGTCAAGGATCACTTGGTGAGAGAAAAAATGTTAATTTTCCTGGAATTGTGGTTGATCTGCCGACTCTTACAGAAAAAGACAAGGATATTTTGGTATGGAGATTCCAGTTGAAATAATATTCTTGGCTCAGAAAATTGATGTTGCGCATTAAAAGTAAAACAAAGAATGAATTCAATCGCATATGGAGAGTCCATTGTATTGGGAATAAGCTTTTTTTACTTACCAAATGCAGCCCCATAGTTGTGTTCTGTTTGAAGCTGTGCATCGAGGAGAGACAGAGATCAGTGGAGATCTCAATGATTGCAAGCACAATCATGATCTGTGATAATTAAAGGCCATGGAGTAGTAAAACTGAGTTGCAATGTGAAAATTGAAAATTTTCAATTTGCATAGACAGAAATGTTGAAAGCGCATTTGGAGATCTTGCTTGTGAAGAGACTAGTCAATGAGCTGAGAATAGGTTCACTTGGAAAAATTGGAAGGGCGCAGAAAATTGGAAAGGTATGTTAAGTAAAATTGTGGGACTGAGCATATTATGTTGAAATTTTTGGTTTTCTTAACCGAAATTATAAATAATTATTTTTGCGGGAATGATTTATATATGTCAACATGCTGTTCAAACCATAATCAAAATTAAAGTGGAAATATTTTAAAATGCGGATGTATAAGGTTTTATCACCATAGTAAGTTTAAAGGAAATTAAGTTCCACAATGGAAAATGAGAATGCACTAATCCTAGGTGATATAAAGAGAAGCATGCATTTTATAATATATGAGATGGTTTATTATGCATAGTGTGGGATCTTAGCAGTCTTGGTTGAGTCATTTTGAATCAAGGCTTGTAGTTGGAAATGGGAGAATACTTTTAATTTGTGTTTAAGGTTGAAAACAAAAACAAACCAAAATTGCTCGATGTCATAGAATCCTTGTTTTTACCATCATAGGGTGGTGCCTAAGGAGGTGTTTTTTGGGATGGACACAATGTACGAGTTGTACCTTATTCATCAAAGAGGTTAAAAACATGATTAGCTTGTTCTCTGTACACAGGTGAAGAGATGTGAATTGATGTACAATTTATAATGTGTAGTTGTATGGTGCATGGAAGTGCAGGAAAACAGTTTGCGCTAAAGTGATGAGCAGCATGTGAATATTCACAGTGATAAAGACGACACAGAAGAGTGAAATCCAGAGAGTTGAAATTTCAAAGAGAAGGTTTATTATTAACCTTGAAGGGAGCATAAGGTATGATCATTCATTTCAAAGAGGTATTTTTCAAAGTTGAAAATTAAATGGTTTATTTATTTTCACCATAAAATAAATCTTGGGAAAATGGATTTCATTTCTATTTAAAGGCTTCAATATCATGTGAAGTGATAAAGGGAGATGATGTAATTGGTAACTTGTGGTATTTTCTGGAGAGTGAATATTTTACATCATGAAAATGTATTAAGGGTGGATGTTCATTGGTATGTTGTATAGCTTGAATTAGAGTCAAAATATCCACTATTATAATTATTGGGTCAAACCTTGAAGTCAAATTAGATGTTAAGGTCAAATGGAAATTTGGATAGCTTCAGTCAAGTTAAACCATTGAGTTATTGTATAAGAGGGTGTATTTTTTATATGAAAAATTGATGTAAAGTCCGGAGTCAAAGAGTCGTAAGTCAAGTCAAAGGTTTGAATGTAATTGGGTCGATGATCAGCGGAGCCTGACACCAAAAGAGTTGGTCATTATAACACATGAAATACTACAATTTTTGTTTGCAGCAAAGAGGAGCAAGAGAGTTTCCAGAGATGTTTCCAAGATAGAGAACTGAAAGAGGTCAAGCACAGGAAGAGAGGTTGTATTGCTGAATGGCAAGTATGGAGGCTTGCTGAAAAGGGGATTGAATGAAATCCACATGTGAATAGATGAAGTTCAAAAAGGAGGAGAAGATGACTGTTGATAGTCATTTCAGAGGTTCTGAGGAAGATCTCAACCGAAGAAATAAGAAGGAAAATGCCAAGGTAAGTGGCATATGTAAGCAGTTGACTGATGAAGAGTATGCGTAGGAGAAAGATGAGATAACAGTTCACCTTGAGTTATTGATGGAATTGTTACAGAGAAATAAATACCAGAGACATGGTTGGACCATGAGGAAGAAAGTGAAGTGGCAGAAGCTACACGCAAAGAGGGAACAACAAGTAAACATACAGTTGACGGAAGAGCTAAGGAAGCTTGAGCAGATGATGAGTGTGCAATTGAGATGTGAAGAACTAAGAGAGGTTGAGTTGAAAATGGAAGTTTCCATTTGTGGCCCAGAACAGGGTGAAATTCTGGGTGACGAGATCAATGAGAAAGATCTCATGGACTATTGGAATAGTTCAGAAGAATTTGGAGATGTGCTGACAAGAGAAGAAGATGAGGCTATGAAGCCTTGTATTTTTAAATCTCACAGTTTATGTATGTTTGCAGGTTGTGCAGAAGATGGTGGACAGTCTAGTGAAACTGTCACAGAGATGAATGAAACTCTTAAGGTGAAGTATGAAAGAGAATACCTTTTAGAGGAGGAAGGTATTGATTTGTTGTAGCAGGAAGAAATCACAAGTGAATTCTTGTTTGGTGTAAGATAGCTAGTTGAAGCTGTTATGGAGCAGAAGCATAATGAAAATGCCAAAGTGATATTCCAAGGAGGTAAACAAATGAATTTGTTTAATGAAATTGCTAACAAAATTTTGCAATGTGATGATACAAAAACCATGATAACTCAGGAAGATTGCCAAAAGAAGAATGAAGCTGGGAATGAAGGTTGTGATGAAATGCTGGAAATATTTCACATGGAAATAGAGTTCTTGGAATGATGGCTTAAGGAACCTGAAGGGGAGATGAAACTTGCAGAACCTAATGCAGAAGAGATTGCAGTTGTTGTGCATGATAAGGATAAAATGTTTTTAACATTTATAGAGTTGAGTGAATGTTATAACTTTTCAAATAATAATATGGTTGTAGGTACAAAAGGAAACATAAATAAATATGATGTTGAAATCAGAGAAATTGAGCAGAAAGTATTTTCAGGAGCAGCAAGGAAGTTATGTCCATAGAGACATAAAGGAAATAGAAATATTAAACCAGCAGGATAAAGATGAAAGAAACTAGAAATTCAAAATAGGATCTGTTGAAATCCAAGAAGTCTATGATGGGAGATTGGTGCTTGAAGCATCAAAAGAGGTCGAAAGTTAATATTTTTTTAAAACTAACAGTTTGTTGATGAATGCAGGTACAACACTGGATGAGAAATTTGTTACTATAGGAGCAATCAATGACTATAGTTGTGATCAAGGAGAAATTATTGATTATTCTTCACTTCAAAAAGATGAGTGTTCAACACAATTGGAGACGGAAGCATCAAACAAAGAGGAACTACTCTGAGGAATTGGCAAAAGAAAGTGTTGGAGAAGTCGATGGAATCTGATTGACAGAGTGAGTAATGAATTACAAAATGGAGTTGATATGTTAAAGGACCATTGGCAGATTAAAGTTTGGAATCCTGGAGGGAGCAAGTCATCAAGACTTGTGGCTGTCACATTATTACAGAAAAGCGACAGACCTCACAGATATGAGTTTATGGAAACTTCTCTACATGGGGAGTATGATGCAGGAGCATCCTGCTTGATTTTTATTAAAATATTGTGTAAATAGGGGGTGATGTTTTTTTAATTATTTTATAAATTATTATGCTCATTTTTAATTAAGAGAGAAAATGTGAGTGTGAGGATTATTATAAATATTCTTTTAATAAATGGAGGATATGAGTGGAGTTGAGTTAGGTAGATAATTTAGGGATTAGGAATTCCTTCAATAGAACTCAGTTGAGTCAAATAAGGGATAAATATATTTTAGATTTTGGTTGAGATTTGTGTGGAGCAAATAATGGATTGGAGTTAATTCATAATTGTGTATAAATATGAAGCTTGTGAGAGTGAGGAAGACAGTGAGAGATAGAGAGAAATGGTGTGAGAGTTGTGAAAAGGATGAGAGAGCCGAGAGGCCAATAATTGTAATATTTGGCCAAGAAGGGGTTTGCATTTATAAATTTTTGGTTGTATTTTATGCAATTATTTTATTTGTGTTGGCTCTCTCTTCTTTGTGTATGTTTTGAGCTAAAATTTAATGTGGTTTTAAGAAGAATTGAATTGAGGGTTCCATGTTAAGGAAGCAAACATTTTATTATACGCAAGGATCTATTTTATAGCAGAATCCTGGCATCAAGTTTGGACCTAGTTTCCCAAAATTAACACTCCCTCTCAACTAGGGAGAAATCCATCCACCTCTGCCATCCAAACATCTTGCGTCATCCTATCATAACTTGATTTGCTGGCTTCTTTATTTCATAACAAAAGGTGAGTCACAAAGACATCACTCTTGGCTGACAAAATCAAATTAGAGGTCCGAAACCTCTATAGGACTCAAAGGAGTCTCATACTAACTCGAAGTTAGTTTAACTGACCCAAAGTCAGTTGGAGGTTTGAAACCTCACTAGAATTGATCCCAGATCAAGTGGTTGGACACGTGCCATCCTAGACATAGAGAGTATGACAATATCTGATGTGTCCATCAGTCTTGCTACTAGTCTCTATCTTTTCCCACCTCATTGGCCAAGATGAGAGGTACTTCCCATGAGTCTGAGACTCCATGGGTAGGATGCATATGGGGCACAGATCAAAGAGAAGTGAACCAACTCAATATCGTAACAGTGGGGCAGAAGCACACCAACAAGGTTTGGAAAGCCTAGCCCTGTGGTTTCTTATAGCTCCAAGAATCTATCCCCAAAGGCCCCTGGAGCTCCCAGAGATCATCTTCCAACAAGACCCTCAGCATAGGGTCGTTCCATGATTCCAAGATTCTCAAGGAAGGTTAGGAACTTGACCTTCCCCATGGGCTTTGTGAAAATATCCGTGACTTTCTCATCAGTTCCTATATGATCGAGCCTTACGGTGCCTCGTTGTACCATATCCCAGATAAAGTGGTACCTAATATTAATATGCTTGGATCGATCATGGAACACGGGATTCTATGATCAACGGATCCCACTTTGGTTATCATAAAGGATAACGGTGGTATCTAGCACATGTCTGAAAAACTCACTGAAAATATTTCACAACCAAATAGCTTCACAACAAGCCATACTCGCTGCAATGTATTCGGCATTAGCAGTGCTCAAAGCCACCGAATTCTACTTCCTGCTCATCCAAGATATCGAAGCAGACCCAAGTGTGAAGCAACATCCAGATGTGCTCTTGTGATCCACCACACTATGAGCCCAATCGACATCAGTATATCCATGGAGTCTCAAACTCCCGACAGTGTATCTTAGGCCATGGTTTATCGTGCCCCGAAGATATCTCAACAAATTCTTGGCACCAACCCAGTGAATGTGATGAGATTCAACCATGTGTTGACACAAAGTGTTCACTGTAAAACATACATCTGGACAGGTGTTCACTAAGAACATCAGGGCCCCTACGAGTTGATGATACTCAGTAGGATTTGCTAACACGGTCCCATCAAAATTTCTACTCAACTTTTTAAAGTTGAGCTCCATCGGTGTCGACACAGACTTACAGTCCACCATTCCAAATCTTTCTAGCAACTTCACAATGTATTTTCCTTGAGAGAGGAAAATCTCACCAGGTCTCTGCTAAACCTCCAGGCCTAGGAAGTAATGCATTAGTCCTAGGTCCTTCATCTCGAACTTAGAAGAGAGCTCCCTCTTACTCTGATGAATGAGAGGGTCAACACCTATCAAGAAGAGATCGTCCACATAGAGAACCAGAACGAGATTATTTTCTCTATCAACCTTGAAGTAAAGTTTTGGATCAACATTACTTCGAGTGAAGCCAAACTTCATGAAGTAGCTATCTATCCTCTTGTATCAAGCCCTGGGGGCTTGCTTCAACCCATATAGGGATTTCTTCAACCTGCATACACTACAAGGAAAAGACCCTCTAGCAGAGGTTATAAAGGAGGTTTTAATTGTTATAAAATTGGTCAAAATTGTCAAAAAAACATTTTCTACAACATCTGTTTATGGTTACGGAGGTTTTGGCGGAGCTTTTAATGGAAATTCAACACAACTAAAAAAAAATGGGCGACCGGAGGTTATTACAGATGTGTTTTTTCATCGGTGCGCTACTTTGGCCTTAATGCACCAATGTGTACATGTATAAGGTACCCTGGGGTGGTCGAAAGAGAATGCACCGGGCCATTAAGGTATAAAACTGCACCGGGCGCAGTGTTGGTGATACAACGCATGAAGCCATTCTAATTGGCCTTGAGATTTGTGCGGTGCCCAAAGGTCGTATCAATGCACCAGTGCGTAGACTTATAGAAACACACCGGTGCGCAGTATCACACAAATACACCGATATTTATAATTGGTATCGGTATTCATGCAGTGCCCATAGGTCGTACAAATGCACCGGTGCGTATAAACACATAAATGCCCTGGTGCGCAGTATCATACAAACACACCAAGATTTATAATTGGTATCGATATTCGTGCGGTGACCATAGGTCGTATGACTGCACCGGTGCATATAGACACATAAACGCACCAGTGCGCAGAATCACACAAACACACCGAGATTTATAATACAAACACACCGATATTTATAATTGGTATCGGTATTCATGCGATGCCCATTGGTAGTATGACTGCACCGGTGCGTATAGACACATAAACGCACTGGTGCATAGTATTACACAAATGCACCAAGATTTATAATTGGTATCAATATTTTTGCGGTGCCGAGAGGTCGTAGAAATGCACTGGTGCGCTTTAGAATACAAACGCAGCAGTGTACAATAACTGACACGCACAGGTTTTCATTTTTTATTGTTTAAAAACATCGACCTGTGACAGTGCAACTATTGTGATTTTTTAAAATTCATTATTCATCAAAAGTCAACACATCTTATAACAGTATTCATATTAATTACATTTTTATTAATGCATTTGAATGTGATGTTTGGATTAATTTGTTATATCATATCATAATTATTGTGATTTTTTAAAATTCATTATTCACCAAAAGTTGACACACATATATATCTTATAACAACATTCATATGAATTAAATTTTTATTAGTGCATTTGAATGTGATGTTTGGCTTCATTTGTTATATCATATCATCAAATTTCACATCTCTTCATTGTAAATTTAATCAGTGGGGTTATATTTCACAGCGACAATGGAGAACGCAATAGAATAAATTAAAAAATATTATATATATATATATATATATATATATATATATATATGAATAAGACAGTCTTTGTCATAAAAAATGGGACAGTTATTGGTATCCCTTTGTCTTTCAATTAGGACACTATGTCCATTACATTAAACAAAATGTCTGATTTCAAAGGATAATATTTCAAAACATACAACGTCTTGCTTTGATATCCAAACATAGTGATCATCATTCTTCGCTTGAACTGCTATCATTGCTAGAGCTACTTCCATGACTTGGGTTATTTTCAAGAATGTTTTGTTCATGATGTTGATTGTTTTCTTCTTCTTCACCTTCCATCTACAAGCATAAAAATAAACTGTAATGAGTGTACATACATTGTTGAGAATAATGAAAATTGCAATATTAAATAATATACATCAATGTAAATCGAAAATAAATGACGTACCATTGCAACAATTGACTCATAAACTATACACATTCTTTCAAAACCATGTAACATGCCATCTTTCAAGATTTCATCTGTTGGTGCAGTTCCATACTTTGTTTCTTGCAAGTTTTATACCCCATAAGAAATCATATATTTAATATAAAATATTTTTTTGTTCTATTAATTATAGACAGAGCTAAGTAAAACAAGATCGATAGATGCTTACAAATTCCACAATTAAGTTATGATATGCCAAAATATACTCATAACCCATATTTAACCCAATTTCAATCAATTCCTCTGATGGTTCTTCTTTGTATGTTAGCACTTGTTTGAAGACATTCAATGATGATTTTTGTAAAACAACTTAAAAAATACAAAAATGAAATATAGTTAAGTTGTTATAAGGAAGTAACAATTACTCACAAACTTAGATATCAATCCTTTTCTTCCTTGTCGTCCTGTTTTATGTGCTGAATGGGTTCCATTTTCTTTTCTTTTCTGCAAGAAAATACTTGAAAATTAATATTTAATGCTAAATTGTTTATTTATTTTACCTAATGATCGAAAAAATCAATGATTGCATATTACATTTGAAGCAATTTTTTGTTGAGATAGCTCCTCCAGCGATGCAATTTTGTCCATTTCTTTGACCATCTCCTTGTACACATTTTTGGACATTCCTACTGGCCTATTTCTGATATCAGCTCGTTCATATTTTGAGATTTTCATAATCTTCCTGAAAATGTAACATGACAATAAACTATTTAATTTTTATATTGATATATGAAAAGTAAATATAACAAAAGTGATATTTATACTAATATATAGATGGAAGACAAGCCAATAATACACTTAACTTGATCAGCAAAATATATGTGTTGTGGTGTGTTACGACAGTCAACATGATGCTTCAACCAGCAAAGTCTCCTCACGGTCAGCTAAGAAGAAGTGTCACACAACCCTCAAGACAGCTCTACAACAGTCAACCCAAAGTCAACAAAATTAAATGATGTCCAGTCAATGGTCAACGTAGAACAACAACAAAAATTCAATGCAGCAAGGTCAAATGTCAACGTCTAGCCTCAATTTTTGTGCCAGAAAATGCGGACCGCAAAGATCGAATTTTTGGGAGAGCTTGAGGTCAAGTTGACCAAGCATTAATCAAAGTCAACACAGGTCAAAGCTGCGTTGAAAACCCTAGAACAAATCTGAAACCCTAATTGTTGTTTTCCCACATGTGAGTGAAGAGAAGCCTCCAAATGATGATCGAACCAATCAGACACAAGAGAGAAGTTTTTGATGAGTGATGGTGAAAATGACCTCCAACATTGACCAATATATATCCATCTGTGAGGGTGTGTGACACATCTGTTAGTGCTCCAAGCCTACATTACAATTCTGGCCGACCTTGCACATAAGTGGAATTAATTCAAAATAAACATTATGCTCATCCGATCAATATGATATTTAGATCGATCTTGCACCTCTCCGAAAGAGGAATCCATTAAAAATATTGGCATCGTCATCTGAGCATCACAACATGGAGTTTGGACCTAGTTTCCCAAAATTAACACTCCCTCTCAACTAGGCAGAACTCCATCCACCTGTGCAATCCAAACATCGTGCGTCATCCCTCCGTAACTTGCTTTGCTGGCTTCTTTATTTCAGAACAAAAGGTGAGTCACAAAGACATCATTCCTAGATGACAAAATCAACTTAGAGGTTTGAAACCTCTATAGGACTCAAAGGAGTCTCATACTAACCCGAAGTTAGTTTAACTGACCTGAAGTCAGTTGGAGGTCTGAAACTTCACTAGACTTGATCCCAGATCAAGTGGTTAGATACGTTCCATCCTAGACATAGAGAGTATGACAATCTCTGATGCATCCATCGGTTTTGCTACTAGTCTCTATATTTTCCCACCTCACTGGCCAAGATGAGAGGTACTTCCCATGAGTTTGAGGCTTCATGGGTAGGATGCATACGGGGCATAGATCAAAGAGAGGTGAACCAACTAAATATCATAACGGTGGGGCAGAAGCACACCAACAAGGTTCGACAAGGTTAGCCCTGTGGTTGCTTATAGCTCCAAGAAGTTATCCCCAAATCCCCCTGGAGCTCTCAGAGCTCAACGTCCAACAAGACCCTCAGCATAGGGTCATTCCACGATTCCAAGATTCTCAAGGAGGGTTAGGAAATTGACCTTCCACAAGGGCTTTGTGAGAATATCTACGACCTCCTCATCATTTCCTATATGATCGAGCCTTACGGCGTCTCGCTGTACCATATCCCAGATAAAGTGGTACCTAATATCAATATGCTTGGATCGATCGTGGAACACGAGATTCTCTGATCAATCAATCTCACTCTGGTTATCACAAAGGATAATGGTGGTATCTAGCACATGTCTAAAAAACTCACTGAAGAGATTTCGCAACCAAATAGCTTCACAACAAGCCATACTCGCTGCAATGTATTCAGCCTCAGTGGTGCTCAAAGTCACCAACTTCTACTTCCTGCTCATCCAAGATATCGAAGCAGACCCAAGTGTGAAGCAACATCCAAATGTGCTCTTGTGATCCACCACACTACGAGCCCAATCGGCATCAGTGTATCCATGGAGTCTCAGACTTTTGGCAGTGTATCTCAGCCCATGGTTTATCGTGCCTCGAATATATCTCAACATATTCTTGGCACCAACCCAGTGAATTTGATGAGATTCAACCATGTGTTGACTCAAATTTTTCACTGCAAAACATACATCCGGACGGGTGTTCACTAAGAACATCAGGTCCCCTATGAGTTGATGATACTCGGTAGGATTTGCTAACATGGGCCCATCATCGTTTACACTCAACTTTTTAAGGTTGAGCTCCATCAGTGTCGACACAGACTTACAATCCACCATTCCAAATATTTCCAGCAGCTTCACAATGTATTTTCCTTGAGAGAAGATAATCTCACCAGGTCTCTGCCAAACCTCCAGGCCTAAGAAGTAATGCATCAGTCCTAGGTCATTCATCTTGAACTTAGAAGCGAACTCCCTCTTACACTAATGAATGAGAGGTTCGACACCTATCAGGAAGAGATCGTCCACATAGAGAACCAGAATGAGAGGCTTTTCTCTATCAACCTTGAAGTAAAGGTTTGAATCAACATTACTTCGAGTGAAGCCCAACTTCATGAAGTAGCTATCTATCCTCTTGTACCAAGCCCTGGGGGCTTGCTTCAACCCATAGAGGGATTTCTTCAACCTGCATACACTACAAGGAAAATACCCCCTAGCGGAGGTAATAAATGAGGTTTTTAGTGTTATAAAATTGGCCAAAATTGTCAAAAAAACATTTGCTACAACATCCGTTTATGGTTATGGAGGTTTTGGTAGAGCTTTTAACAGAAATTCAACAAAACTAAAAACAAATGGGCGACTGAAGGTTATTACGGATGGTTTTTTTCATCGGTGAAATACTCTGGCTTTAATGCACCGTTGCATACATGTATAAGGTGCCCTGGGGTGGCCGAAGGAGAATGCACTGGGCCGTTAAGGCATAAAACCGCACTGGGCATAGTGTTGATGATATAATGCATGGGGCCATTCTAATTGGTCTTGGGATTTGTGCAGTGCCCATAGGTCGTATCAACGCATTGGTGCATAGACTTATACAAATGCCCCAGTTCGCAGTATCACACAAATGCATCGAGATTTGTAATTGGTATCGGTATTCGTTCGGTGCCCATAGGTCATACAAATGCACCGGTGCGTATAGACACATAAACACCCTGGTGCACAGTATCACACAAACACACCGAGATTTATAATTGGTATCAGTATTCGTGCAGTTCCCATAGACAACTGCACCGGTGCGTATAGACACATAAACGCACCGATGCGCAATATCACACAAACGCACCAAGATTTATAATTGGTATCGGTATTTTTGCGGTGCCCAAAGGTCGTAGAAACGCACTGGTGTGCTTTAGAATATAAACGCACTGATGTACAATAACTTACACGCACCGGTTTTCATTTTTTATTGTTTAGAAACATCGACCTGTGACAGTGAAATTATTGTGATTTTTAAAAATTCATTATTCATCAAAAGTCGACACATCTTATAACAATATTCATTTTAATTAAATTTTTACTAGTGCATTTGAATGTGATGTTTGGATTAATTTGTTATATCATATCATCAAATTTCACATCTCTTCATTGTAATATTTAATCATCCATAAATTTAATCAATGGTGTTATATTTCACAGCGACAATGGAGAACGCAATAGAATAAATTAAAACATATATATATGTATATATATATATATATATATATATATATATATATATATATATATATATATATATATATATATATATATATATATATATATATATATATATATATATATAAGACATTCTTTTTCATACAAAATGGGATAGTTATTGGTATCCCTTAGTCTTTCAATTGTGACACTATGTCCATTACATTAAACAAAATGTCTGATTTCACAGGATAATATTTCAAAAAATACAACGCCTTGCCTTGATATCCAAATATAGTGATCATCATTCTTCGCTTGAACTGCTATCACTGCTAGAGCTACTTCCATGACTTGGGTTATTTTCAGGAATTTTTTGTTCATGGTGTTGATTGTTTTCTTCTTCTTCACCTTCCATCTACAAACATAAAAATAAACTGTAATGAGTGTATATATATTGGTGAGAATAATGAAAATTGCAATATTAAATAATATACATCAATGTAAATCGAAAAGAAATGACGTACCATTGCAAAAATTGACTCATAAACTATACACATTCTTTCAAAACCATGTGACATGCCATATTTCAAGATTTCATCTGTTAGTGCAGTTCCATACTTTGTTTCTTGCAAGTTTTATACCCCATAACAAATCATATATTTAATATAACAGATTATTTTGTTCTATTAATTATAGACGAAGCTAAGTAAAACAAGATTGATAGATGCTTACAAATTCAAAAATTAAGTTTTGATATGCCAACATATACTCAGAACCCATATTTAACCTAATTTCAATCAATTCCTGTCATGGTTATTCTTTGTATGTTAGCACCTGTTTGAAGACATTCAATGATGATTTTTGTAAAACAACTTAAAAAATACAAAAATGAAATCTAGTTATGTTGTTATAAGGAAGTAACAATTACTCACAAACTTAGATATCAACCCTTTTCTTCCTTGTCATCTTGTTTTATGTGCTGAATGGGTTCCATTTTCTTTTCTTTTCTGCAAGAAAATACTTGAAAATTAATATTTAATGCTCGAAACCTAATGAAAATTAATATTGAAAATTTATTTATTGTACCTAATAATCGAAAAATTCAATGATTACATATTACATTTGAAGCACGTTGTTGTTGAGATGGCTCCTCCTACGATGCAATTTTTTCCATTTCTTTGACCATCTCCTTGTACACCTTTTTGGACATTCCTACTGGCATATTTCTGATATCAACTCGTTCATCTTTTGAGATTTTCATAATCTTCTTGAAAATGTAACGTGAAAATAAACTATTTAATTTTTATATTGATATATGAAAAGTAAATATAACAAAGGTGATATTTATAAATAATTCTAGACAAACATTTAAAGGAATATTACTTTTTCATTCCTTCTTTTTTGTTGTTGTACGTTTTTTCGATTAAAAGTCTGACATGTCTCATTGACCAATTCTTTGGAAACGCTTCCTGTAGTTTAGATAAAATTTGGTTCTTGGAATCATTGGATTGGTTTTTGTATTGTAAGTGGAAAGAACGTCTATACATTCATTCCACTAGATCCCTCAAAATTTTGTAAAATATTTTCCCCCTTTCGTTAACCTCCAGCACCACTCCAGATGAACTAAGGAGTAATTCATTTTCATTTCCATGTTCTATTTTTTTAATTTTTTTAGAACAACATTCATTTTTTGAGTTGATGGTCCTTGTAGAACATTAAACAGATGTGAATTAATAGACTGTTTGACACATGTTATCTATTAATTTTAATTATATTATTAATGAAAATTAAAAAAAGAAACTCATATTGGATCGATAGTATTTTTTCATTCACCTGATTCATCCTTTTGCAATTTTTCTATCAAACTTTTACGCTCTTCTGGTCCTAGATCATAAATAATCTTATCGAGCTTCGTCATTTTGTGGCTTTGCATGATACACAGTAAACAATACATATTAGTTAAACTTACATATAGCTCAAAAATAATATTTTTTGTAAATAATTTACAAAGAACTTGCATTTTTTGCTTTTCTTGATGTGTTATTAGTATTTTTGTTACTTGATATCTTGTCAGTCATTTCTTTATTAATCTCAAACATGTACCATATCATTCATTAATATATTTATAAATAAATTGTCAACTTTTCAGGTAAAAAAAAAAAACCTCAAGAAACCGGTGTGCCATTCATGGTGTACGCACCGACGCCGGTGTGTGGGGCCTTATAAATGCATGGCTCAAACAATCTAATAGACCGTACGGTGCTCTATGTCTACAAGGAGCACCGGTGCGTTACATGTCAACCACCACACCGATTAACCATGATTAAATAATAAAAATCGTCCAGTGTTAGTTTTTGTAGCATAAACCGGTGCCATATTTTACATATGGCACACTGATAAATTATTATTATTATTATTATTATTGTTATTATTATTTTATTTTTTTATCACAATAATTTCGCAGTGCGCTTGTACAATATAGAGCACCCGTGCGCTAGGTTTCGCCGGACACACCGATGAAAAAAAAATCTATTTTTTTTTAAAATTCACGCAAGGGCCGACATGGATTGGGATTCGACTATGCAAATCATCCATTGGTTAGATGTCTTAGGTCTATATTTAGCAATAAAAACCCTATAAATCTAAATTGAAAAGTCCTAATTCTAAAATCACAGAAAGAGCGAGAAGAAAGGAAAAAAACAAAAATAATGTAGGGTTTGTTTCTAAAATGGATTTTTTTTTGTGTGAAATAGAACATTCGCAGTGCGCCATAATGAAATAACGCATTGGTGACATATGGCGCACTGAGAAAAAAATATTTTATTTTTATTTTTATTTTTTATCATAGTACTTTCACGGTGTGCTGGGAGAATAGAGCGCACCGGTGCGCTAAGTTACGCAGGGCGCACCGATGATTTTTTTTTTTTTTTTTTAAATTTACGCAAGGGCCGATATGGATTGGGATCTGACTATGCAAGTCGTCCCTTGGGTTGGATGTCTTAGGCTTATATTTAGCAATACAAACCCTATAAATATAAATTGAAAATCCCTAATTCTGAAATCACAGAAAGAGGGAGAAGAAAAGGAACAAACAAAAAGAATGTAGAGTTTGTTTCTAAAATGGAATTTTTTGTGCGAAACAGCACGTTCGTGGTGCACCATAATGAAATAGCTCACCGGTGCCATATTTTACATATGGTGCATTGATAAAAAAATATTTTGTTTTTTTAATTTTTTATCACAGTACTTTCACAGTGTGCTGGAATAATAGAGTGCATTGGTGCGCTAGGTTACACATGGCACACCGAGGAAAAAAAATCAGTTTTTTTTTTTTTTTTTTAAATTCACGCAAGGGCCGACATGGATTGGGATCCAACTATGCAAGTCGTCCCATGGGTTGGATGTCTTACGCCTATATTTAGCAATAAAAACCCTATAAATCTAAATTGAAAAGCCCTAATTCTGAAATCACAGAAAGAGGGAGAAGAAAGGGCAGAAACAAAAAGAATCTAGGGATTGTTTCTAAAAATGGATTGTTTTTAAAATTTTATTTTGTTTCTAAAAACTGCAGAAAAAGTAAAAAAAAACAATAAACTTTGATTTTGTTCTTTTACTGCATAAAAAATAAAAAAACAATAAACTTTGATTTTTTTCTTTTACTGCATAAAAAATTGCAGAAAAAGTAAAAAAAAATATAAAATTTATTCATGAGATTGTTTGAAATTCTATGCTATAGGATTTGAATCACCAGAGATTTGGAATTCTGATTGTCATAATACTTTTGTTCCAACGTATTTCCCTGCTCCACAGTGCTCTCATGCTCTGTTTTCTCCAGGTATGTCTCCTGAAAATCTCTGGCTGAATTTTTTTGCAAAAATAGTGAAATAATGAAAAGCGTTTAGTATTTAAAGAAATGTTTTATGAAATTAGATTTTCGAAAATATTTTTCCGCCCATTTTTCAATTTACCATTTTTTTTTCACTTAACGAAAATAGAGTTGCGCTTTTTTAATTTGTGGTTATTCATCACTGGTGTGTCCCTTAATCAAACCACACCGATACGTCTGTGTATAAAACGACATCGGTGTGCATTACCAAAAACGCACCGGTGCGGTGATCTATACGTTAGACACCGAAATTACTTTATGTGTGTGCACCAAAATTTATTTTTGTATTTCTCAAATGCAGGGAGAAAATATCATAATTATATCGAATGGATAATTCTTCAAAATCCAGCTCATTCCATAACATTTCTCAAAGTCCATCACGGAGTTCTCCCTATCCGTCTTGAGACGTAATATTTACTTCAGATTTTATTTATATTTTCACTATCTAATTGAATTTATGTTTTTTATCCATGAAGTCAATCATGCACAACTTAATTAAATTTATAATGTATACAAATTTGCAGGTTCATGCAAATTCAACATCAAGTTCAGATGCACAAAATATTCAAACTGCTCCAAAACGTCGGAAGTTCTTATCAGGAGCTGCATACCGCAAGGCGGATTTGGTAGATAAAAATGGACAGCCGCTTCACCTTGCCAATTGCAAAAATATTACATCTTCTAGCCACAATCTCGGGACAATGATGGTAATATTTATAATTGTTTGGTATATATATTGATTAATATGTTATTATTTCAATGTCAAACCAATTTATAATCATGCAATATTGTCAACGTGGTTAATAATTGATATCATATATTTTGTACTAATCATGTTCAAATGATTTTTTTTTAAATTATTAGGATTCTAGTGATGATGAATGACCTACCTAGCATCTTTCGTTGCACTCCACGACAATGTCAAATTGAGAGAAGACTGAATTAAGAGAAAAAATCGGAGAGGAATGATACCAAGAATGTTTGAATCAACCACCAATTCAATTCCTGCTACGTCCAGATTCACCAATTAGGAATGACTACAGCAATAGTAGTTTTTCATAAGCTGGCAATGGAGGAAATCAAATAGAGATTGGTATGGATGATTACTTAAGGGATACAACTTCCATGGAGACAATGTTGTTAGATGGATTCCAAAACGATGATCAGCTAGGGGATGATGCTCATGTTGCTGACACCTTTTTCGAAAGCCTTAAATTTTCTTCCACCACCCCTCTCTTTGGACCTGGCGGTCAGTCAAATTCTACCCAGTTGGGGACAACGATGTTACTGTACAGCTTGAAAGAAAATTTTGGCTTGTCGAATGCATGTTTTTCAGAACTTTTGAGGTAAGTTACCATAAATTACTCCCTTATATAAATTTGAAATATAATCAGTACACTGCAATGAACATTAAAAATGGTAAATCTTATGAACGTTAATAATTATATCAACATTAATGTACATTTATTAATATATTTTTCCATGATCACCAACTACAGGTTATTCAAAGATAAGGTTCTTCCGAGTGATAATGTCTTGCTCGGTAGCTGAAAAGAGGCAAAGAAATTGTTGAAAATGTTAGGTGTTGAGTACATATCATATCATGCATGTACAAATGATTGTATTCTATATAGACGAGAATATGCAGACAAAGAGATGTGTCCAAAATGTGGGCATGACAAGTATGATAAATAAAAAAGAAGGGTAAATCACATACTGGTCCTCCTTTTAAGATATTAAGGCACATGCCTATAATCCCAAGGATTCAAAGGCTCTTTCGTTGCAAAGAATTAGCTATGTTGTAGGGATGGCATGCCTCACACAGAAGTGAGTTGGGAGTTATGCGAATCTAAAATGATTCAATAGCCGTGAAGCATATAGAGGATACATGGCCCGAAAAATTCAAGGATGAAGTACGAAGTGTACGACTCAGCATAGCCATTGATGGAATCAACCCATATTCCCTCTAGAACACCAAATATTCTATTTGGATTTTAGTACTAATCAATAACAATATCTCCCCATGTTTGTCCATGAAGAATGAACATCTTATTTTGGCTCTCATAGTCCCTGGTAGAAGACAAGTAAAGAATATGGATGTCTACTTACAACCACTAAATAGATGAATTGAAGGAATTATGGGATGGGATAAATGTATACGATGTATCAAGACCCATCGCAACAGAGAGGAGATTTACGTTGTATGGCATATGTGCTTACACAACACATGATTATCCAGGCTTAGGAGTTTGCTCTGATAAATTACATGTTTAATTTATTGATTTGTTTATATACGTAACAATATTCTTTCACATATTAGTTATTTAATTCTTTGTAATATTTGTGGTGATATTCATGATATTATTTAACGTGCCATGCATATTAATTGATGTATACAAATATAATCTCACAGGTCTTGTAACAAAAGGGTATTTTGAATGTAAATTTTGTGGAACTTCTGTAAAAGCTAGATGGTCCAAGAACCTACGAAAGCCAGTGTATGATTGCTCCAGGGCATTCCTACCAGAATAACACCCTTACAGAAGAGCAACATCTGCTTTCAATGGTAAACGAGAGAGAACCCAAAGGCCTCCAATAATGACACTAGCTTAATGGCTTAGAGCATATGAGAGAGAGAAGGAGAAGGAGTTCATAGAAATGTTTGATTCAAATGGGGAGCCTATGTTCGATGATCCAAATTTCTTCGACACCTATGTTGAGAAATTGCCCATTGGGATGAAAAGGAAATCTATCTTTTATAATCTCCCATATTGGGAGCATATTAAGATTACCCACTTATTAAATCCCATGTATATATTTAAAAATGTTTCATCTTCTTTATGGAGGCACATATCATCGAAACAAAGTGACACATTGGCTGTTAGGAAATATCCTATTACTTCAAAAACAAAAAAGAAATATTGGCCAAGACGATTAGAAATTACGGGATCATAGGCAGGTGCTGGTCCCTCTAATTAATGGTTTTTCAAAGAAGGTGATGTCCCATGGATTTTTAAAAAAGGATGATATTTATTTTGCAATGGAAGTTATAATGGGTGTGAGGGTGCCAACTTCATATGGGTCTTCACTACGCCACTGCTTCACTGTGGATGACCATTTGTCGGGGTTTAAACCGCATGACCATTTGAATCTTCTAAGAGTACGTATAATGTCAAAAGCATGATTTTATTATTTTTTATATTAATAAATTTTATCCCATGCGGGGATCATAAAACATAACTAATTTTGTATATTATTGCACATGTTTATAACTTTGCAGTGTCATTATCCTTTGTTCATGCATGGGTGTGTGAAACATGAATTCCCTCAAGACCTAAGACGTGCCATATATAAATTATCTGTTAATTCCCTACATTAATAGTATAGTCGCTTATTATGTTAGTGTAGCCCCCCTTATTTTTATTTTTGTACCCCTGTAAACCCCATATTGTTATCATTGTGCCTTTACATTGTTATTTTTAGGTCAGTTAGGATTACATTGTGGCCCCATGGACTCCTATATATAGAAGGGAGGTTTTTTCATTTGTATCATCCAAGAATTGTTCATTCATGTAATGTATTGTAGGTTGGCCCCTCGAAGCGACTTATTTCTAAGGCGTTGATATCTCTTTTCTTCTCTTTTTGGAGCTGGTTTCATAACATTTGGTATTAGAGCTTTGGATTCTAGGATTTCGCTGCACCAAACAAGTCATCGTGGCATTTTTGCTATAATTTTTTTTCTACGAAGGTTCAAAAGCTAAAAAATTTCGAGCACGAAGTCGAAATCCTGAGGAACATCATTGCAAAAGTTTAGAGCTTGGTTCACAATATTTTTGGAGATATGATCTGTGGAACTTAGGTCTTTTTTAGGCTCTCGAATTTCATCTCAAAGAGGTGATCGTGGGAAAATATTCATAACTCTCTCTCTGAGCATCGGATTGGGATTATGTAAAAATTTACTGGAAGTACACGGGTTTTAATTTATTGTCCATAAATTTCAGAGCCAAAGGAGCAACTAGTGACACGTGGCAAGTCGTACAAGTTCGCTCCACTGAACCAATCCATAATTAGGTCATTGTGGGAGATTGGACATAACTTTGTATGGGAGAATCAAAATCAGGTCAAACCTATGACATTCTAAAGAGGATTCAAAGGGCTACCTTAGAGCCAAATTTTAGTTATTTAGGATCCGAAATCATATATATAATTCAGTTTCAATATCGAGCTTCTCAAAAGCAAGAAAAATGTGTGTATTTGGTTTTTAAAATTGCATAACGTTTGTTTGAAAAAGCAGTTTGAAGTTATTCTAAGGGTATATTTTAGAAATTTTATTAGTATTGGGTTCTATAATGCCTCCAAAAAATAATTCCATACCCATTAAGCCCTCAAAAAGCTATACTATGATGCATGAAAAGGAAGAATTGCAATATGAGATATCAAAATTACGGTACCAAGTGCAACAAATTTCGATCCTACAAAGAGCAACCGAAGATGACATAGATGGTTTAAAAGCATAAATGGAGGCTCAGTTGGATGGTTTGAAGGATCAAATGATAGCTAATATGGATGATAAATTAGTGGAAGACCACATCAAGCATCAATAACAAGCTCTCCAACTCTTAAAGGATAACCTAACTTTGGTGCAGAATCTAATGAAACAACATGAAGATAAACATCACATGAAAAGAAGTTCTAAAGCAGTCACAGAAACAAGAACTCGACAAGTACCATCAATTTTAGAGTATCTTAGCAAGTGGAAGAACTTTCCTGTAGAAGATTCCACATGGAAGGATGAGAATTTTATACAGAAGCATCAAGAAATAATAAAGCGTTGAGGACAACAATTGTTTGAAGGAGAGGGGCATGTTGAGTCCCTATATTAATAGTGTAGTCCCTTATTATGTTAGTTTATCCCCCCTTATTGTTATTGTTGTACCCCTGTAAACCCCATATTGTTATTATTGTGCCCTTACATTATTATTGTTAGATCGACTAGGATTACATTATGGCCCTACTAGGATTACATTGTGGCCCCATGGACTCCTATATATAGAAGGGAGGTTTTGTCATTTGTATCATCCAAGAATTGTTCATTCATGCAATGTATTGGAGGTTTCCCCCTCGAAGTGGCTTATTTATAAGGCATTGATATCTCTTTTCTTCTCTTTTTGGAGCCGGTTTCACAACATTATCTGCATTTTTACGTTGGATCACATCAAATGAGATTCATGTGGCTAGCATTCCATGGTGGCGTCAAGAGATAGTTGATATTGTTTGTATGTTTGAGAAGGAATTGCCGATGAGTTTCATGGACGTACATTTTCATCTTCTAATCCACCTAGTATATGAGGTTGAGTTAGTTCAGGTGGTTTCTTGTCGTTGGATGTTCTTCTTAGAGAGGTACATGAAGAAATTGAAAGGTTTTGTTCGACAAAGGGAAAAACCTGAGGGGTCTATGGCAGGGGGTACATATCGTATGAGTCTTTCTATTATGCTAGTGAGTACATCAAGCAAATCGACAACATACTAGTGCGGTGATTTGGGGCGATGGAAGGGATGAAGACAAAAGAGAAGGGGAGTTGCTCCAAACGAGTGGAAAAAAATGCTTGATAAAGAGTAAGTGACTTATAATTTTTCAAATTTACAAAAAGTAATTAATATTCATGTTGAAATTCGATATAATGTATATTTTTATCTCTAAGTACTATATAATGTTGGTTTGGTTTCATCAGCGAATGCAGAAATTGAAGCAATCAATAAATTCATTCTTTACAATTCTAAAGCGACACAACTGTGGGTCGCATTGTACGAATAAAAGAGGATGAAATGGGATAGTGACAGGAAATAATCCAGATGGTTATATGGTAGAAGTGTGCCTTATCCTGATCATTTAAAATAAAATATGCAAAAATATGCCCCAACAGTTGGGTTGCTGACCAAGTCAGAGAGAAATATAGTGCTACCGGTCATTACCTGCGTGCTGAAGAGGATGCGCTAAACGTAGGGATTAGGTGCAACAACTCGGTAATAATATTTTTAATTTATATGTAAATTTGAAACTTATAAGACATCTATATTTCATATTTTAAATGTTGGGTTATTATAAGACACATGACACTATGATTTTTTTAACTTTTTTATAATAGGTGCATTTGTTCCCATCTATGTGGGCATATGTACACCATTTTCATACAGAAAATACCGATGCTAGAAACATCACACAAGACTATGGAGTGGAAGTTGAGTTCGATCAATCTAGTCGATCTAGCCACCGTGATAAAAACCTAGTACGAGGAACGTTAGGTTACAAGTTAAAAAGATACAAGAGATCATTGAAGTGGATTTCTCTTCTTTCCAATGTGTTATTTTTAGGTGCAAGTTGTGGGACACCTTTGATCAGAATAATGTAAAGGAAGATCGCGATAGTAGGTTGATATGTATCAACACTAGAAAGATGTGGGATGAAGCTAAGGAGCCCTATGTTTTCTCCAAACACTGCAACCAGGTGTTTTTTTACCCAGATGTGTTGGATAGGGATTGGTGGTTCGTATTGACACATGACCCTAGATCAAAACATATTTTTGAGAACAATATTGTTCTCATGCCATGTGAGCTGGAAGATAATGAGGGTGATCATGAGAACTGAGAGTGATATGGTACATGTGTTATTTCATCAATATTTATACTTTTTAAGATGGGTTTTTCGAAACATTATAATATGTATTTTGAATTAATTGGTAATTTGCATCGTGTTAATGTTTAAATCAATAATTCACTTGATAATTTGCAATTATGTTGATCTCAAAAGCAATGGCGTACTGTATAAATTATTTCTTTTTTTTGTATCTAAGATAATAATAAAATAATGACAATTCTAAACTACATGAATTTATTTGCATTATTTTCTAAACTTTATTATGTTACATAATTCATATTATTCTATATTTATTATTTTACAATTATTTAAAATTTACAAATCTACAAATTTACAAATTTTTAATAAAATCATTTCACATTAATAAAATTAAAATTTTACAAATATTTTACATACAATTACAATTAAAATTAGAATTAGAATTAGAATTTTACAATTTCACATACAATTACAATTAAAATTAAAATTACAATTTTAGAATTTTACATACAATTACAATTTTACAATTACAATCAATTCATAGTGATACAATTAAAATTTTACAAATATTTTACATACAATTAGAATTAGAATTAGAATTAGAATTTTACAATTTCACAATTTCACGTACAATTACAATTACAATTACAATTTTAGAATTTTACATATATACAATTACAATATTACAAATTAAAAAATTACAATTACAATTACAATTTTACAATTTTACATATATACCATTACAATTACAATTTTAGAATTTTACATACAATTAGAATTACAAATTTTACAATTTTACAATATCATGATCATTTAATATTAAATTAATTAATAAACATCACGTTCATGGTAACCATCGTACAAACATCATATTTGACTAAAAAACACTTTCAAAATCACTAACATTATCATGATCATGACCATCTAACAAAACAAAATTAACATTATATATTAACATCATCACAACACAAACATCAAATATACATCTCATGTCAAATAACTCATGCTATCACATGCACATCTATCTGAAAGCTCCACATTAAATGAACATATCTAACATGACCTAACAATATACACATCATGATCATCACCAACATGTAAATTAAGTACAACTGCAACATGAACATAAAATACATGGACCATATATATATATAATTGAATAATGTTAAAAATATACAACTGTAATATAAATGTCATGGATCAACTGGTGGTAGTACAACATCAATAGCAGTACTAGTGGAGGCCTACTCAGTCAATCTCGGTGTAGCCTCGATGGTCAATGGTCCAGCCTGCTCATGATCATGAGTACTAATGGATGCTACAGGCCACTGACTGGATGTGGCCGATGGTCTAGCCTCATCTCCATGATGACTGTTGCTAGATGCTAGTGGAGGCTCATGCTCATCTGGCGCGGCGCGAGGTGAACGATCATGAGATGATGAGTCACTGCTCGCAGACTGTCCATCATGTGTTGTGTCTCGACCATGCCTATAACGTGCAACAATCCTCCTCAGCCGCGTAACAGCTGTCGTAGCTCCTACGACATGCCACATCATGTTGTATATGTCATGCGGCATGCCTCTCCACATCTATAATAGCCTATCATTGGCTTGTATGTCTCTGTAATGAGCGGGCCTGATGCCCACCTTAACAATAAATGCACTGAGTTGGTCGCCCA
This sequence comes from Pinus albicaulis, assembly GCA_034641835.2. Classification (NCBI taxonomy): domain Eukaryota; kingdom Viridiplantae; phylum Streptophyta; class Pinopsida; order Pinales; family Pinaceae; genus Pinus; species Pinus albicaulis. The sequence continues at coordinate 35,642,639 of CM076579.1, read as the reverse complement.
ACTCCATCCTATATCTAGCATCAAGTCGACCGCGCCTAGCAAAAGGCGGTACCGGCACACCAGTAGGAGTAGGTCTCTCTACACCGGCTTCCTGATGATCCTTGGCATATGGCATGCCCTGATCGTCATCAGGATCCACACCTGGATCATGTGGTGGTGCTAACATTTCCTCGCCATCAAAAGAGCCAATGTATGCAAAATATATACAAGTACACAACAATAATTAGACAATTTCATTACACAATTTAATATAAACAATTTAAAGAACATACTAGAATAAATTTAAATAAAACAGTAATATTACCTCTATCATCTGGCGGCTCATCAGGTGTGAAGAGGATGTTGGCACACCCTTGCCAATCCAAACCCGCATAAGGACAGGGGACCGTAATGAAGGGATGCTTGTCAACACTAGCTAGAAACTCCAGTGCATCAGGCGATATGCTCGCTGGAAACAGAGTCTCATCCCTCTTGGGCATCATTTTCCCCCACATGTGCATATGTGCCTCAAACATCTGCCTATGAGGGTGCCGAGAAAAAGTAGGCCTCGTCTCTGGAAACCTCTCAAAAAATAAACAAAAAACCTCTGAAGCAAAAGGGAAGTTGACCATCCCTTGTGCATGAGCACGACATCTATCTAAGGTTGTACAGAACTACCGCAAAAAAATGGCAGACCACCTGACAAGTCGTGCCTCCTGTACTAAAGAATCAACATAATATAGAAGCAAGAAATTAATGCATTGCTCGTCACTGGTGTTGTGTGAAATGGTCGAAATGATAAGTGAGAGACATTGCACCTCCTCACTACCAAATGCACCAATACATAACTGACCTCCAGTGACCTGAAACTCTGCAGGAGACAATACATTTGCTCCAATGTATCTTTGGGAGTAAACTAACTGACTCCTTGCTACACAGCCAGCTGAAAACTCTGGGAACGAGGAAAAATCCACCCCTCTCCTCGATAGCCCTGTAATAAAATATATATCCTCCTCAGTGGGTGTGTACCACTGGTCGATACCAAATCGGAAATCCTGTTGGTGGACATTCCACCTTTGGATAAGATGTCTAAAAAACCAACCATGGCCCTTTAGGGAAGTAGCCTCCTCATAGAACTTGAGGAGGCCTACCTGCCTTAGGAGCCCTTGCGTAGCTACTGTAATAGGGCGAGGGTATGTATCTCTTTCCCTCTCTCGTGCCTCCCACAAGAGAACCATGTTATACTACTCCGCATGTTGTTGTTGTTGTTCCCCCTCTTCTCTCCTTTCATGTCTCTAAATGATTGACATATTAAACACAATTTTTTTATTAAATGAGACAAGTATTTAGAAATATACATATATAATATTTTTCTTTTTTTTAAATAAAAAAATAGTCGGTGCGCCAAAAACACAGTCACGCACCGGTCCCAGTGCATCTTTCTATGGAGCGCACCGGGGGCAGTGCTCCAGAAAAAATTGTAGTGCACCGTTGACTATGTATGGTGTCAGGAGGGAAGTGCGCTGACTAAACTCTATGCCCCGGGGCGTATAGTTAAGTCAGCGGACCGACCTCCTGCCATCATTACATAGTGAACGGTGCAGTCTTTTACAAGGCCACACCATTGACCCAAGAAAAATATGTAAAGTCGTGCATTGACAAAAATAGCCGTCCCGGGGCAGCTATTTTGGTCAACGCATCGCATTGCCGCTATTCCACTAGGTCAACGGTGTGGCCGGGTAACCAACTGCACCGCACTTTTAAAAAAAAATTAAAATAATACAGTGCGCCTTTGGTACCACCCTTGAACCAGTGCAGATACCGTTAGCACTGGTTTATCAAGCCGAACTGTTGACCCTATCGAAATGCGGTATGCGGTGCACTGACAACATTTCCCGCCCCGGGGCGGATAATTCAGTCAACGCACCGTGTAGCTGCTATTCCACATTGTCAATGATGCAGCCTGGTAAACGACCACACCGCGCTTTTTAGAATTTTTTAAAATAACATGGTGCGCCTATCGGTACTGCCCCAGAACTGGTGCATATACCATTAGCACTGGTTTCGGTGCGGTCTGTAAATTTACAGGCAGCACTGCAAACTGGTGCAAGCCGAATGGCTCGAGTGCACTATGCGACAATTTTTTTTTTGTTTTAAATAGTTTATTTTAAGGTTATTTAAATTATAATCTGCTAAAAGTCTTAATTATGAAAAAACAAGAAAAATACCTGTACATTTGACCATCGAGGAGGCATATTGGCTGTAGAATTTGCAAAAGAAAATTTGTCCATCGTTTTGAAAAATTCAAGCTGGAGATTGGTGGGAAATGCACAACAACAGTGCGTGCAATGAGTGCAATGAGAGCATCGATTTCAAGGCAAATCAAACAAGGATAAATTTCACCAGTGCTTGAGATCTCTGGAGCACTGAAAAAGTGAAAAATGTGGTTTTTTGGCTGTAATTTTTTTTTTTTATTTAACCCTATTCTAGTGCGCGGGGTTTTATGGGCGCACCGGTGCGTTTGCTTCATTTTGCACCGGGCGTTTTCTATTTTCGCGCACTTTTTATGAGGCACCGGTGCGGAAGTGTTGTAAAGAACCGGTGCACTATAGTAATACAATGCACTGGGCTGGTGTGTATGGAGCGCATGGTGTGCAGTGTACCAATGTTTTGTGCGTTTTTTTGGCCATAATTTTTTTATTATTATTTAACCTTGTTCTGGTGCGCGGGGCTTTATGTGCGCACTGGTGCGTTTGCTTCATTCCACACCGGGCGATTTCTGTTTTTGCGCGATTTTCATGAGGCACTGGTGCGGAAGTATTGTAAAGAACCGGTGTGCTACAATAATACAACGCACTGGGCAAGTGTGTAAGGAGCACGTGATATCCGGTGTGCCAATGTTTTGTGCAGTTTTTTGGTCATAATTTTTTTTTTATTTATTTAACCCTATTCCAGTGCATTGGGTTTTATGGGCGCACCGGTGCATTTGCTTCATTCCGCACTGGGCGATTTCTATTTTCGCGCACTTTTTATGAGGCACCGGTGCGGAAGTGTTGTAAAGAACCGGTGTGCTACAGTAATTCAACACACTGGGCGAGTGTGTACAGAGAGCACAGTGTCCGGTGTGCCAATGTTCTGTGCACACCGGTGCTTTCTCTTGTTGAATGCACCGGTGCGTTTTACGGTGATAAACACACCAGACAAAATACATCCGCAAAAACCTCTGCCTGCCAACCTCCTCTAGTAACCTCCGCTAGAAACGGATGTTTGGGGTATTTTTATAAGGGGTTCCTCAAAAACATCCGCTAGAGGGTATTTTCCTTGTAGTGATACATGAGAGTCTCTATCCTAGACTTCGAACCCCAGAGGTTGCTCCACATACACCTATTCCTTTATCGAACCATGCAGAAAAGCAGTCTTCACATCCATCTGATGAAGATTCCATCCTTGCATAACAGCAAGGGAAATAATAGATCGGATGGTGGTATATCGGGCCACATGTGCAAATATATCATCATAGTCTATGCCTTCTTTCGAGAAAAGCCTTGGGCAACGAATCTTGCCTTGAACTTTGTAGCACTACCATCTAATCCATGCTTGATCTTATAGAGCCATTTCGAGGTGACAACAGCTTTGTCCTCCGGTCTCGTAACCACATCCCAGACATCATTCTTCATAATGGAATCATACTCTTCATGCATAGCATCCTTCCAGACTTGATGCTTTACGGATTCTTCAAAAGATCCAGGCTTAGATTGTACGATTGTACTCATGCCAGCTAGATACCCTTGGTATCTATTTGACTTATTTCTTTCACAGAATGTCCCCCTTGGGGCCATATGTCTCTCGGCATCTTTGAGAGTGTCCTGGAGCCATGAGGGTCTTCTCTTCATTGAATGAGGTGGATCAATGGGTTCCATCGGTCCTTCAACATCGAGCATCATCTCATCCTTCGGTTCTTCCTGATTCCCATATCTTACATCATGATCATCCTCAGAGCTCAGAAGATTTATCACTTTCCTGAGGGAAGCATCTTCATCAAAGGTAATATCATGGTAAATATCCACTTCTCTTTGAACAGGTACATAGACTCTATAAGCCTTTGAAGTTACACTGTAGCCCACAAACATTCCCTTCTCCCTAGAAGCATCCAGCTTGTTTCTCTTCTCTTTCAGCACATCAAAATAAATGAGACAACCAAAAACTCTAAAATGAGAAACATCAAGTTTATTACTAGAGAAAACCTCTTCGAGAGTTTTGGAGTCCAGAGTGGAATGCGGGCATCTATTTTTTATGTACACAGTAGTGTTCGCAGCTTCTCCCCATAGAAACTTCGAAAGATCTTGGCCACATAGCATGGAACGGGCAACTTCCACAATGGTCTTGTTATTTCTTTCAACAATGCCATTTTGCTCAGGAGTATACATGGTTGTGGTCTCCCTCTTAATGCCAGCTTCTCTGCAAAAGTTATTGAACTCGTTCGTCCCATATTCAGTGCCATTATCGGTCCTCAAAATATTGATCTTCTTCCCTGTTTGATTTTCCACCAAGGCTTTGAAAGTATGAAACCACATGAATGCTTCATCCTTCTTCTTCAAGAAGTATATCTAGTTCTTGCAAGAGAAGTCATCTATAAATGTCATGTAATAAGAACATCCTCCCAAAGATGTCATGAGCAGCATACCAGACAGATTAGAATGTATCAATTGTAAGACATCAGATGTCTTTGTGACACTTGAGGCGAAAGGTCCCCTTGTAGCTTTCCTTTGACGCAACTCTGACATATACACCTTCATGATAATTTTTGAATTTGGGCGTCCCTGTCACCACCTTCCTTGCTTCAAGAAGGGACTTGTAATGAAGGTTTCCAAACCTCTGGTGCCATACTTGAGCTTGACGAATAATATCACATGTCATAGCCCCCAGTGGACTTCCTCCGACCTAGTAGAGTGTATCAACTCTAAACCCAATCGTAATACGTTCCTTGAAGCTATTCTTCAAAATGCACACCTTTCCATCGACGAATGCCACCTTGAAACCTTTGTTTTCCATGGCCGAAATAGACAGAAGGTTCTTCTTCAAATTAGGTACATATAGTACATCTTGCAAATGGAGGACTTGACCTTGAGATAAGTGGAGGGTCATAGTCCCTGTCCCTTTCATGGGATAGGTGGCATTATCTCCAAGGATAATTTTCATATTAGTATCCTTCTCACTCAAATCAGAGAGAGCTTCTTTAAACCCAGTGAGGTGCCTTGAAGCACCACTATCAATCAACCAGAAATCTAAGGTGTTGGGTGGAGATGCAACAGAGAGGGAAGATACAAGAATGAATTCATTTTTCTTATCATCAACAACATTAGATTCCTCATACCTGGAATTTCTTTACCTTTTGAAAGGTTTCCCATTCCCATTGTGACCAGAGGGAGCCTTCCTATTTCCTTTGAACATGTTGTTCCTTTGATTTGCATTCCTCTTATTGTTGTTTTCATCATCCCCATGAGAATCCCTTCTATTAGAACATTTTGTAGCATAGTGGCCAAGCTTGTTACATGTGTAAGATATTCCTTTCTTTTCTTGGGCCCCTTCTCTTCCATGGTTCCTCGAGCCACCATTGTTCTTCTTCTTAGCACGAGCGGTGAAGGCAACATTGCCTTCATTTTCATAATCCGTCATTCTTGTTTCCTCCTGAGTGCATCTCGACAATACTTCGTCAAAATCAGGAATTACATTATTATTGAGAATGGTAGTAATGAATACATGCCATTCAGAGGGGAGACCTCCAAGTGCGGTGAGAACCATTTCTCGATCAACTATTATTTCCCCAATGGCAAGAAGATTATTCCTGATTTCAGTCAACTTCAGAAAATAATATTGAACGGATTCATCCCTGCCTTTCTTGAGATTATTCAATTGGTTCTTAAAGAAAAGAACTTGATTTGCATCGTTGGCCCTGAACATATTGACCAACTTATCATACATCTTCTTAGATGTGCCCAGCTTAGAGATGTAGGCAACCAGAATTGTATGGATGGAATCCCAGATGATCATCTTAGCTTTGATTTCTCCTTTTCTATACTTCATCTCAGTGGCAGCAAGTGCAGATGATGGAGGCTCTTGGATTTTACCCTGCACATAGTCCATGACATCTTGATCTTCCAAGGTCAAATCCAAAGACATATTCCAAGCATGAAATTCATACTTTCCAGTCAAATTGTCATCAACTTTGAAGCCATTATAATTTGAGGTGCCCATGAGTCATTGACAAATGCTACTTCGGTTGATTACTCTCAATACAAACTTAGTATTTGTCTTCACTTTAGCTCCGATACCATGTAAATTTTCGTAGATGTTCTATGCTTGATGCAACTTTACTTTAAACACGATATCAAATAGCAATCACATAAAAATTAAATTAAAATTTTTATAGAACATACCAATAGATCGACGAAAGACAAGCCAAAAATACACGTAACTTGATCAACAAAATATATGTGTTGTGGTGCGTTACGATGATCAACAAGATGCTTCAACCAATAAAGTATCCTCATAGTTAGCCAACCAGAAGTGTCACACAACCCTCAAGACAACTCTACAACAATCAACCCAAAGTCAACGATGTCCAGTCAATGGTCAACGCAGAACAACAACAACATAAAGTCAACGTAGCAAGGTCAAAGGTCAATTCCCAACCTCGATTTTTGTGCCAGAAAATGCAGACTGCAGAGATCGAAGTTTTGGAGAGTTTGAGGTCAAGGTGACCAAGCATTGAATAAAGTCAACACTGGTCAAAGATGCACTGAAAACCCTAGAACAGATCTGAAACCCTAGCTATTGTTTTCCCACGTGTGAGTGAAGAGAAGCCTCCAAATGATGATCAAACCAATCAGACACAAGAGAGAAGTGTGTGATGAGTGATGGTGAAAATGACCTCCAACTTTGACCAATATATATCCATCTATGAGGGTGTATGACACATCCGTTGGGGCTCCAAGCCTACATTACAATTCTGGCCGATTTGGCACATAAGTGGAATTAATTCAAAATAAATGTTCTTCTCATCCAATCAAGATGATATTTAGATCAATCGTGCACCTCTCCGAAAGAGGAATCCAATAAAAATATTGGCATCATCATTTGAGCATCACAACATGGAGTTTGGACCTAGTTGCCCAAAATTAACACAAAATCAAAGAAATGTACCTTTATTGGATATGGTGTTAATGATTTTGGTTATCGCTTATATGATTATGAAACTCACAAAATCATTAGGAGCAGAGATGTAATATTCAATGAAAATGTCTTGTATAAGAATTGGTTGCAAGAAAAGAAACCGGAAAAAGAAAACAAAGAATACACAGTTTTTGATGAGATCACAGAAAAAGTAAAGGTGCTTGAAAATCATAATAATCAAAAGGCACAACAATAACAACAACATGCACCTCAAACACCTGAAAGTGGTGTCAGAAGATCTATTAGGATAAGTAGGCCCCGTGAACGATACTCTCCTTCATTATATTATTTATTGTTGACTGATTCTGGTGAACCCGAATCTTATGAAGAAGAAATGGAGGTTGAAACCAGGAATAAGTGGGAGCTAGCCATGAAAGAAGAGATGGACTCCTTAATACATAACCAGATTTGGGACTTAATCAGGTTTCCTGAAGGTAAAACAACATTGCAGAATAAATGGGTTTACAGGCTAAAGGAAAAGATGGAGGAAAACAGAGTTACAAAGCTAGACTTGTGGTGAAGGGGTTTGTACAGAAGAAATGTATTGACTTTGATGAAATGTTTTATCTTGTTGTTAATATGAATTCAATCAGAACCATTTTAAGTCTTGTAGTAGCGGAATATTTGCATCTTAAAAAATTAGATGTAAAGACAACATTTCTCCATCGAGATTTGGAGGAAGAGATCTATATGTCGCAACCACAAGGATATGAGGTGAAAGGGAAGAAAAAATTAGTGTGCAGGTTAAAGAAGAGCTTGTATGCTTAAAAGAGGCTCCAAGGCAGTGGTATCTAAAATTTGACAGGTTTATGTTTGAACAAGGTTATACTAGATGTCACTCTGATCATTGTGTTTATCTGAAAAGGAAAAATGATGGCAAATATTATATTGTTATTGTATGTAGATGACATGCTTGTTGCAGGGTCTAACATGCAGGAAATAAATGTGCTCAAAAGAAAATTAGAAAATTCATTTGCAATGAAGGATTTGGGAGCTACATAACAAATCCTTGGTATGAGAATAACTAGAGACAGGAAAAATCACAAATTAACATTGTCTCAGAATGAAAAGATTTAATATGCATAATGAAAAACCAGTTAGTACACATTTGGCTAGCTATTTCAAAATTAGTAAGGATATGTGCCCTAAGACCCAAGAAGAAATGGATTATATGTCTAAAGTTCCATATGCATAAGAAGTTGGAAGCTTAACGTATGCAATGGTCTGCACAAAGCCTAATATTGCACATGCAGGGGATTTATAAGCATGTACATGAACAATCCAGGAGAAGAACATTGGATGACAGTGAAATGGATTCTCAGATATTTGAGAGGTACCACAAATCAAGCATTATGCTTTGGTGGTTCAAAAATTTCTATATATGGATATGTTGATGCAAATATGGCAGGTGATAGAGAGAACATGAGGAGCACTACATGGTATGCATTTACTGTAGGTGGAACAATTGTTAGTTGGGTTTCAAAAATGTAGTGTTGTTGCACTTTCAACAACAGAAGAAGAGTATGTTGCTGCTACAGAGGCTAGTAAAGAAATGATTCGGTTACAAAGGTTTATGGATGATTTGGGTAAGAAGCATGAGATGGGCAGGTTATAAAATGAAATCTAGAGTGTCATTCATCTTGCAAAGAACTCAACATTTTATTCTAGGACTAAACACACACAACTCAAGTACCATTTCATACGGTCAGTGTTGTAAGATGGACAGTTGAAGCTAGATAAGATACACACTAGCGAGAATCCTACAGATATGCTAACAAAAGTTGTAACCAGGGAGGAACTGAGATTATGTTTAGTTTCAATTGGTCTTCAAGTATGATGATGAAGATGAGAAACAACCAGGTCCAAAGTGGAGTAATTTTCTAGCAAATGAAGAAGAAGTGGAGTTGCTAGAATTAGTCTCCATGTGATAGATTGTTGGGTGTGGAGCCTGATTATCTTCCTTATTTAGATGTATCACCGCATTGGACCCCTGTTCTTAACGGGGTGACAACGCCACCCATTGTTTGATCGTCCTCAGGGGCCTGGCGAGGGTTTCGAGGGTAGTGCCCCCGAAGCTAAAAACAAATGTAAAATTTCCTTGTAAAATATTATAATTTCGTAGTCAATCTAGGTCGTTCATTAGGTGGATGATTTGACGGTAGAAGTTATGTTTAATTCAAGTTTTTTTTCCCAAGAAGGAAACCCCTCTGTTGTATGAGGGTATTGTATTGTGTCTGTGTATTGTGTGTATAATATGAGCGAGAAATAGAAACGGGGGACGGTGTGAGAGAGAAGTGGATATTACATCGGATTTGGTGTATGTTGTGTCTCTTCATTTTGTTGGATAATAGAAAGGAAGGACTAGATGTTTCCGTGGACATAGCCCAAGTTGGGTGAACCACATATATCTGTGTCTCTCTTGTTTTATATGCTATTTATGTGTTTGTGTTTAATTGTTGTGTAATATATAATTTTTTAACGGGGATAACAAATATATATATAATTTCAAAAGGACCTTACAATCCTAATGTTGGGGCTAAGAATTTAAAAATCAAATTTTAATTCTTAAATTAAATTTCCTCCTAAAAGTATGTGGGCCCCTCCTAAAATATTTCCTCTAAATCCCTTTTCAGCTTCACTAGAATATTCCACCAAATCTATATAAAGTCATCATTTATCTCTTCTAAAGGCAAGTAACTCACTCCATCAATTATATTTGTGGCCAACATATTCAAGGAAGAGGTCAAAGTTCTGTGAGGGTCTAGCATATCTTTTGATTCATTTTATTGCAGGGTTTTTTTTATTGTTTTGGCAATTTGGTTGATTTGAATATATTATTGCAAATCGTTCTTGTGATACATTAGACTTGCAGAGCACACTCATTTCCTTTTGGTCAAGGTTTTAAATTCCCGAGGTTTTGTTGGATATAAATCAATTGGGATTCATTATTTCTATTTTCAGGTCTCATCAATTGCAAAGCGTACTGAGGATCATGATTTATCTGAGAGCTGGTTGATTAAAAAAAAAAAATTTGATTGATCTCACTCCTTTTGAATAATTCCGAGAGCTTTTAAACTATTAATATAAACTAGTGGTTGCAATCTTGACCATTTGCAGAAAGCATCTCTTGATTAGAATTTTGATCCTTTCTCCTTGAGCATTGAAAGTGATAAATTGTGTGGTCGAGGAAAACCTTATTATTAGGGTCATGCATAGATTAAACCAAGTGAAGTTCTAGTGTGGTGTTTGATTTCATCACTAACATTTAAATGCTCTTGTAAAACAAGGATGGTCTCTTTAAATTAATGCACATTGATCTAATTCATTTTATATGGTAGTATGGACATACATATGGTGCGTTTTAAATTCTAGATGTACATTGTGATTGTTTCTGTGAAAGGATGAATGTGCCACTATAAGACCCAGTCATGTATATGCCTCCATTAATCTGAAAATTTGAAGATGAGCCATGAAATTGAAACAATCTATATTCTGGTGTGGTTGAAGTCCTTTCCCTAAATTGTTGGTTGGAAAATACACTCTGTCTTGAGGGATAAATCAGAGAAGAATTTTAAACCTACAACATGAAGCCCTTCTCTACAACTTGATAAACTCACAATTCAACAATTCATATGTAAGGGTTTCAATGATGAGCTAAAACTTGAACAACGTGGAGTTATGGGCATTAAATGTTATGGAGATCAATGGACAAAACATACAAAAATGGCCTAAACATCTTTGAACGTGTGGTTCCTTTTGGAATATGATGACCAGTGTATTGTAGCTACGATAAAAACCCTATAAAAAATTTCCCACACTTAAATTTTCGAGCCTACTTTAGATCTTGTGATGGGTCATTCTGTAGTCACTTCTTGATCAGTCGATGTTTTTTAGCTCCCTTCTTGGATTGGAAGTGTCGAAGTCACTTGCTCACACATGTCGAGTCTGAAACAAGTTCATGAGCGCATTTTTTCTACTCAAGATTGAACAAGAATAGCATGTTCCACCAATATTGTTCTTGTGCGATGTCTAAATCATGTCTATGGTCTATGCGCACTAGCATTGACATTTCCTCACTTTTTTTGGAATTGTACTTCTATTTGGTGAGTTTCTCCAACTGTCCCTTTTGATCACTTTCACTGTTGCAAGTGTTGTTCTTATGTTTATGATTGTCGCTTTCAACTGCTTTCCCTTTATTTACTATCATTTTCATGATATCTTCGCCTTGACATGTGTTTTTTTCACCATTGTTGGCATATCGCAAGTGTCGTTCACACTTTTATTTTCATATAGAAAGTGTCGTCTTTTGGCATGAGAATTGTTGCTTATTGTGTAAAGTGGGGTTTTGGTTTGTTTCAAGGGGCAATCTTTGTGATAATGATTTGTTCTTATCATGAAGATATGTTTCACACTCATTTCCAAAGTTTCATGCATTGTTGTGCAAGTGTCGTCATTGTCGTCACAAAGTGTATCTTTAGTGTCACACTTGGAATGAGTTGTCACAAAGTTGTTGCATTGAGGAAAGTATGATTGTTAATATGTTATGAGTGTTCCGTATTGTGTCATAAAGTGAAATAAGTGTGTGAACATGTTCAAGTCTTGATTTTATTCAACTTCCTCTCACTGATCCAACACTTAGTCAAGATTGAAAAAAATCTTGATCGGGCTACTCAGCTTCATCCAGCCCTCCTGAATTGTGCACCGCATAGTCTCAATCCTCAAGCAGCAACCTTGTCTTTTAGCACTTTACAACGCACAGTCTCTGCCTCCCATGACTGTGCATTTCGCAAGCCCATCCTCTAAGTCCCAGAACTATGCAATCTTTCTCTCCAACCAAACCATCACTGCACATTGTATAGTCTCAAGGCTCAAGCCTCAACATTGAGCTCCTGAACTACGCAATTGAAAAATTACCTGGGATCCTTTTCCTTCTAGAACTGTGTAATGGGAAAAAACAGTGCTCAAGCCATCGTCCTAACTCCCTGAGCTCCCCAGCTACACAATGTTTTTGCTCAATCCAAGCATGAACTACGCATTGCGCAATCTAGCAAGGCTCAAGCCCGACCCTTGACTGCCTGAGTTTTGTAATTGCACAGTCAGTGAAACTCTGCCTCAACCTGCCACTCGGTTCTGGCTCAGTCAGTGGATCATTGTGTAACATATTAGACTAGGGTTTTATCAGATTGATGTCGTCTTTTCATGAGTGGATTGCAGATGTAGACACTCTATCATGTTATGGCAAGATGATGAAGAATGATATGGAGAAGGAGGGCATGATATAATACACCTAAGGAGTTTAGGAGATAAGATTATCATCAGGAAAGAAGACGAAGGAAGACTATAGCAGAAGATAGAAGATCAAGACCACATGAAGAATCCATATTATTCACAACCCTTTGGAGGGTGGATATGAAGAACAAAGCATATTTATCATGAAGATGAAGTATTGGATATATCTCTTATTGAAGACATAAAGAAAGAAACATCAAGTAGGACAGCTTGGAATTGCCACATCATCATGCAGTCCATGTCATCAGTGTCATGTCATGTCTTGTCACGAGTCATCATGTACCACATCATTTGTTGGTTATGTAAATCCTATATTAGAAAATTTAATGTAAAGTGGAATTCCAAGAGTCATCCATGTAATGTGAAAAGTCACGTGGGAGTTGAAAGATCATAGAGAAGTCAAACTGTCATGAGGGTAGTCCAAGTGTCACATGGGAGGTGAATTATCACCTCATTTGTTATATATACACCATCATTGTATATGCAAAGGACTTTTCACCTTGGCTCCTCCTACTAGGCATTAGAGAGGAAGATAATTGTTTTGGAGGAGCAAGTGATTGCTCTAATTCTCCACTATTGGGGCTAGTGGTGTTTTTTGTCTTAATGTATCTTGGAAATTTTACTTAATTCATAAGCTCGTTGAGTCGACACACTTGCATGCATATGTCGTGAATATTGCAAGTCTATTCTTTGAATATGTTATCACTCCAACATATCTCTAAGGCTGAAGAAAAGATCCCAACATGGGTAACCATAGACTAATATTTTTGCTTGGTATCTAGCCCTACCAAACCAGAGAGGGCTCTCTCCACAAGGTCACATCCAAGAGGGATCGATAAATTAGGGTTTTATGCTAGGTATGAAATGCAGAAGGGTTTGATTTGATTTGATTGGGTTGTTGGATGAGGATATTAGGTCAAAGAGGCTAGGTAAGGGAAAATAGGATTAGGGTTACAGTCCATTCAATGGGGCAAGATAGGTGGGAAGGCTAGCACATTAGGGTTGTTTGGATGGAATTATTCAGACAGGTGAGGAGCTAGGAAGAGCATAAAAGATGAATTCTTCATAAACTGAAAGAAAGATGAACAAACTATGACTACTTTCCCAAAACAGAGCATGTGAGATTAATCTTGTTTATCAACTTTAAAGTGATCATACAATAGAAGTGAAATTAATTATGAAGAAAATACATTCAAACATAATGATACATAAGAAGAAACAATGCTATACAACGATACCACAGGTATCTCAAAGATATAGCCACAACACTTTTATTAAGATCCTACCAAAATGATTACAATAGAGTCTTTGATCAATATGCCAACATCCAACTGATTCCAACCTGTGAAATGACTGAAAAAATACATGATATAGACCTCAAAAAAACTCCTCCCATCCTCAGGGGTCGAATCCATGAGAGGAGGAGCAGTTCCACCAAAAAATGAGCTGAAAGCTGAAGTGTAAGGAGGTCCAAGTGACTCATCCCTAACTTTTGTGAATTGATTCATTACACCTCATTGAATTCATTTACCTAATTTATTTAACCTAGGTAATAGTAAAAACAACATAATTACATTTACATCATTTATTTACAGAGGTAAAAACATGATTCCTCGAGATAAAAGTCAATTTGCAGAAAAACTCAGAAAAAATCAGAAAATTTTCAAATGTGTCATCCATGTTGCAGCCTAATATTGAGTGCCTTCTCGGTGTCCAAATTGGGCTCAGGATGGCTCGTTGGAAAAACTGTCCAGTATAATTTTTAAATACTCCTTTATTTTGCAGAATGGAGTTAACGTTACCTGTAAAAAATTGATTCTTCCAAGACTGGTCAAAAAGTGCATAATGAGGGTGCAAAAATGAAGTGTGCTCTTGCAGGAAATGTTTGGAGACCTTTCTCAACTCCAAATTGAGCTCATGATAGCTCATTGGAAATATATCTCTGTCTAGTTTTCATTTTACTTATCAAGAAAGTCATTTGGACTCCCCATCAGGGAGAAATGTTGATTTTCCCCATGTCACTCCAGAAGTGCAGCAACTCTCCTGTGGCACCTATATTTTTGACATTTCTCCAATATCATGACACTTGTGTAAAAACTGAAGGATTTTTTTCTTCCTTGGCCTATTATGGACAAAAAATCCTCTAAATTTTGTCAAATTCATCTCTGTTTGGTCAGAAACGCAGTTTGAAGAAAAAATGGCCCTATGTGTGGCAAGTCATTTGTCCCTTGGAATGACTTCTTGAAAAATGTTGGAGACATGATGTTTATGAGTTGGAATGGCCTCATACTTGCTGAATGGACCTCCCTTATGCCTCCTCTACTCAGATGTATCTGATTCCATAGAAAACCCTAGCTCAGCGGGAGAGGAAATTTGGGTTTGGTGCAGGCAAAACAAGGGATTTAGGACTACCTTGTAGAGGGAGGGGAATGAAGGGGTTAGGGGCTTTCTAAATTATTGAGGAAATTTTGGGGGATAGGGATAGATGTTAGAGAGTTTAGGGAAGTGGAATTTCTAGAAATGAGTGATGGGAAGGGGTCCAAAAGGGAAAAACACAGCCCTAACCTAGGAAGGTGTCAAAAGTGTAGCAATAAGCTAGGGTTTGTAGGAAAGTGAGGGAAATGAGAGGAATGAACTTTGGTAAAGGTTAGGGGAGGCAGATGGAGTGTAGGTGAGGGTGATATTGATGGCTTATAGAGAAAATGAGTGCCTATTTGATGTTTTAATGGCCTTTATACTTGATGGATTGAATGAATTAGTTTCTTGGGACCCACTTTGCTATGTTCAAATTCACCTTTAAAACCTTGCAAAATACCCTTTAACTCTGTCTTGTTTGCTTTTCAGATTGATCATGCTTACAAATCCTCTTTAGATGGTAAAGGGATATTATTTGGATCACTCTCATTCTTTTTCTGACCTTATGCAATGTAATGGTGTTTTATTGGACCTTGGAAAATGATAACCTAGAGACCTAATGACGACCTTGCGTGACCAGACGTCTTGGTGGCCTGAATGACATAATGACATGACGAAATGGAATTTCATGACTGATGTATGCTCAGCAAGACATAAATATGGGCCAGAAAGTATGAATTTTTTAGGGAGTGTGAAGTTTTTTTTAACTAGGGCTACCATCAACGAGTAAATTTTTGAATGAAGACCCGGGTGGAATGACAAAAATTTCTGAGTGAGACCCTAATATGAATATGAAAAGAGTATATTTGATCACTGATGGCAGGATAAAAATACTGACACTAACATCAACCTTTATGGGGATGGAAGCTCCTTAGAGTTGTCAAGAACACCATAGACCAAGTGCCTAACCATGTGGGCCAATACGATCAAAAACTCGAAATGAAAAACATGACTAAATGATGAAAACTCAAATGACACAAACTGACTTTGAACTGTCTTGAAATTGACTGAAAAAATGACTAAAGACTTAACTTACTTGACTGAAAACTAAAATATTTTAAAATGGCAGAAAATTAGTGAAGCTCCATGGCCTTCACTTCGGGCTCTGAACTCTAGAGATTCTCTACTTCACACTTGCAGAAAATGTAACTGATATTTACACTGAAATGGAAAACTGATCGAGAAATTTGTTTTAGAAAAGATAGTGTTTCAGGAGCCTACCATTAATTGGTTCTCTTAAACACTCATGTCCATTCATATCCTCAAGAAAATAAGCATTCTATCCCCGAAAAGCTGAAATCAGATATGGCCATTTCCATAAAATCTCAAATTTTCCATGCTTGCCCTCTTTTCATTTCTGGCATCCCAACGAAGTACCACATCTCCTATCTTGAATTTTTCTTCCTTAGTTTTCTGA
The DNA here is from genome assembly GCA_034641835.2 of Pinus albicaulis. Taxonomy (NCBI): domain Eukaryota; kingdom Viridiplantae; phylum Streptophyta; class Pinopsida; order Pinales; family Pinaceae; genus Pinus; species Pinus albicaulis. The sequence goes on along the minus strand of CM076579.1, from coordinate 35,626,306 downwards.
TCATAGATATTCTTTATCCTGTCATGAATTTTTTAAGTATTCTGAAATACTTCACCTCTTGTCTGCTAAAGGTGTATCATTTGATTAATACGAAATTGTATGTCATTTTCCTCAGTCCCTGATTCTTGCAGCAATTTCATTACCGAGACTACTAACGTTGAAGGAAACACATTAGCGACACCATATACAACTTGAAAAGGAGACATACCAACATAATTTTTATTACTCACCCCATCTGCCCACAATGCGTTAATCAGCTTCTTATGCCAATTCTTTTTATTCACCTGTAACATCTTAATGATACTGATCAAGGACTTATTAGAGGACTCCACCAATCCATTACCTTGTGGGTAGTAGGCTATAGAATGTCCCAAATTAATTTTGTATCTGTCACAAAACTCAGTCATCTTCTTAGACTTGAATACTTCCGCGTTATCTGTGATAATATTAGTAGGACAACCAAAACAGGACAAAATATTAGTTTCTAAAAACTAAATGATGACAGAATCTGTTTCTTTCCTGGTCGGGATCGCTTCAATCCACTCTGTAAAGTAATATGTGGCTGTCAATATCCAATTATGTTGTGCGGATGATTTTGGGTGCATTTCTCCTATGAAATCTAGGCCCGATTGCTGAAATGGTGCATGGACTGAAATAGGTTGATGAGGTAGCAGGAGAAGCTTTCTCTTACCCTAAAAAACTTGACATTCATGGTAGCTCATTACTACTTTGTAAACATCTGCAAAAAGTGTCGGCCAATAATATCCTGCTCTCAATATTTTATTGGTCATGGTCTTCCAATATAGGTGGCCACCATAATCTCTTGTGTGGAAGTCATTCATCACTTCCTTAGATTATTCTTCAACCAAACAGTTCAGCAACACACCTCTAGGATCTTTCTAGTAAAGTGCATTGTTCAGAATGCAATGCTTTGAAGCTTTGAGTTTCAAATATTTTCCTTGACTCTTAGGCATGCCCACAGGAGGGTTTAAGTGTTGAAAAACACAAACAATATCAGAATATCATGGAGATGACGAAAATATACCTGAATGAAATTCACTTCTTCTTCATTTTCGGACAAAGCTGAAATCAAGTTGATGTCAATGGCATGAAGATTTGACTCAACCATGAGCTTTCCTAAGCCCTGACCTTTGATAATCTTGGTGGGCTTGATCTCAAGGTCATACCCCAATAAAGTTATTATCCATATTCCTCTCCTACCTTTTGGGTCTGTCTACATGAGAACTTCTTTCACAGTGACATTAGGTACATAGGCAAGAGTGTGTGAATGTAATATGTAAACTCTGAAATATTTCTAGGCTTTAACCAAAGCCAGAGCCTGTTTTTCTATGATGTTTTAGCGAAGGGCTCCATCTCTGATATTACGACTGAAAAATACAATTCGTAACTCTTTTTTATCCCTTTTCTGCATCAAGACTGCTGCCATAGTGTGCTCAGAAGCAAATGATAATAATATGAGATCACTAGTATAATCAGGACTTATCAAAACCAAGGCAGTAATCAAGGAAAACTGAACTAAATGGAAAGATTTCCGGACATATTCATACCACTTCACATCACTATATTTCTTCAACATATTTGTCAATTATCTAATATGGTTCACTAAATTAGGAATGAATCTATGTAAGAAATTCATCTTACCGTTGAATTCTTGTATTTCCTTTTTGCTGTGAGGGAAATCAATCTGCTGAATTGCTTGAACACAAGAAGGGTCAATCCGGATCGCATCCTTGGAGATGATGTGACCAAGGATTTTTCCCTCCTCCATGGAAAAAAGGCTTTTCTTTGGGTTGAGAGATATTCCGAACTTCCTGCATCTCTTGAAAAAAATTCTCAAATGGTGCAAATGTTCATCATCAGAATGTGAAAACACTCTCAAATCATCTAAGTAAACAACCAAGAAAACATCTTTTTCATTGGCGAATGTTATTTCTATGGCCCGCTGGAATGGGGCCCTTGCATTTTTCAAACCAAATGGCATTTTGGCATATTTTAAGGTGCCCCAAGGTGTAGTAAATGTTGTCTTGTCCTAATCATCTTCGTGCACCAAAATTTGGTTGTAGCCTAAATAACCATCCAACAGTGACATCCGGGAAGAATCGAAAACTCTTTGAAGTATATGGTCCAACTTTGGAAGTGGATAGTTTTCCTTGAGGGACACTTTGTTTAAGTTTCTGAAATATATGCAGTGTCAGATTTCTCTAGTATTATTTCTCACCAGGACCAAATTTTAAAATCCAATCAAATAATCTGATCGGGACAATGATACCAGACTTGAAAAGTCTATTTACCTCTTTTTCAATTGATGGAAACAATCTGAGATTTATCCTTCTCAACTTTTTCCGAAAGGGATTTTGATTAGACTTTATCGAGATAGGGTGCTGAATGATGTTCTTGTCATGCACCTTTAAATATGTATATTCCCATGCGAAAACATCAGAAAATTTAGAAAGTAATTTAACATATTCAACCTTTACCTCAAGAGATAAGGACTTGGATAGTTTCACCATATTTGGTTTGTCGGCTGTCCCAATATTTACATCTTCAACACCCTTTTCCATAGGCATCAATGTAGGCTCCCTTGCTACGTCAGCTTAATCAAACAATTCTTCCAAAGGTATGAGACCTTTTGGAATATTGTTGTCTTTCAGTTGTAGTATATCCATATGAGTTGCTTCTGTATCTTGGTCATCTTTATCAGAAATTTGATCTATAGAACAATTCTCAAATTCTTCATCACCTTGGAGAAAGTTGTTTATCTTCTTATCATCCCAGAAAACCTGCCAATATCACAATTTCTCTGGAATAATGGGCCGGTGCTTCACATGAATCTCAAATTTTATGTTTGAAAAGATGGGGATTTTGAAATTGCTTGCAGCTTTAGCCAATGAATCTGCCATGAGATTTTGATTCCTTGGCACCACTGTAAGTATACACTCCTGAAACATTTTCAAAATATCAAGTACAAAATTCCTATATTGTCTCATTCGAGGATGGTTAGCTTGATATTCACCTTTAACTTGCTTGATCACAAGTTCTGAATCACCATAGACTGCAGTCCTTATTGCACCTAGTTTCTTCAGGATCTTTAAGCCAGTAATTAGTGCTTCATACTCAGCTTCACTATTAGTGCAATCAAAAGCTAATTTATAAGAAAACAACCTAACATTTGTAGGTACCTTATTCTGCTGATGAAAAGGGCTGCAAACCCAGATTCCAATGCTTGCCCCATCTTTCACCAGGGCACCATAAAAGTCCATGGACCATTAACCATTCTCATCCTCCAAATGCTGAAACTTTGATTTTTGTTTTGGCTCAAATTTATGAACTGTCTCTACATGCTTTTTCGGAATTTCTTCGAATTTATCCAATGACTGTTATGGATATTTCACTACCTCCTCTGATTGTTGTTATGAATTTTTCAATGCTTCCTCTGATTTTTGTTCCGATGAGACAGGCATATTCATATTTTCTCTTGCTATAACTTCTCTAATACAATTATGGATCTCTGGAACATATTATACATATACTAGTTGGCTATCTACATCATTTAAGATGCTATCATTAAATAAAATGAATGACTCTAAATCTGTATGTATAACCTTTATCGGATGATTGTTAGGCTTTTATTTGCTTTTGATCATATATTTCATCTTAGTTTCACAGTACAATTTTCTCAATTTCCCGAAAGCAGGAATAGTTTCATAAGAAAAGTCTAATTGAAATGTGCCTTGTAATTCCCCCCCGCAGGATCTTGACAGGAGCATGCCAAAACGTGGCGGTATGTCAGCTACCACCACATCCATTAGAACATTCTTTGTTGGAATCTTCTCTAGGGAGACTACCAAATCTTTATTCAAACCAATACAACGAAATCTTCCTTAATCGAAGGAGTATAAGTCATGGTAGGGACGAGTGATGTCAAGGCCCAAATTATCCATTATGGCTTTTGGCATTAGATTGTGGGAGGCTCCGGAGTCTAACATGGAATTAGGTAAAATGCACTGTTGGATTCTTAGACTCAAGTAAAAAGGAGGAACCTCGCTATCTTCTAATTGACCGTCAATAGCAGGACCAAAAATGAGTTCAGACTGATCATCTTCGACATTTTCGGACAAAGGATCTACTTTAAGAATCTTGGCAACATGGGACTTATATTGGTTATTCTTAACAAGCTCGGTTAAAGGAATATACACTTTTAACTTTGAAATTTCTGTATCTAAACCGAAGGGAGTAGTTTTGCCTACCTCTTTAATAACGATGTCTCGTTGTCCAGCATGGTCCTTTTATGTAATTTCCTTCTTCTGATTGTCCTTTTCCTTATTTTATGAACTCATGGATGGCTAATTTGATTTGTTTTGATTTTTGATCACATGCTCTTTTCCCTTACTCTGATTTCTCAAAGGATTCTTCCTTATTTGAGTGTCTTTCTGCTGAGATGATATTTTCTGAATGAGATTAACCGACACATCTCTGCTCCTCAATGACATCTGCCTATTTTGTGAACTAAGTGCATTCAATTATCCTCATTGATAATCATCTGATTCAGTCTCTAATTCATGATCATTAGCAAGAATAAAATCTTCATATTTAGGTTGATCTTTGTTTTCAAAATACTCCTCATCTTCGGTAAAAAACATAGGCATATTATCAACTTTGAAAAGGAGGTTTTCCTCAACAATTATGTCTTCATATTCTTCTTCTCCTTGAGCATATTTCTGCTGTAAGGGTGTCCTGATTTGTTGTTACTACTGTGGTGGTTATTTAGGAGCCCGTTGTTCTCTCTACTTAATCCTTAATTGAGGCTGTTGTTGACCTCTATAGTTAGGATTTCTGGACTCAAGATGTCTCTCCGTGATGGAAATCTTGTTAACCATCCGTTCAATAGTTCTTATCAAAGTATCCATTTTAGCATCGGAAGATGAGGTGGATGGTTCATCTTTAACAGTAACTCTCCTGTCATTCCTAGGTCTAGCTCTCTTCATCAACAGATTTGCTTCAACGCCGATCATGTTATTTTTCATATCTTCTAGTGTAGCTGGATTTCCTTCCCTTAATTGGTAAGCCATGTCAGGATCAAATTGTTGTGTAACCAGCTCCAAAAATAGAAGAAAAGAGATATCAACGCCTTAGAATTAAGCCACTTCGAGGGGGAAACCTCCAATACATTACATGAATGAACAATTCTTGGATGATACAATTTACAAAACCTCCTTTCTATATATAGGAGTCCATGGGGCCATAATGTAATCCTAGTGGGCTACAATGTAATCCTAGCCGACCTAACAATAATAATTTAAGGGCACAATAATAACAAAATGGGGGTTACAAGGGTACAATAATAACAATAAAGGGTTTACACTAACAACAATAAGGTACTATACTAGTAATATAGGGACCTAACATGCCCCTCTCCTTCAAAAAAGTGTTGTCCTCAACGCTTGAGTAGCTCTGGGTGCTTCTGTATAAAATTCTCATCCTCCATGTAGAATCTTCAGTGGGTAAGTTCTTCCACTTGATGAGATACTCTGAAATTGATCGATTCCGTAGTTGTCGAGTTCTTGTTTCCATGACCGCTTCTGGTTCCAATATGATTTTTCCTTCCTCATCAAGTTCTGGCAATATTGTTTGATCTGGAAGATTTTCTCCTATAACCTTCTTTAAGCATGAAACATGGAAAACTGGATGTACTCGCGAAGAAGCAGGAAGCTCCAATTTGTATGCCATAGTACCAATCTTTTGCAACACCTTGTAAGGACCATAGTACTTTGGCGATAATTTATTATCCTTCTTAGCTTGCTTGGGGGACATTTGTTTATATGGTTGTAGCCGTAAAAATACCCAATCTCCTACATCAAAACTTCTCTCGCTGCGATGTTGATCTGCCTGTTGTTTCATTCGATTTTGTGCCAAATTCGGGTTATCCTTTAAGAGTTGGAGAACTTCTTGCTGATGCTCGATGTGATCTTCCACTGCTTGAACCTTCGAATTTTCCCTTAAAGATGATGTGATCGATGGTGGATGATATCCATAAAGTGCCATAAATGGGGTCATTTTTGCTGCAGTATGGAAGGAAGTGTTATACCACCATTGAGCGAGAGGTAACCACTTGACCCATTGTGTTTGTTTATCAGATACAAAACAACGAAGATATCCTTCCAAACATTTATTTACTATCTCGGTTTGACCATCGGATTGAGGATGATAAGATGAGCTATGAGCTAATTGAGTACCCAAACAAGAAAATAACTCCGTCCAAAAATTTCCAGTAAAAATGGGATCTCTGTCGCTCACAATAACCCTTGGGCTTCCATGTAGATTTTGAATTATGTCCATAAATGTAGTAGCAACTGTACTTGCTTTAAATGGATGAGATAATGCACAAAAGTGTGCATACTTGGTAAGTCTATCAACTACCACCATGATGACATTCTTTCCTTCACACTTAGGTAAACCTGTGATAAAATCCATTGAAATCTCCTCCCAACGTTGACTTGGAATGGATAAAGGTTGTAGAAGTCCCGGGGTCTTAATTGTCTCAACTTTATTCTGCTGGAAAACCAAACATTCCATCACAAACTTTTGAATATCAGATTTAAGGCCATCCCAAAAAAATTCTTTCTTCACCCTATGGTAAGTTTTTAAAAATCCCGAGTGTCCTCCTAAAGGAGAAGTGTGCAATTCCAGAAGAATATTTTGTTTTAGTTGGGAATTCTTACAAAGATATAAGTGATATTTGTACCATAAGGAATCATTTTTCAAACTAAATGTATCAGATGTACTAGGATCTTGCTGCAACTTTTGAATGAGTGTCCACACATCTTTTTCCTTCTTCCATTCATCTCTTGCTTCAGTTATCCAATCTGGTTGGATAATAGAAATGGCACAAAGCAATGCTTCCACCTCTTCATTCTTTCTTGAGAGTGCATCTGCAACAACATTAAGCTTTCCTTTTTGTAGATTATTTCAAAGTCATAACCCAACATCTTTGTGACCCATTTTTGCTGCTCTTCTGACGATAGTCTTTGTTCCAAAAAGTGTTTAAGACTATCATGATCGGTTTTTACCTTGAAGTGTCTTCCCATTAGGTAAGTACGCCATTTCTTTAGTGCATGCATTATTGCTAACATTTCCTTCTCATAAATAGGTTTCTGTAAATACTTTCCTTTGATTGGACGACTTTCAAAAGCAATGGGTCTTCCTTCCTGCATTAAAACGGCACCAATTCCATTTCCTGAGGCATCACATTCCACAATAAAGGTTTTTGTGAAGTCTGACGTAGCTAAGACTGGTGCTAGGCACATTGACTCTTTAAGATGTTCAAAGGCCTTAGTTGCTTCGGGAGTCCATGAAAATGCATCTTTCTTCAATAATGTTGTTAGAGGTGCTACTATTCTCCCATAATTCTTAACAAACTTGCGATAATACCCTGTTAACCCGAGAAATCCTCGCAACTGCTTTATGGTTGTGGGGACTTTCCATTCCTTAATGGCTTTAATTTTGTTAGGTTCTACTTAAACACCCTCGTGAGATACAATATGACCCAGATATTCCACCTCTTGTACTCCAAAGAAACATTTGGATGTTTTTGCCTATAATTTTTTCTCCTACAATAGCTTGAGCACCCTGTCAACATGTTCAACATGATCCTTCCAAGACCTGCTGTAGATTAGTATATCATCAAAAAATACTAGCACAAATTTTCTAAGGAAGAGTTTGAAAATGGAATTCATCAACCCTTGAAATGTAGAAGGTGCATTGGTAAGGCCAAAAGGCATGACCAAAAATTCATAATGACCCTCATGAGTTCGAAATGATTTTTTCGGAATATCTTCAATCTTCATTCTAATTTGATGATATCCTGAACGAAGATCCAACTTGGTAAAAATAAATTGCTCCATGTAATTCATCCAATAATTCATCAATCACAGGAATGGGAAATTTATCTTTAATGGTGAGCTTATTGAGCTCCCTATAATCTAGACACATTTGCCATGATCCATCCTTCTTGTGTACCAATACTACAGGAGCAGAGAAAGAACTTTGACTAGGTTGAATTATACCCGCCTCTAACATTTCTGCAATCATACGTTCAATTTCGCTCTTTTGGACACAAGGATATCTATAAGGCCTGATGTTTGGAGGAACACTTCCTGGAGTCAAATGAATAGCATAATCATGATCACGAATAGGTGGGAGTCCTTTGGGAGTTTCAAACACCTTGGAATGATTGTCCAAGACTTGTTGGAGATTTGCAAAAATAGATGATTTTGATATTGGAACTTCTAGTGAGCATAATTGTGCAATTACGCCTCGTTGTTCTTTCTTTAGAAGCTTTGTCATGACATTAGATCTTATTATATTTCTTGGATTCCCTTCAATACCCCGTAATTCGACTTCCTTTCCTTCTGAAAAAAATTTCTAGAAAATTTCTTGAAAATTAAAAGCTACCGTCCCCAAAGATTGTAACCATTGTACTCCTAGTACAACATCAGCACCTCCCATAGGAATGGAAAGCATTGTACTAGTCAATACATATTCCCCCATGGTTAGCTTGATATTATGGCATTTTCCAGAGCAATTTATAGTTCCTCCATTTGCAACCATCACTTGACATTCTGGTGCTGGGTATAGGAGACAATTTAATTCCTTGGCTACCTTACAATGAATAAAATTATGGGTGCTACCTGAATCAATCAACACTATTACCTTTTTCTTCTTGATTTGCCCTTCTATCTTGAGAGTTTGAGGAGTGGTAATTCCTGCCAGTGCATTACACGATATGGTCGGATTCATTTCTTCCTCTTCTAGGGCTGGTTCCTGGTGTATATCCTCTTCTTGTTCATTTTCTTCTTCCTCTTCACAATCTATGTAAAATAATTTCTTCTCAGCACACTTATGACCTTTAGTGTATTTGCTATCATAACTGTAGCAAAGCCCTTTTGCTCTTTTTTCTTCCAATTTTTGTGGTGTCAACCTTGTAGGTTGTGGAAATCTAGGCGTAGCAACACTTCCTTCTTTATAGAAGTGAGTGGTAGGCTTCCTTGTCACCATAATTTTACATTCAATTTTTCTTGCCAACCCGAATGCCTTCTCCAATGAATCAGGTTCCAAAATGCGAACTTCATGTTGGATGTTATCCTTTAAAGTACCTATGAAGAGATCAATCCCGTGTTCCTCTGGAATATCAGTTACCCTTATATTCAATTTTTGGAAGTCCTCAATGTGCTCCCCCACTAAACCCTTTTGTTTGAGATTTATCAATTTGCTAAATAAGGTGTTGCTCTTTGTATCCTCATAATGTGCTATCATTTCCTCCGTAAAAATTGACCAAGTGACAATTTTTTTACGGGAGCAAAGCCATCGATACCATACAAATGTATTTTGTTCTAAATGTAAAGTTACAATGCGTACCTTTTGTGTGTTTTGCACGTTATGGAGATCAAAATATTGCTCCATCTGTAGTATCCATGTTACAGGATCCTTTCCATCAAACTTCCCCATATCCATCTTTGGAATATGGTGGTTCTTCCCGCCAACATTAGAGTTTATGAAATCACAATTAACATTTATTTTGTTCTCATCATGAGGTTCTTCTACTATCTTTTCACCATTAGGAAACCTTTCTTGTATCAACTTTGTCAAACCTTCCATGTCTGCTTTTAGAACATTCTTCATGTTTTCTATTTTCTCATAGATCTTAGCTTCCATGCCAGCCTCCATGCCATCAATCTTAGATTCAATGCCATCTATCTTAGATTCCACGCCTTTCTTCAAAACTTCCATGTCATTTTTTGTTGCTCTTTGCGAGAGCAAAATTTGTTGCACTTGCTCTTGTAATTTTGATATGTCATGTTGCCATTCTTCGTCTTCATGAGTCATAGTAGAGATTTCCAAAGGCTTAATGGGTGTTGAATTCTTTTTAGGAGCCATTTTATAATCCAATACTGATATCTATTCTACAATATGCCCTTGTAATCAATTCAACTTGATTCTTCAAACAAGAATTATGCAATTCGGAAAAAAATACACACCTTTTACTTGTTTTTGAGGAGCTCAATATTGAAATTGTATTATCTCTGTGATTGCGGCTCTTCAATATTTGAAATTCATCACTGAAGTAGCCCTCTGAATTCTCTTTTGAATGCCACAGGTATGACTTGGTTTGGATTCTCCAAGACAAAGTTATGCCCAATCTCCCACAATGACCTAATTATGGACTGGTTCAGTATAGCGAACTTGTACGACTTGCCACGTGTCACTATTTTGTCCTTCACCTCTGAAATTGATATCCAAGAAACTAAAGCCCGTGTACTTGCGACCAATTTTTACAGCACTCCAATCCGATGCTCAGAGAGAGAGTTATTGAAATTTTCCTACGATCACTGTTTTGAGATGAAATTTGGGAGCCTGAAAAAGCACTACCTTCCACAGATCATATCTCCAAAAATATTGTGAACCAAGCTCTGAAATATTTTGACAAGTTTCCTTAGGATTTCATATTTGCACCATAAAAATTTCAGATTCTGAACCTCAGTAGAAAAAATGTTATAGCGCAAATTCCACGATGACCTGTTTAGGAGCCTAAAAAAAGACCTAACTTCCACAGATCATATCTCCGAAAATATTGCGAACCAAGCTCTGAAATTTTTAGAAAATCTTCCTCAGGATTTCGGCTTCACACCCTAAAATTTCAGCTTTTGAAAGTTCGTAGAAAAAAAGTTATAGCGAAAATTCCACGATGACTTGTTTGGAGCAGCGAAACCCTAGAATCCAAAGCTCTGATACCAAATGTTGTGTAACCAGCTCCAAAAATAGAAGAAAAAAGATATCAACGCATTAGAAATAAGCCACTTTGAGGGGGAAACCTCCAATACATTACATGAATGAACAATTCTTGGATGATACAATTTACAAAACCTCCTTTCTATATATAGGAGTCCATGGGGCCATAATGTAATCCTAGTGGGCCACAATGTAATCCTAGCCGACCTAACAATAATAATTTAAGGGCACAATAATAACAAAATGGGGGTTACAAGGGTACAATAATAACAATAAGGGGTTTACACTAACAATAATAAGGGACTATACTAGTGATATAGGGACCTAACACAAATGCATCCGGATAACGTATGAGAGCTAAGCATGGAGGAGGCTTGATCTCAATGAGAATTACATTATAAATCCTATTAAAGCGAGTATTGAAATCTTGGACTTATTCATTAAGATTTCTTTTAATGTTCTCATACTCATCAAGAAACTGTAAGTGATTTTTCTTAACTTCCCACCGGGCTATAAACAAATCAGTGAGCTGGTTTGGAGTGGCAATGGAATTATCAATGAGAGGCTTAAACCAAACTTTGACATCTCCAAAGATGCTTTGGGCTATAATCCTCATTTTTGCATTGTCAGCATCAACTTCCTCCAAATCTATGAAGTCAGTGACCTTAACAATATGTTGTCTTGCAGATATGGTAGAGTTTTCATCAAACATAGGAATTCTTTGGCCATAACCCTGAGGTAAGTCATTCAGTTGGGCTAGTAAGATGAGTGGGGAAAATATTGCCATGATTCCTACTGAGTGAAGTGTTGGATTGACAACACGAGGGATTGGCTGAATAGGTAACGGAACAAAAGTTTTAGGTACTAAAGTAGTAGGTATGAATGATGAGGTCGAAGGTGCAGATGAATAAACTACAATTGATTGAGTTTGAGGTTGAGTTGAGACAAACATTTCCTCTTGATGGTAGAATTGGATCCAATCTTTGATGTCAAGGTCAGTTTCGGGCTTAATCTCTTCGAAAAACAAATATTTCAGAGGAATAGGGTCTAATTCAAACAATGACTTGACCTCGGATGTTCTTAAAGGATCGAATACTATGTCAAATAAATAGGTTTCAGTCTTGGATTTAAACAATGACAATTCAAATTTCAGATCATAAGGTATATCTTCAAGAGAAATTAGCTGAGCAGGTAGAGAAACCGATCTTACCAATGGAACTGGTCCTCAATGAATGTCTTTAGTTTGATATCTATGCCTTCAAAATATCTTCTCTGGATCATCTATTGCATCAACTGGATCAGGATGTGGATTCGCTCTGGTATAAATTCTAGATTCCAACTCTACAATCTTAGCACTTCAATTATCGAATCAAGCTTTCTGAAACTTAAACCTATCATACAAAGGATCAAATTCAAAAAAAAAATTGTCGTACACCCAAGGAAAATAAATCTTTCATTCCCCAACAACAACGCTAGTATGTTATCACTCTGCCAAATCTCTAATGCTGAAGAAAAGATCCCAACAGAGGTAACCACAGACCAACATTTTGGCTTGGTATCTAGCCTTACCCAACCATAGAGGGCTATCTCCACAAGGTCACAACCAAGAGGGCTCGATAAATTAGGGTTTTAGGCTAGGTATGAAATGCAGAAGGGTTTGATTTGATTTGATTGGGTTGTTGGATGAGGATATTAGGTCAAAGAGGCTAGGTCAGGGAAAATAGGATTAGGGTTACAGTCCATTCAATGGGGAAAGATAGGTGGGAAGGCTAGCACATTAGGGTTCTTGGGATGGAATGATTCAGACAGGTGAGGAGCTAGGAAGAGCATAAAATATGATTTTTTCCTAAACTGAAAGAAAGATGAACAGACTATGACTACTTTCCCAAAACAGACCATGTGAGATGAATCGTGTTTATCAACTTGAAAGTGATCATATAATAGAAGTGCAATGAATTATGAAGACAATAAATTCAAAAATAATGAGATAAGAATAAATAATGCTAGACAACCATACCACAGGCATCCCAAAGAAATAGCTGCAACACTTTTATTAAGCTCCTGCCAAAATGGTTACAATGGAGTCTCTGATCAATATGCCAACATCCAACTGATTCCAACCTGTGAAATGACTGAAAAAATACATGATATATACCTCAAAAAAACTCTTCCCAGCCTCATGGGTTGAATCCATGAGAGGAGGAGCGGTTCCACCAAAAACTGAGTTGAAAGCTGAAGTGTAGGGAGGTCTAAGTGACTCATCCCTGACTTTTGTGAACTGATTCATTACACCTCATTGAGCTCATTTACGTAGTGTATTTACCCTAGGTAACAATAAAAAACACCATAATTACATATAAATCATTGATTTACAGAGGTAAAAACATGATTCCCCAAGATAAAATTCAATTTGCAGAAAACATAAGAAAACTCTCGAACGTGCCATCCCTTTGTCAAACATGCCATCCATGTTGCAGCCTGATTTTGATTGCCTTCCCGGTGTCCAAATTGGGCTCAATATGGCTCGTTGGAAAGCCCGTCCAGCCTAATTTCCAAATATGCCTTTATTTTGTATAATGGAGCTGATTTTCCCTATCTAAAGTTGATTCTCCCAAGATTGGTCAAAAAGTATAGAATGAGGGTGCAAAAATGAATTGTGCTCTTGTAGACAACTTTTGGAGACCTTCGTCAACTCCAAATTGAGCTCATAATAGCTCATTGGAAATATCTCTCTGTCTAGGTGTCATTTGATGTATCAAGAAATTCATTTGGACACTCCATCAGGGAGAAAAATGATGTTCTCAAGGTTGCTCCAAAAGTGCAACAACTCTCCTGTGGCACCTGTATTTTTGACATTTCTCCAAAACCATGACACCTGTGTAAAAACTGAAGGAGTTTTTTCTTCCTTGGCCTATGATGGAAAAAAAAAATTCTCTCACTTTTTTCAAATTCATCTTTGTTTGGTCAGAAACAAAGTTTGAAGAAAAACTGGCCCAATGTGTGGCAAATCATTTGTCCCTTGGAATGACTTCTTGAAAAATGATGTTTATGAGTTGTAATGGCCTCATACTTGCTGAAAATGACCCCCCTTATGTCTCCTCTACTCAGATGCATTTGATTCCATAGAAAACCCTAGCTCAATGGGAGAGGAAATTAGGGTTTGGTGTAAGCAAAACAGAGGATTTAGGACTACCTTGTAGAGGGAGGGGAATGAAGTGGTTAGGGGTTGTTGAAATTCTTGAGGAAATTTTGGGGGATAGGGATAGATGTTAGAGAGTGTAGGGAAGTGGAATTTCTAGAAATGAGTGACGGGAAGGGGTCCAAAAGGGAAAAACACAACCCTAACCTAGGAAGGTGTCAAAAGTGTAGCAATAGGCTAGGGTTTGTAGGAAAGTGATGGAAATGAGAGGAATGGGCTTGGGAAAAGGTTATGGGAGGTAGATGGACTATAGGTGAGGGTGAGATTGATGGCTTAGAGAGAAAATTAGTGCCTCTTTAATTTTTTAATGGCCTTTATACTTGATTGATTGAATGAATTAGTTTCTTGGGACCCACTTTTCTATGTTCAAATTCACCTTTAAAACCTTGCAAAATACCCTTTAACTCTGTCCTGTTTGCTTTGCAAATTGATTATGCTCGCAAATCCTCTTTAGATGGTAAAGGGATATTATTTGGATCACTCTCCTACTTTTTTTGACTTTATGCAATGAAATGGTGTTTTATTGGACCTTGAAAAATGAAAACCTGGAGACCTAATGAAGACCTTAAGTGACTAGACTTCATGGTGACCTGACTGACATAATGAAATGATGAAATGGACTTTCATGACCGTTGTATTCTTAATAAGACATGAATATGGACCAGAAAGTATGAATTTTTTAGGGAGAGTGAAGTTTTTTTAACTAGGGCTACCATCAGTGACTAAATTTTTGAATGAAGACCTGGGTGGAATGACAAAAATTTCTGATTGAGACCCTAATATGAATATGAAAAGAGTATTTTTATCACTAATGGCAAGATGAAAATACTGACAGTAACGGAATGTTTGTGATGTATGTTGTTTTCATATGTACTAAGGAAATTGAACTATTTCGGTGGCTTTGGTACTTATATTGTTGAAGGTTTGTTGTATTTTCTTTAACAGTCGTTGTTTCCTTGTGAATTATTTCGTTGGTTGATCAACGATTCATTCTTATGTATGTGCTCGTGTTCATTTCATAGACTAGTATTATTAGTTCTCTTTAAAGTGCCCACTTTTCTCTCCCCTTTCAGTATAAGCACCTTGATACTTTCCGCAGCTTAACATTTCACAAGGCATACTCACTTGTTGATCTGAAGATACCTATGTATTACTCTCTTGTGCTGAAATTTGTAGCCAAGGAAAATCTACAAAAATACAAGGTAGTCGGGTCGATACTCTGATGGGGATCCTATTCCAAATGGTGTGAGGTCTAATTGGGACTTCACATTGGATAGACCACTTGGTTGACGGATTTCCAACACCATCAACAATGGCGCTAGGAGGAGGGCCATATGACAAGTTGTGCCCGTTAAGTTTGTTTTGAACCTCTTATATAAAATGGCTCATCCTCACATCTTACTCCCAGGGTGCTTCTCTAATTTATCCATTTGTCAATTTTCAATCCTCGATGAGCCGCTCTATCACTTGTCTCAGTTAAAGTTTGATGGTGAGGATGGAATATCCATAACCGAGCACATTTCGTATTTTCTTAAATTGTGTGAATCTTACGAAATTGATAATGAAGAGTTTTCTTGTGTGATTTTCTCCCTCACCCTTGAAGGTCATGTTGCCATACCTTACCACTTGCTTCCATCCATTCTTTTTGTCATTTCCTCAAGGAGCTTCATCAAGCCTTTGATAGGTATGATTACCGAGATGTCTATAAAAGAATCAACAAGCTTAGAATGAAGCCTAATGAATCGGTTAAGGATTTCTCTAATCGATTCCTTCGCCCACGATTATGAATTTACTAAAGAAGATACAAATTTGGATTTCTTGAAACAAAATTTTGATTATTTGGTTCATATCTCTTTGCATGGTGAATCCAAACCACCTTATGTCTCTTCTTCACTATCCCTAGTAAACCAAGAGAGACCCCTAATTTCAGAGGAGGAATTTACTACTCCTTTTGTTCCTTGTCCTCCTCCTTTTCTAGTTTCGATGAGGGTGCCTCCATGCGATGATAATGAAGTTGGGAAATCCACACATAAAATTCCTAATCCGTATTCTCATCCTCCTTCCACTTTTCATGATTCAAATTCAATGGAGGAAATCCCGGAATGGCTCATGAAGCTTAGGGTGAAGACTAACTCCTCCATTCCACAATATGATGTTATTGTTCATAACTCTAGTCTCGAATCTGATTTGGATTTTTTTTATCCTCTATCATCTACATGCCATGACTCTTTGTACCATGATCCACTTGATCAATCCTTTCCACCAGCTAGTTTTTCACACTCTCTTGATTTTCAAGTTGTTGGTCCATTTGCGATCAGGTTCAAGGTAGTCACATTACACAGGTAGAGTGATCCGGATTTTATGCAGGAATGCAATAGAATACACATATAACCATAGATACAAAGATGCAGTGGAATTAATGCTTCATTTTATTAATAAAACAAATGATTGAAATAAACAGCTAGGGCACTGGTAGGCTTATCTCTGAGAAGAGATGTGGCAGCTACAGGCCTCTGAACTGTGTTACAATGAAAAATTATGGAAATGAGCAGTGAGGGCACTGGTAGCATATCCCTAAGAAGCTATGTGATGGCTACAGACCCCTCCACTGTGCTACAGAACTGAAATGATGAGAACAAGCGAGCTAGGGAACTGGTAGCGCTTATCTCTTAGAAGAGATGTGTCGGCTACCAACCCCCTGAACTGTGTTACAATGAGGTTCGAAGGCATATTTATTTTTGAGAAACAATGTAAAATCCGAAATGTCCAAAAATCTAACCCTAGGAGATGAAGTGCTAAAACTGTGGGCCCCATTTGGGTAAGTTGGTGTTTCAACTTCCCAGGGACGTAACTTTGGCATCCGATCTCTGTTTGACGCACTCAATAGCTCATTATAAATATATATCCGAGTACAACTTTTGATGTGAGAAAAGTTGGTCCATGACCCCATGTTGCTCTCGGTTTTCCCAAAAAACGTCGTCTAGGGCCTCAAAATGGCTCTGGAAGTTTAGGACCCGAAAAATTGCTAAAAATAGTAAGTTCTATTGCAACTTACAAACTGAAAGAACAGATGGTGGGGGTTCAAATGGAATTGGTGGGTGGCCACCAATATCCACCTGGATCATTAAATCCCCAAAATGGCTCCGGGAGTGTAGGATCTGAAAACCTGCTAAAAATAGTAATATGTGCTGAAGCTGAAAAACTGAAAGAATTGATGTTGCGGGTCCAAATGGAATAGGTGGGTGGCCACCGATATGCACCTGGATCATTCCTCCCTCATTAGGAAGAAATGGTATCCATTGCGTTAAATTCCTCCCTTGGGGGGGAAATTCTACTGACCTTGGTATTGGATTTGTCTAGGATGTTGTGGACCTGTTGGCGGACGTCTTGGATGTAGATGTGTCGTCGGTGGGTAGTCGTTGAAGGATCTGGGAAAAGTTATCCATCATCGTGCTCCTTTTTTTCTCGAGGACCTCCTCGACCGAGATTTTGATAGGATCTCCTGCTCCCTTGTCTTTCTTTCCTTCCGCCATGGGGGGTCGTCAAGGATAGCGAGGTTGAACTCCTTATACCTTGGCCGCATTGGGGATATGAAAAGAAAAATAGAGAAAGAGTAGACCCGCTATGATACCACTGATCCAAATTTTATGTAGGAATGCAACAGAATACACATATAACCATAGATACAGAGATGCAGTGGAAATAATGCTTCATTTATTAATAAAACAAATGACTGAAATAAACAGCTAGGGTGTTGGTAGGCATATCTCTGAGAAGAGATGTGATGGCTACAGGCCTCTGAACTGTGTTACAATGAGAAATTATGGAAATGAGCGGTGAGGGAACTGGTAGTGTATCCATGAGAAGAGATGTGACGGCTACAAACCCCTCCACTATGCTATAGAACTGAAATGATGAGAACAAGCGAGTTAGAGCACAAGTAGCTCTAATCTCTGAGAAGAGATGTGTGGTCTACCAACCCCCAGAACTGTGTTACAATGAAGCTCGAAGGCCTATTTATTGTTGAGAAACAATGTAAAATCCAGAACGTCCAAAAACCTAACCCTAGGAGATGAGCGCCAAAACTGTGGGCCCCGTTTGGGCAAGTTGGTGTTTCAACTTCCCTGGTGTTTCAACTTCCCAGGGATGTAACTTTAGCATTTGATCTCTATTTGACGCGCTCAATAGCTTGTTAGAAATATATGTCCGAGGAGTACAACTTTTGGTGTGAGAAAAATTGGTCCATGGCTCCATGTTGCTCCCGTTTTTCCCAAAAAACGTCGTTTAGGGCCTCAAAATGGCTCCAGAAGTTCAAGACCCGAAAAACTGCTAAAAATAGTAATTTGTGCTGCAACTTACAAACTGAAAGAACTAATGGTGGGGGTTCAAATGGAATCGGTGGGTGGCCACCAATATCCACCTGGATTATTAAGTCCCCAAAATGACTCCGGGAGTGCAGGACCCGAAAACCTGCTAAAAATAATAAGTTGTGCTGAAGCTGAAAAACTGAAAGAATTGATGTTGTGGATCCAAATGGAATAGGTGGGTGGCCAATGATATCCACCTGGATCATAGAGCAGGAAGGTGAAAATTATTTCAAACGTTTTTCATTAGAGGAAATTTTAGCTTAAAAGTGCCCATGAAATTTCCACATGCATAACATGTAAACCAATCAAAATCCTTTAAATTTAAAAATAGGTACATGTGAATATTTAGGAGGAAAAATAAAAAAACTACTTTTTTTAATTTTATTTTTGGCTTATCTCATTATTGATTTACTCAAATTTGAAATGTAGACACTCATTGAATGTGAAATTGAATTTTCCATCTAACGAGTACCCATTATGTATACTTTTGAGAATACCCACATTGAAAAAAAATGAAGATACATTAAAAAAGTGTGTTCAACTCATTTTTTTTAATGTATATTCAATTTTTTTCAATGTGGGTCTTCTCAAAAGTATGCATAATGGGTGCTCATTGGATGAAAAAATTAATTTCATATTGAAAAAGTGTCTAAACATGAAATTTGAGTAAACCTATAAGGAAATAAGCCAAAAATACAATGAAAAAATGAATTTTCCTCTTTTACCTCCAAAATTCATAACCATTATTTTATTATTTTCCTATTATTTTATTAATTTTCCTTAGGACACCACTTTTTGGCTGAAATTTCCTCTAATGGAAATCCTCTGTGTGAAGATGATATTTTCTCATTCTTGGTTGATATCGAATCTGTTAATCTTGGTAGTGAATCTAATGAAATAAATTTGTTAAGATCCGCAGTCTTGCGAAACAATCATTCAGATGATGGTGATTATGTTGATGTATGCAATGACGAATGCCCAAGTGCATCAACTGATATTTCAATTTCTCAAGAAGATTTTAATTTAGATCTAGAATATGATTTACTCAAGGAAAATATTCTTATCGAAACTTCATCTTCATCTCACTATCCCTTGTGCTCTACCCTTTGTGTTGTATCTACTTGCGACAAAGATACTCCATGTTCTACAAGTTCTTCATCCGATGAGTTATCTTCTCAATTGACATAAGGAAGTGAGATTATCCATGACGAAAATGAAAATAGACAAATCATTGAGTATCCTTTCCATCCCGTATTATATCTTATTTTACATGAAGGCAACTCTCCAAATCAACTTGCTCATGAAATTTCTTTGATTCATACATCTCTATATTTGTGATTAGAAGAATTTTTTGACTTGATTAATCTGGTTGTCAAAGTTATAAAATCCGATCAAATCAATGACAAAGGTGGCTTCCATTTGGTTGATAGTGATCTCATTGAAATCAGTGAAAGAAGTTATCCTCACACCATGCATGATCTGGTTCAATCTTAAAATTGCGATTTTACAATCCTGGAAAGTTTCAAGACTTGTTAGGGAGTCGAGGCACTTGAACTTCCATTGATGGTTATGTCAGGACCTCGCAACTCTGGTAAGAACCCTGATTTGAGTTGGATCTGGTTTCTCTCGCAATATCTTTCTCTTTGAATGGTTTCACTAGATGTAAATTCCTTCTTGAAAGATGTTTGGTATTGCAGATGTAGTCTTTCGAGCTTTTAAGAATTTATTTCAGATCATATTCATGAATCTTCTTCAGTTGATTCATCTTCATGCAAGTAACTGGTATCAAACTCGGGTTTGGAATGTGTATCTCTCACATAGTCATGGAACTGTGAAGTTGATTATTCTAAAGATTATATTTAGCCAAATGAGTCATACCTGCCACATCCTTTTGAAAACAATAAGCTCCTGATCCTTCTTATGTATATTCTGATGCTAATATTTTTCTTCATCACACCTAAAATCCTCTTGAGCTCCAACGAATGCATGGACTATTTGACGAACAAAATTCTCCTTCACTCATTTTACCCTGATTGGTCTCATGTTTTTATTGTACTTACGTTTTTTTTTAATTCTTTCGACGATTACGTTTCTAGTGCAGTATGTAACCAGTTACAAGAAAACAATTTGTTACACTTATCACGCGAGGAAGATTATTCTATTATGCAAAGAATTTGTGAAACTATTCAAATTAATTTACCCTTGTTAATTACAAACTGGAAATCTAATGTTTTAGCGCATCTGATCATGATTCTGTCTCTGATGAATATCATCCAACTTACTATTTTCCCATCAACACATCCAATGAAATTTTTTTTACATCCCGATATCACTCTGGCAGATTTATAAGGTTGAAGAAGAAACCCCAACAAAGGTAACCACAAACTAATCTTTTGGCTTGGTATCTAGCCCTACCAAAACGGAGAGGGCTCTCTCCACAAGGTCACAACCAAGAGGGTCGGATGAATTATGGTTTTAGGCTAGTTATGAGTACAGGGGTTTTGATTTGATTTGATTGGGTTGTTGGATGAGGATATTAGGTCAAAGAGGCTAGGTCAGGGCAAACATGATTAGGGTTGCAGAGATTCAATGGGGCAAGGTAGGTATAAAGGCTAGCACATTAGGGTTCTTAGGATGCAATGATTCAGACAGGTGAGGAGCTAGGAAGAGCATGAAAGATGAATTATTCCTAAACTGAAAGAAAGATGAACAAACCATGAAAACTTTCCCAAAACAGAGCATGTGAGATGAATTATGTTTCTCTAACTTGAAACTCATCATACAATAGACAGGAAATGGAAAATGGACCAACAATACATTCATACAAATGAAACAAGAGAAGAAACAATGCTAGACAACCATACCATAGGTATCCCAAAGAAATAGCTGCAACACTTTTATTAAGCTCCTACCAAAATGATTACAATAGAGTCTCTGATCAATATGCCAACATCCAACTGATTTCAACCTGTGAAATGACTGAAACATTACATTATATAGGCCTCAAAACCACTTTATATCATCCTCAGGGGTTGAATCCCTGAGTTGAGGAAGAGATCCACAAAAATCTGAACTGATAGCTGGAGTGTAGGGAGGTCCAAGTGACTCCTCCCTAATTACAATGAAACTGATTCTGTTGACTTCATTATGACATTTAACCAATGTATTTACCCCTAGATAACTTATCCACATCATATTTACATTTACTTTTGTCAATTACATAGGTAAAATCATCATTTCCCAAGATAAAAGTAAAAAATGCAGTGAAAATTTCAAAATATCAGACATTTTTCAAGCGCGCTATTTTTGTGCCAGACACACCCTCTCTTTGCCAAGAGTGCCCTCCATGTTGCAGGCCACTTTTGGCAGCCTTTTCAGTGTCAAAATTGGGCTTAGGATGGCTTTATGGAAATCCTATCTAGTCTACTTTCCAGATATGTATTTAGTTTTCAGAATGGAGTTGATTTGCCTTATCAAAAAGTGATTCTCTCACAGTTGGTCAGGCATGAAACACCAAGGAAAAACAGGAGGTAGAACATTCATTTTTTGTGTGTTTTTTCACCTTTTCACCTGCCAGTTATCCAAAACAAGGCTAGCAAAGTTGCTGACTTTGATGTATTCATCATTTTTCATCTTCTAGTGATCTTTATTTGGCCAGAAAGTGCCTCAAACAAGAGCACAACGCCTAGGGTGCTGCACTCCTGATAGTTCAACTGTCACAAGACTGTCTAGGAATACACAAAAATTTAAAATTTACAAAAAATTGACCCAAATTTTTTTCAAATTTTGTTAATTGGTTGTTGATGATGTGGTTAGGCATGGAGTGAGGTTTCAGCTAGTATTTCAAGCCTCCTTTCCTCTTCTTTCATGGTTAGAGCTTCAATTTGTGCATTGGCTCTTTTAAGATTTGACCTTGCAATTTTGTTTTTCTTGGAATAGTGCTTGTCCCTCTTTCTCAATATATCATTGTCTATATTCGCCTTCTCTAGATGCTGGTTAGCCCTGTCAAGCCATTTCTCCCGGTTCTCATTGACTACCACTGCAAATTGTTCATTCAAAGTGAGTTTATTAGCAAGCTTAGCCTCCTTTTGCCTCTCTAGTTCTAGAGCTCTTTTCAGCCCTCTAGTCCTAGGCCTTCTCCTTGGCACTTTCTCTTCTGCCTCATTGGTTTCACCATATGTTTCTAATGTCTCTTCAAGAAAGACTTAGATTTTTTTGCCTCTCTTTGAGCTTTGATGAATTTCACTTCATCAATGACATGTTTGGTCTTTAACTGTCGGTTCTCTTACTCAAGAAAGTTAATGGAAAATTTAGATCTCTCACGATTAGTTTGTATCTCCTTTATCTTGGCTTCTTTCTCCTTGATGACTATGCTAGTGATATCATCATCATCATGCTCATCTAGGTTAACAAGGTCAAAATCATGTTCTGTCTCATGGAGGTCCTCCTCATGTCTGATCTCTGCCTGAATCTTTGCCTCTGTCATCTTTTGCTTCCCTTTGTCTACCCGATTTTTCGATGTAGAAGGCAAGGACCCTTCCACTATGTGCGGAGAAAACACATGCATGTGTCCTCTATGGTATGTTTTTGCCAATAGATCTATCTCATATTGCTTAGTATTTTGAGGCTTACTGATCTCAACTCTGCTATGTGACCCAGTATCAATGTGAAATGGAGATGATGGTGGTGAAATGGGTGAAGGAGACTGATCTGATGATGATGCATGAATTGTGGGCTGAGATGGAGGAATGGATGTGGAAGGATGACATGATGAAGGCACATCTTGGGCATGCTGAATAGGTGGAGTAGTGAATATGTCATTAGCTATGAAATTACTCCATGAAATGTTCAGTTGTTTGAGGTGATGGAGGACTATGATCTTGATGAGGGAGTGGTGAAAAATATATTTCATTTGGTGCTCATATTCTCTCTTTTGGAAAATATATTCCATATTGTCAATTCTCTGGAAGAGGTAATAAGGTATGTTGAGCATCTTGACCCTTGTGAAGTGCATTAGTAGACAGATATGATAGGTGTAAATTCTAAAGAACCTACCTTCACAAGAAAAGCATTTCATGATGATTTTCATCATGGGGGCATATCTGTCTAGGAGGTAAGAGAAAGAAAAAATCCCCTTTCTTTCATTCTTGTACCTAGGTTTGATGTATGGCTCAAAGTAATGCTCCTCCAAGTATTTTTGCTTGAACCATTTTTCCCCAACATTTGGGAGTCTGGTGGCAACTCATATGATGGCAGTGGACACAGTGAAAGTGACACCAACAAGGGTTTCCTGGTTTTCATGGAGATTGGAGATGAATAGTCTGCTCAACATAGGATGATGTTGTACCCTTTGTATTTTCTCACAGAATTCAAAACATCCTACATGCTTAAAACATGTCACAGTCATGGGACAAGCCATTAGTTCCCTAGTATTTTTGGGCTCAAGTATAGGGATTCTCCCTCCTTTGTTTGGCCTCCTCTCCTTTCTTTCTTCTCCCTCACTATATTTTATGTTATTTTCTTCTTCCATAGGTGTCTTATTGTGAAAAACCTAGGGAGATGAAATGATAATGAAAAATGAGTTTTGGGAAGTGGGAATGGGATGGGGAAATTTAGGGAGATGGGGGAAGGGGTTTATGAAATGAGGGAGGTGACAAGAAGTAGTAATGATAAGGATTTTTGGATAGCAGATTTAATTACAGGTCAGGGATTTGGGAGCCTAGGCAGATGAAGCACTTAGGTCTTAGGGTTTCAGGGGAAAAGGGCTTAGGGAAAGGGGATTATGATATAGTTTTTTATGGGAAAGGTCAATTATGATATGGGAAGGGAATGGAAGTGCTAGGGAGTAAAATTCAGGTAGGTAGTTAGCACAGGCATGAACTGAAAGGCAGGTAGATCAATTCCTAAACCGAAAGGCAGGTAGATCAATTCATAGCGATAGAGTTGGTTCTAATGGATGAATCATATCGTCAAGACTCGGCCGGAAGAAAAGGTAATAGCGGTACCCGGAAGGTAATAGTTGTACCAAGAATACTTCTTCATAAGGGAAGGGAAGATAGGGTAAAGGGGGTTCCTAGTAAAGGTTATAAATGTTTTCCCCCGTCTCATAATCTGATCTGATCAGTTCTGGCTGTAATTCATGAATCCATAGGATAGTTCCCCACTTCGTGGAGTTGGTTCTGTCTATAGGATAATGACGTAATTACATATATAATATCTATCATGAATGACTGGAAGAAATGGAAGAAGTGAGCGAAAGCGAAGAAGATTCTCCATTTATTTGAAAGAAAGAGAGTTTTCTGTTCAAGCTTAAGCCGGTAGAGTCAGGCCCTAAGGTCACTTGCCATAGAGTGAAAGCCAGTATAACCTATTTCACGCAGGTCCGGTAGTCTCATTCATGCAGGCAGGTCCAGTTTGAGGTGCACCCAGAGAGGAGAAAAGGCTTAGATGCTCGCCGGGTTCTTTAGGCCGCCATCGATTTATCTCTCTATTTCCTAAAAAATAGAGGTTACGAACGATGGCGGCTCCCGACCAAAGGAGGGACGGAGTCACTCACTATTCATATGGTGAGGGGGAGGGGCCCCAAAATAGAGGAACTTGAAGAACAGTAGGCCGCCATCGACTCACTATTCATATGGTGAGGAAATCTCTAAGTACGCCTATTAAGAAAGCGTAATTACATATATAATGAATGAATGGCTGCATTTTCGGCATTCGAAAGGTGCGAAGCCGCTTGTCCTTTTGAGGAAAAGGGAATTTTATGCTCAAAATAGATCATACTCAAAAACAAGAGTTTGATCCTGGCTTAGAACGATAGCGGGGTAGAGTAATTGGTCGACTCGTCAGGCCCATGACCTGAAGACTGCAAGTTTGAACCCTGCCCCCGCCTCCCAAAACGAGATCTAACACAGGGTCGATCAGTAAGGTCCTTTCTTTCCCAGTCCAGGCTTTATTGGAGATGAGGAAGTGAAGACTTAAGGTGTATAACGTATTGACTTTGAGGTACGTAGTCGCTCGACTGTTAAGGCCGCCATCGTGCGTAAGCATGGCTCGACCAACGGGGTGAGGGTGAGCCAGCCGAACTCTCGACCACCGGGCCGCCATCATGCGAAGCATGGCTCGACTGGCCGCCATCATGCTACAGCATGACTCGACCACCGGGCCGCCATCATGCGAAGCAGGGCTCGACTGGCCGCCATCATGCTACAGCATGACTCGACCACCGGGCCGCCATCAACTTGAAGAACTAAAAGGCCGCCATCGCCGCCATCATCTTTTCATAACGTGAAAACGCCTGGCCCTGGCAGTAAGCATAATATCGTATACATCATATCTCGATACAATATCCCATGCTTTCCGTTGGTAAACGAATAACCGACCACCCGAAGCCCTATATATTCTTTATCCCTATACCTTGACTACTTGTACGAGAGTCTATTTCTGGATAGATATAATATAGGAAAGGGAATAAATAGAACCAGAGAAATGATGCCCCAACCGGATAAATCCACTTATTCCACACAATTCTTCCGGTTATGCCTGATCTTCCTCACTTTTCATATTTCCCCATGCCGTGATGGAGTACCTAGGATCAGCAGAATTTCCAAACCACGGAACCAACTGGTTCCACACCAACAAAGGGGGAAGCCCCGCAACGACCCCAACAGTTTGGAAGAGATTTCGGGAAGAGGTTTTAGCACCGGTGTATCCCATATGTACTCCAGTTTATTCGAAGTATCCCAGTGGTGTAACGCCGCCGACTTACTGGGGAGGAAGAATAAAATCACTTATATATCCCGTTTCGGAGAAATAAGTGGCTCACGGATAATGGAGAGAAACATCCCATATCTGATTCCGAAGTATTCATATAGCACTTATCCCAATCCTCTATCTGGATGGAGGATGACTTGTTGGGATAACATAATGCTAATCCATGTTTTACACGGCCAAGTGAACATCGTTTGTTAAGTCGTTAAGTTTGGAAGAGCCAGACCTTTTCTGTCTTTATTTGTTCGATCAATAAGGGCGGGCGAAGCGTAGAATGCGAGTTGGCGGTGTAAAACGATGGATTGCACTGCGTGCTTCAAGGATGCTATCTACAACGAAGGAAGTAACTTCGGTGAAAGATGCCAAAAGTGATGTTGTTGGAAAACATGATTCCAGTAGCATGCCTCAATCTGTTCTAGTTGCAAGAGAGAAAATAGGCCACCTGCCTGGGGATAAGCCTTCATTGAAGTACAAGCCCCGGAAAGCCACAGGACCAAATGAGGCAGACGATCATAAATAAACTGAAAACATCTACTGTGAAGGACGGTCAGACATTGTACAGTCTGCTCAGCTGAGGGCTGAAAATCTGACAGCAAGGAAACTAGGACTTATGCTTCTTAGCCAACTGGTTATTAAGCTATTGGGCCTAATAGTCTATATTCTACTGGTCCTAGATCATATGATCATCCCCCCCATTTACCTGGATCCGAATAAGCCCCTATTGACGGGGGCTCGCCGCCATCCGCGGAGCTCAAAATAGTTGACTCGAGGATAATCTCCCATTCCGGGCAAGTGGAACGGAATGAAGCAGCTTTGCTCAGAAGCGTTGAGCAACTCATGGCCGGGGGTCAAAAAGCCCGAGGAGCGCGAATTCGTTACACAAGCTCTCATGAGCTTGTCTAACTCTTCTGATCCCGCAATACTAATAGGATAGGAAAAGATTTCTATATTACATAAAGGCCGTTTTCTTGAACTTACCTATTGATCGCTAACTCCCATGCTTTTGTCCATTTTCGCCATTATTGCTCGCTCTGAAATAAAAAGGAGCGAGCAAAGACAAGTCTTTCGAGCTATCTCGCTCGGGAGCAAGAAGTACAGGAAGGAGATGAAATAAAAGTCTTTATTACGCCAAACAGCCCACTTGAGCAATCTGCCATTATCCCATTTTATCCTATGAATATAGGAAACTTGTATTTCCCATTCACAAATCCATCTTTGTCCATGCCGCTAACTATCAGTTCAGTCTTGCTCTTGGTTCATTTCGTTACTAAGAACGGAGGGGGAAACTCAGTACCAAATGCTCGGCAATCCTCGGTAGAGCTTATTCATGATTTCGTGCTGAACCTGGTGAACGAACAAATAGGTGGTCTTTCCGGAAATGTTAAGCAAAAGTCTTCCCCTCGCATCTCGGTCACTCTTACTTCTTCGTCATTTCGTAATCCCCAGGGTATGATACCATATAGCTCCACAGTTACAAGTCATTTTATCATTACTTCGGGTCTCCCATTTTCGATTTCTATTGGAATTACTATAGTGGGATCTCAAATACATGGGCTTCATTTTTCCAGCTTCTCATCACCCGCAGGAGTACCACTGCCGTTAGCACCTTTCTCAGTACTCCTTGAGCTAATCCCTCATTGTTTCCGCGCATCAAGCTTAGGAATACGTTTATCCGCTAATATGATGGCTGGTCATAGTTCAGTAAAGATCCCAAGTGGGTTCGCTCGGACTATGTCATGTATGAATAATATTATGTATTCCATAGGAGATCCGGGTCCTCTATCAATAGTTTTTGCACCGACCGGTTCGGAATTAGGTGTTGCTATATCACAAGCTCATGTTTCTACAATCTCAATTTGTATTTACCCGAATGATGCTACAAATCCTCATCAAAGGTCCTTTCAGGACCTTATTTTTCGCTCTGCTCAGGTAAGGCCAAGGCCCGGAGGGACTCGATTGAGGTTACGAAATTGAGGCCCGGTAGGGACTCGACCGAGGTACCAAGGGAGAGGAAATAATTACTTTTTATAATTGAGAAAAAGCGAGGTTTCTGCAGGGTGCGCGTGCTCCCCTTCTCTAAAGTCGTCCCTCTTGGTTGCAAAAGTAGTGACTAAGAGATGGGTCAAAACTAGAAAGGCAAGGGGGACCTTTATATATCATTTCGACAGAAAGATTGAAAGGAAGGTAAAAGTGGCTTTCCGTCTATTATTTCCCCATATTGGGGATACTTTCCATTTATACAAAGATCACTTCGACAATATAACTTTTCCTTGACGAATTACAATTCCCTAGTAATGTGGTTATCTTGCATCCTAAAGGTCCCGCCTCTAGAGAGGACGGGGACAAAACACAACATAATTTTGTAGGTCATAGTTTCACCCCCACTAGTTTCAGTCGTTGAAGCCGTTGAAGAACCAGTGGATTAACCACCATCAGCAATAGTAACAGAGGCAGATGCAAAGATAGCAACAATAGATTCAGTAGTTAATCCAGTAGCTAGGGCAATAGAGCCGGTTGTTTACCTTGATTCAGTCGATCCACCAGCGTAAGCAGATAAAGCATAGGGGTGTCAACTGCAGGGGCACCAGTAGTAGAAGTAATCATATATAGTATCCAATCCAACAGCACCAAAGGAAGCAGGAGCAAAGCCAGGACTTGCATTCGAGCAAACACCAGAAGTAAGGACAAAAGCACCTCGCCTAGAAGCAGATCCAAATCGAGTTGATCGAGATCGATACCCCATAAGTAGGAGAGAAGGAAGCATAGGTGGCAGCGGCTAGAGCATTAGTTATTGATCCAATTCCAAGACCAGCGGCATACCTTTCTTTAACCTGTGGAATATCCAGTTCCAAGTATAGATTCACCACTGGTGCTGTTGGATCGGATACTATATACGATGCATGCTTAACCTTTGCTTCTCTTGCCTCTGTTGCCTACCTGTGCCCCACCCTGACAGAGAGCAATTTACCACGAGCTATCAAGAAACGAGCTATAAGGGGGGTATAACTGGGCAGATAAACACGAGTTTTTACATCTTATGGGTCTACCTTAACAGCAAAGAAGAACGCACATTACACACCCCACCTTCATCCCAGCAATCGTAATACCCTACCCCACAATCGAGGGAATAAACCAGTCGGGGTAAGGCACTAAGGAACTAGTTGGGTCATCGATAGGTTATCAATCAATCCAGGTAAGGCGGGAAAGCCAAAGGTAATAGGATCCATTCTAGGTGGCGTGGAGTGAATTCCGTGATTGATTCACCTATAGCCTATCTTCCTTCCCTAATAACTACCTTTACCTAGTTGTTAGTTAGGTGGGCAGGATTAGCTTTACCTAGTTGTTATTAGCTTAACCTAGTTGTTTGAAATGTAATTGGGGATTTTACAGTGGTACTAGGGTTTCAAGCTCAAAATAGACACCAAATATTTTAAGCAACTTCAAACACCTTTGAAAATGCAACTGACAAGGAGAGGGATGGTGTTTTACACCTTACTTTCTTGCTTGGAGGTCAAATGCAACATTTGCTGAAGATTGAAGGTGATGGCATGTGTTTTGGAGCTCCCTGAGCATTTTAGGGCAAGCACACAGTGAAAAAAATAGGCACACCCTCTCTTTTCTAGGAGCACATCATACAATGCAGGTGCGCAACGTAATACACAGGAGCACCCTCCTTCTGCCGGGAGCACAGTGTTGCCTCTATTTTGCAAATTTTGCCCTCTTTCTTGGATTTTTGTGCTTTTGCGGAGGTTGATCGATGATGGAAAGAAAAAATGAGATTTGTTTTGATGCCCTTTGGGTTTAAATACTTTGTGGGTTTTGATTTTGATGACTTTAAAACCCACTTTTTCAATGTTCAATTTAACTTTTGAAACCTTGCACAATACCCTTACACTTTTGGACTTTTTTCTTTCAACATTTGAATCAGTTGATGGACTAAGAACTCTTGCACTTTAACATTGCTTTGTTTGGCATATGGAACTGAGTTGGAAACTTTGGGAAACTGAGTACTTATTACATATAATGGACATAAAATTACATCTATGTTTTTTGGAATAAAATTACATTTGGGAATGAAACTCACACTTGAAATAAAAATTACAAATTTGGAAACCATATTTACATACTTGAAAATCCTCTTTAGATGGTAAAGGGATATTATTTGGATCACTCTGATACTTTTTCTGACCTTATGCAATGAAATGGTGTTTTATTTGGACCTTGAAGAATGAAACCTAGAGACCTAATGAAGACTTTGAGTGACTAGACTTCATGGTGACCTGAATGACATAATGACATGATGAAAAAGGCTTTCATGATTGAAGTATGCTCAGCAAGACATGAAGGTGGGCCAGCAAGTATGAATTTTTTAGGAAGAGTGAAATTTTTTACTAGGGCTACCATCAGTGAGTAAATTTTTGAATGAAAACCTAGGTGAAATGACAAAAATGTCTAAGCGTGACCCTAAAATTATATGAAAAGAGTGTTTTTGATCACTAATGGCAAGATGAAAATACTGACACTAACACATCCTTTGATATTTATGGTTTAACATTTCACTATCTAGGCACTTGTCAAGCAGTTGAAGGCACTTTCGAACTCGTTGTTGGTTATGTCAAATCCTCATTGTAACGACATGTCTGCTGAATATGATCAGATATATTTTCCCTCGCAAGATTTTCATCATAATCCCCTACCTCTGATTGAAAATTTACTTTTTCAAAGATTTCAAGGTTTTCAAGAGGGTTGTCACGGATTTTATGATCCAGTCACTAAATGGTTGGAGAAATGTTACCTGGAAAGCTCTAATGGAAATAAAAAGTTTTGATATTTCCTCATGTTTGTTAAGGAATTCGGTGTATATGAAGACACATTCACAAGAAGCTTCAGAGGTTTGTTGAATGATGGTTTTAATAAAAAAGGTAAGAATGTGAACTGGTTAGAAGTAGTGATTGTGGCCTATCTTTCTGCTCACAAGCAAGGCCTTCAGATTTTTGTGCAAGTTATTCAAACTCTTATATTTTCTGTTGCACAATGCTTTATATCAATTTTAATTGATCGTATCTTTGTGTATTCAAGTCGGGAGAAACTATGGTGGCTTCATTGGAAAGTTCATTATATGTGTCTGTGACCTTCTAGTTGTTTAGGTTAGGAGTAGGACTAGTTGCATTCTAGTTTTCCCTCTCTTGCACTAATTCCACACTTGTTCTCTTTAGTCTTTCTTGTCTTTTCTTACTTTTTTTTTGAATCATGTTTTGGTTTAGCCCCCTTTGTCTTGTGCTTTTGTTTTTCTTCCTTGCTGTGTCGTGTCTTTTCCTTTTGTTCTATCAATAATAATTTGCATGAAGGGTGCCCTATTTGGGCTCAAAAGAAAATGTGGCGAAATATAAAAGGAATTTGTGACACTGCAACATTTGGCTAACTCTTTGTCCTTATTCCTTGTCTTAGTTACACCTTTTGGTCGATGATTTTTCAATGGAAAATACGATCCTTGTTTTAGGAAAGCCTTGTGTCAAACCATGATATCCATGTCTATTCTGGAAACCTCATGCCTGCACTTGGGTTTTATGTTTCAGTATTTTGCTAATCTAATAAAGTAGAAAAGGACAAGGGGAACATATAAACGAGAAAACCAATATCAGAGGTCTTACATATGCTTCTCTAAAGGGACAAACTCTCCTAATCTCAATAAGTCAGGATCCCTCTTCCACCCATTAAATAAATAAGTTCTAATGCATAGTCCTATATAACATAAATAAATAAAGGTGAAATAAGAGAAAGGCTTCTTGCACAGAGAGGTGAAGCAAGCAACTTTGTCAAGGTATTGTCTAGGCCTGATGGCAACGGAGCAATGTTTGTGTCCCTGAAGTGACTATGTCAGGGTACTGTCCAAGCCTACTGGCAGCGTAGCAACATCAGAGATGAAAAAATATACTATGAAAATCTAAAGCTCGAGAAGGAAAATCAAGTGACTATGATTTGCAACAAAAATCGATGGTTTTATGTGAAAGGTCGTACACAGAATTCGTCTTGCAATTATGACAGTATCAAGAACTCTCATGACAAAGAATATTTAACAATGATGAACTTTATATACATGTCATGCTCTATATAACAGTAAAACTTACAATGATGATAGTATGACATGTACAAGTGATATATTCATAATGCCAGTAAGATGATGACTTAACTATGATGCAAAATAGAGACCTGTGACATTATTATTTTTTATGATTCAATGATAGTGTGAATACAGTAACCTAGTTATTTGACAGCGGCCCAAGGACATGATTGCAATGACCTTGATGACACTATGGTTTTACCCTTGGCATAGTAGTAACATTTATATCCTTGATGTATGTATGCTTACAACTGTGAAATTGAGATGATGAGACTGAGATACTTGTATGGAAATGTGTGCATGAAAGAAGGTGTTGTAGTGGTTAATACTTGTCTTGTAGGTGGCAGAGATCAACATTGAATGAAGACGATTGTTAATGAACAATTGTTGTTGAATAAGCAAAAAGAAGTATTGTTGTCTTGAATTGTTGACAATAGTATTGATGCCTTGGAAGTATATAGAAATGATGACAAACAATTATTTGATGAAAATAATGGGAAATGGTGAAGTGTACTAGTAGTAGAACAATGGACCGCAATGATAGATAGATAGGCAACAATGATTATTTGTGATAGAAGTGGTTGCAACAGTGGATTATGGAAACAACAATGGTGATGACAACAGAAGGTGTGGAAATAGATAGAGGTGGCAGAGGTAGCAACAATATTAGTTTGTAACTGGGCCATTATCCTTGGTACAAGAACCCAACCTTCAGGGAGAATTTGCTTCCATCCAATATTTCTAGTAAAACCTTGGGAGTCTTGCACTTCCTTCCACGACAATCTGGTAAATTGTTGTATGCACATCGTACATAATACAATGCTTTGTTAAAGCCAAATCTTGTGTATTGTCTCTTTGTTGGTTTATGTTCTATTTTGATGTGATGATTATCTAAATCATCATAATGATTTAATGACTAACTAACAAATTGTAAAATAAAGGAAATAACGATTCACCCCCCTCTCAGTGTTTCCAACAATTGGTATCAGAGCATGTCCTTCAGTGGAAGCTTAACGGATTGAAGGTAGATCCATAACATTCAGAATTTATTGACGAGATGACTGTTGATTCTGAAGAAGATGTAAAAACCCTAAAATACAAGGTTAAAGTTATAACATGTGACTGGGAGAGGTCCAGAACCTTGTATGGTTTCTGTCATAAAAAACATGAAAAACTGAAGGCTGAAAAGAAGAATATTGAGGAAAGTATTCAAATTACTATTGTTGACAATATCCAGCTTCGAGCTCAAATCAATAAGCTACAATCATTTGAAAAGGAGAAGGAAATTTACGAAGCCAAGAAGGAAGTGGAGGATCTCAAAATCAAACTGCTAGAGGTAAACGATAGGGAAATAACTTTGAGAAGCCATCTCAAGGAAAAAGAAAAAGAAAATCCAAACAAATGGAACAAGTAGAATAAATAAATGCAGATCACCTCCTTGAAGAGAGAACTTTAAGAATCCAAAATAATTGAGTATTTCTTAAGAAGTCAGATGAAGCAGGAGGAACGAAAACATGAGCAGGAAATTGTCACTTTCAGAGCTTAAGTAAACAAACTGAAATAGAAACTGAGAAGTTTACATGTCTTGGAAGACATCATCAATTGTCAGAGATCACCACTCATCAAGACAGGTCTTGGATATATTGGTGAGTCCTCACATTCCAATAATGAAGAGCAACCACATGTCAAAGAAGATGAAGAGCAACCACAAGAAGAGAAGCCTCATCCCAATGATGACGAAATACCACATGAAGAGAAGTCTCATCCCAATGATGAAGAACAACCACAAGAAGAGAAGAAGCATGAAAGAAAGTCCTATCCCAAAAATGAAGAGAAACCACATGTCAAGGAAGAGAAAAAGTCTTATGAAATAAAGTACCATCCCAAAAATATGTAGGAATTTACAGGGTAAGTTCCTTAGATCAAGAACCAAAGGTCACCGCTCACAAACAGATCACAAATCAGTACACCAGTATAATCACGTGGTTAAAACCCTCAAAGAGGGAAACAGTCCACGACCTGAGCCAACACGGTCACTTCAGGAAATTTATTAATATAAAAATAAAAATTACATATGTTTCTCTCATAACTGGTTACCGGAAAAATTACCCTCCATGCTCTTTAAATAGAGATCATGGACCAATCGGGTGTTAAGCCACGGATCAAGTGTAGTTAATACCGAGGTGAGAGATAATCGTTGGATCACTACAAATTGTGACCGTTGAATTATAAGTTACAAATGTACATGGTAAAGAAACACACTTTACCTAACTCTACACTAGACTAAGTGATTCTTAACTATTTCCTATGTGTCGGAATATCCTAACATCCCCCCTTAAGAATAACTAGGGATAGGATTGAAGGATTTACAAAGGTGACACAAAAGGAGCCTATTTCCTATGTGTCGAAATATCCTAACATCCCCCCTTAAGAAAAAATTGGGATAGGACTGAAGGATTTACAAGAATGACACAATAGGAGAAGGAAGGAGGCATTAGAGCCTATCCCCCCTTAATGACAACTTTCCTAAACTCCAAGCATGGATCGAAGTTTAGTAAACTTCGCTTCTATGAGAGCCTTCGTAAAGATATCGGCTACTTGATCATTGGTTGGACAATACTGCACTTCAAGAACACGATCATGAATGAGCTTTCTGATGAAGTGTATGTGGAGTTCAATGTGTTTCATACGCTGATGTTGAACTGGATATTTACATAGCTGAATGGCACTCTAATTATCACACCAAAGTGTAGTTGGATGCTGCTGATGGAGACCAAATTCAGACAAAATCTGATGAAGCCACATGGCTTCCTTGCTGGCTTCAACTGCACCACGATACTCTGCTTCTATTGAAGAAAGAGAGATGGCACTTTTTTTCTTACAAGACCAAGTAATAGGTCCTGAACCAAGACTGAATACATATCCTGCAGTAGACTTTCAATCATCAGGGTCACCAGCCCAATCAGAATCAGTGAAACCAATCAACAATGGGGATGCTCCTGCACTGTAATGAATCCCGAACTGAAATATACCTCGAATATATCGAAGTATTCTTTTGGCTGCTTTCCAGTGAATTTCATGAGGTTGGTGCATAAACTGAGAGACAAGACCAACGGTAAAGGAGAGGTCAGGACAGGTATGGGTTAGATACAGAAGTTTACCAACAAGTTGATGATATAAGGTAGCATCAACTTCAGAGGTAGTACAATTGATTGAAAGCTTGACTCCAGACTGAAAGGGAGAAAGGGAAAGCTTATAGTCTTCCATGTGAAAATGGTGTAGAAGATCACAGGCATACTTATACTGAGAGAGGGTAATGCCTTCCTTGGATTACAAGACTTGAAGACCAAGGAAATAATGCAAGTGTCCTAAGTCTGTCATTTCAAACTTATTTTTGAGGCTAGACTTCACATGGTTTATATGGTTTGGATCACTACCAGTAAGGATAAGATCATCAACATAAAGAACAAGGATGGTGAAGGAATTACCCACTTTCTTAGTGTAGACAGTGTTGTCAGAATGACACCTAGAAAAGCCATTATCTAAGAGAAATCTATCCATTTTGGCATACCAAGCCCGAGGAGCTTGTTTGAGACCATAGAGAGACTTCCTAAGGTGACAAACAAGGCTGAAGTCTTTTTGGATAAAGCCAGGGGGTTGTTCCATGTAGATTTCTTCATGCAAATCTCCATGTAAGAAGGTGGATTTAACATCTATATGATGGACTTCCCATTTAAAGGAGGTAGCAAGGGAAAGAACAAGGTGGATAGAATTCATTTTGGCAATAGGGGAAAAGGTTTCAGTATAGTCAATGCATTCAACTTGTGAAAATCCTTTAGCAACAAGACGAGATTTATGTCTATCCACCTTTCCATCTGGTCCAAACTTGCTTTTGTAAACCCATCTGCATTTGACAATATTTCTTCTTTTTGGAAGAGGAACAAGATCCCAAGAATTGTTTGCTAATAAGGAACGATACTCTTCATTCATAGCTTCATCCCAATCTAGATGACCGGAGGCTTCTTCAAAGGTTTCTGGATCAATTTTTTTTGGAACTTGAGCTAATAAGGAAGAGGCTCTTTCGAATTGAGAACGTGTACGTCGTCGATCGGCAGGGTCACCTGCAAGAGAACCTGTTACATCCCGAGTAGAGCGGACCCATCTTGGAAGCGGTGGAGTATAAGGAACAATTTCACGAGGTGGAGGAGGATTTTCATCCCCGCTGTCATCATCTGAACTAGAAGGAATGCTATTAAAAATAGAAGAGAGAGAGAGAGGTGGCACATATGCTAAATCAGGCTCGCAGGCCAAAGGTGGCACACCCGCCGAACTAGGCTCACAGGCCAATATATTTTCATCAAAATTTACATCTCTTCTAATGATTATATTTTTAGATTTTGGTTGAAGAAGTCTATATCCTTTGACATTTTCAGAATATCCAACAAAAATACATTTTTCACTCTTAGGTTCTAAGGCTTTATGTTTCACATCTAGAATATGGGCCCAAGCATCACTTCCAAAAACACGAAAGTGACTTACATCTGGTTTGATTGAGCGCCAAGCTTCTTCTGGAGTTATATTCTTTAAAACCTTAGTAGGAGTGTGATTTACTATGTATTTTGCACAGTTAATGGCTTCTGCCCAAAAATTGAGACCAAGCCCTTTAGATTGAAGCATACAATTAACCATTTATTTTAAGGTGCGATTCTTCCTTTCAGCTACACCATTTTGCTGTGGAGTATATGGAATAGTATGTTGCAATTGAATTCCATGCTCAATGCAGAAGTTGATAAATTTGTTGTTAACATATTCTCCGCCATTTTCTGATCTTAACTTAATAATTTGATGTCCAGATTGTTTCTCAACAAAGGCCTTAAAGGCCAAGAACATGTTAAAAACTTCACTCTTGAGTTTTAAGAAATATACCCAAGTGCGTCTGGAAAAATCATCAATGAAAGTTAAGAAGTACTTGCAACCAGAGAAATAAACAACAAGAAGTGGACCACATAAATCACTGTGCACAAGCTGCAAAGGGGTTGAAGTGTGCTAAGAGGCATGTTTGTCAAAACTATCCTGATGATGTTTTTCGAGTACACATCCAGAGCAAACACCATCTCGGCAAGATACCATAGGAACGCCCGTCACCATATTTTCCTTACATAGAGTTTGAAGAGAGCGATAGTTTAAGTGATCAAATCGCTCATGCAAAAGTTTGCTCACATCATCATTATGAGCAACAAAAACAGAGGGAAGAGAGGATGACCCAAAGTTTTCAGACTTATACAACCTTGTGGAATCATCAAAAATTCCAGTAGATAAAATATGTGTAGGATCTTTGAGGTCCTTGTGTTAGGGTCCTGTGATTTGGCTGATTGGCAAGCCAAGTGATAGGATAACATCAAACCAATCTTTGGAGCCCAAGGACCTAGCCTTCCTGGACTCAGAGAGGGCTCTCTCTATTTGTGTAAGGGATATCTGTGTGTTTGCTTCTTGTGTTTCTGATCTTAGGCTAGTTATGAAGTAGGTTTTTGGTTTTTTTTTAGGTTTGTGAGGGATGAACTGATCAAAGATTAAGATAGATAAAAAGATTGTCAGATTAACTGGGCTATGGGGTCGAAAAGGTCAAAAAATATTTCAGATGGTGATACAAGGTTGTTGAAGGGCCGATTTGATCGAGGTACAATGGATCTTTGGATAAAATGGAGTGGGATGGACACTAAATTTGTGGAGAACAAAGGATTTCAAACATAAATAGTTTAATAGCTGACATGAACATGGTAGGGATAACCATTAATCATGAGAAATGTAACTATAAACTGATCAATGCATAGAAATAAACATTCAAGCAATACATAGAGATATATGACTCTCTAACTTTAGGAAATTGCTATCAGACTTTGGGGAAATACAATTAAGACAAACAAACAACTCAAATCACTATGAGGAAATGCCTAAGCATAGTACTTCAAGCTATTGGGCACTTTGAGGTAAGATTTCATAGTTTTAGGCAAAGGGCAAGATCAGTACAAGACTTCCTTGGTTCAAAAAATGACAATCAAACAATAAAAGAAAGGTTTCAGAGGTGGAGCTATGACTAGCCATGAGTAAGCAGGGCATACCGTAAATCATACTTAGCATGCATAAAACCATAAATGAAACAAGAAAACAATTTCTTCAGTTATCAAAGAGAAATCAAGGATTCTTTGATATGACTAAGAAGGAAGAAAACATAGAAGCTATAAAGAAACAAGAAATTTGAGGTGCCTCCAAGGGCATGTCTCAAATCTATTCTCTACTGTCTTATAGCAAGCAAGAACATGGAATATGAATGAAAACTAAGAAGCATAATAGAGAGGGACACTATACCATTTTACCAAGTCAAGGAATCCAACAACAGTCATCTTTCATCATCCAAAAACATTCAAGAAACAATCCAACGCATGAGACAAGTGTTTCTTCCAATATTGTATAACCATATATTGCTCTATATCATTAAGTTCAGCCTCATTTACAATGAATTCTCTTGGAATATATAGGCCAAGATGAGGGAAAACCTCCTAGTGCAACTTCCAATCTCATTGGCCCATCAAAAATATATGATTTTGTCTTTGAGGCTTTGCAAAGCCCAAGGCACAAAATATCTAATAAAATATCTCAAAAATGCTAAAACAGGAAAATATATTGACTTTTCATAACTAATCATGCCCAAAAATAGCTAAACGCACATGAGGAAAATTCACTTTAGAAAAGTACATTTTTCACAAAAATACTTAAGAAATATATCAGCAGAAAGTCCTCTGTCTTGTCGGCAACTTTTGGAGGCCTTACCAATGTCGATACGAGGCCCGTGATGGCTCGTTGGAAAGATTTGAATGTCTATTTTCTGAAAATGCTTAGTTCTATCCAAACTGACTACTGGAAGTCTGTCACAAGCTGGCCTGTGTGTAAAAACCCAAAAAATAGACTTTGCTGATAAGCGGGGCAGAGTGTGGAAAAAGTGGGTGTTTTTCGCCATTTTGGGGAAGCAAATCATCTTCAATTGATCTAAAAATTGCTGAGTAGATGCCCCTGAAATTATGGCATCCAATGATACCATTTTCATCCTTTGAGGATGCCCCAAACAGAAATGGCGATGCCCATGATTTTTAGCCAAAAGCCC
Source organism: Pinus albicaulis (assembly GCA_034641835.2). Classification (NCBI taxonomy): domain Eukaryota; kingdom Viridiplantae; phylum Streptophyta; class Pinopsida; order Pinales; family Pinaceae; genus Pinus; species Pinus albicaulis. Next base: position 35,586,887 of record CM076579.1, on the reverse strand, counting down.
AAAAATGACAAAAAACCAAAACTTGTTGAATTTCGTCCAAATTTGGCGAGCATGACCCTCAAGGGTTTTCATAAACATGCTGAGAAGCTGAGGCCAAAATTTGGAGCTTTGAGGTGTCCTTCTTCAATTTTGGTGTCGGGCGCCTCCTTTGAGCTTCCTTGAGTTTTTCCTGTGTGGCCTTCAATTTCCGTCGGGCGAATCGATTGAGCTTCTTATAGTGCCCGATCATCCTCCTTTGAAGGTCCAAATCTCTATTGGCCTTTTCCAACTTCTTTTCCAAGTGATCATTCACCCTCTGGAGCCATGCTTCTCAATTGTTCTCTATCTCTTGGGTGAACAAAGTAGTGAGAGGAAGAGATTGGAAAAGGGCAGCTTCTTCCTCCTTTTGTTTCTCAAGGGCTCTTCTGAGTCCCATGGTCCTTGGCCTCTTTCTCCTGGGCTGATCTTCATTTTCGCTATCATTGAACTCACCCATGATTTCTTCCAATTTAACTTGCGCCTTGGAGGCCTCCTTTTTATATTTGATGGCCCATGTCTCATAAACCACCATGTGGACACTCATCTCTTTATTTTGTGTTTGAAAAAAGTGATTGAAGTTTCTAGCCCTTTCTAGATCTGCCCTCAAAGCATCAATTTGCTTTTCTCTATTGATCAAGAGAGTCTCTAGGATTCAGGCCTCATTGTCGCTATCATCACTTTGGATCTGAATTATGTCAAAGTCCCTCTCCTTTTCATGGCTGCTTTCTTCTTTCTCCTTTCCCTTGCTTTGGGTCGCCTTCTTGGTCTTCCTCCTCTTGGGTAATTCGACAATAGGTTGCTTGGGCAACTTCCCCTTGCTTCGGAGGGCCCCAGTGACATTTGGAGTTATAGTTTGAGGCACCATTTTCCTTGATGTCCGGGGCTTAGCCACTTTTGGAGAATAAAGCATGGCCCCTTGCCTAGGAGAGGCAGCTAGCACATGCTCTATTGGCTCTTTGCCCTGGCTACTTTGCTTATCATCCTTGCCACTGTTTTGAGTTTTTTCATGAATGCTTGGACTGTCTTCTTGCATGTATTTTTTAGGGCTGGCCTCTTTACTCTTGTCTTTTCTGTCTCTAGGACTTTGAAGCTCTGTCTCTTCAATGTTTTGGGATTTATCTTCAATTTTTTTGCTGTTGTGAGGGCTACCAATATCCTCATCAAACTGTTCAATTTCCTCATCATTTCCCTCCTCACTTTTTTTCTCTTTTTCATGGCACTGCTCTTCATCACTGTGCTGTACATCATCACTGTGTTTTTCTTCACTTTGCTGCCCTTTTTCGTCATGCTCATCTTCCCCTTGCTTCCTTTCTTCATCATGCTGTTGTTGTTCATCTTCATCATGCTCTTCTTCCTATTCAATCATGGGAAATTTGAGCTTCTTGGGAATGGGCTTACTTGAAGAAGGCGAAGGATGGTGAGTGGAAGGTGAAGGAGATGCATGGAATGAAGGAACAGTGGCGAAATCTGGATGTGCAATGAAAGTGTCCCAAGAGATTCCCTTCTTCTCAAGCTGATGAAGAATGACAACCTTGATGAGGGAATGATGGAAAAGGCAAGCTGACTGCTGAGAAGGAGGTCTTTTCTAAACAGTGGAGGTCATTTTTTCAATACTTCTATGGAGGAAGAAGGGGAGATTTAACAATTGGGCTCTTGTGAAATGCATGAGCAACCGGACATGATAAGCACAGACCCGGGAGAACCTTCCCTCGCAAGTGAAGTATTTCATGATTATCTTTATGAGGGTAGCATAACTAGTCAACAGATATGAGAAAGGAAAGATGGATGGACATGTATCTCTATGCTCAGGCTTCAAAAATGGTTTGTATTTTTTTGAGTCCAGGTGGATCTATTTAAACCACTTCTCTTCGACATAAGGGATTTTGGTGGCCTTGGAAATGGATCTAGGAGAAAACTTGAAATCCAAGCCTGCCAGCTAAAAGTGTTTCCTTTGAAATCTCAAAGCACAAAGGTATGTCAAGGGGAGATAGATTTTCACCTCTTGCACCCTTTGACAAAACTCTAGACATCCAACCTCATGAAAGTTAAACAGGACTAATAGATGAGCATTTACCTCTTCAGTTGGAACAGGTTCAAACCTCTTGTGAAGGCCACTTCTACTGTTTTTCCTAGGAGGCATTTTGTTTTGGATACTCTTTGCAAAACCAAGCTGTCTCAAATGGTCCTTGAAACGGTTTTCAACAACACACCATGTCCTCCTTATAAATCACTGTTTTATCCTCTTTTGATGCCAATCAACAAGTGCTTTGTCAAATAAAAACAAAAATTCCATTTATCACAGTGCTTGGGAAAAGGTCTTGAAAAGAGGTGTTTGTGGTTTATTTTTTGAACAAAGAACTCTTGTGTTTTGACAAAAACAAACACCCTTCCCCCAAACAAAGTTCTTTTGTTTATTCACTGCTCTTCACAAAGGTAGAAAAAAACCCACAGCTGATTTGAAAAGCCTTTCACACACTCTGTTTTTGGAACTCTGGTGGCTGCACAGAGTTTGCTATTTCATAACACAAGCAGGAGTTATTTATTTTTTCCAAGCCTTATAAACACTGCTTTTCCCCTTTGATTTTGCAGACAAAGTTTGTTCTTGTTTTAACACTGTTAGGACACTTTTCCAGCCAATTTGAGACCTCTACAATTGCGTATGTTTGTCTTGTAATTTGTGTATGGTTTTCACTGTTCTTAAAGGTAGTGAAGGCCCTTTAAGACTGATAAAAAACAAACCCTACCTATCACTGTAATGGTCCATGATACTCACAACAATAAAAAAAACTTTGATTTTTCTCAAAAACCCTACCCTCTTTATCACTTCTTCTCCTTTGAGAAAATAACCCTGTCACTCCTTTAATATTTCAAAAACTAGCAAGTAGCAATGGAGAATACCTTGAAATAATGCTTATGGCCTTGGTCGATTGATTGAGCAGCTCCAAAGGCATTTTTGAAGGTGTTTTGGACGTTTAGAGAGGAGCGGCACGTTGACTGGAAAGAGCGCCGCGCAGTGAGGGGTGTCGGGTCGGCCTTCGGGTAGTGTGTGAACGCACACACAGGCGCGCCGCGCAGCTGTTTAAACCCTTTGTAACTTCCCTCACAAGCGCGCCATGCAATTCTACAGGCGCGTTGCGCAAGCCTGGAGCCTTGAAAAAATTGAAAAGTTTTCCCAAAGTCTCTTGCTTCTCCAATGAACAGATTAGGGGAGCGTTTCCTTGTGTTTGAATTTGCACAAGTGGCTGTGCAACGGTCTACTATGCCTTTATAACTCAAATGAACTCACGAACCCTTGTGTTTATTTGTAAAGGTTTGGACGCCTTTTGAAAAATCTTTTTGGTCATAATGAAACACAAATCACCTTTTAAAACATTATAAAGACCCATATTTCGATTTTAAATGCTGTGGAGACTGCTTTTGAATGACACCAAAGTCATGGCTTTCGTTTGAAGTAAAAAGGCTTCTTCAAGAAACAAAAACTCCTCTCACTGCCTTTTGATTGTTTCTTCATTTAGAAAATAACCCTGTCACCTTTGTTTATTTCTGACCTTTAGATTAGCACTGTTTAAGAGTCATAATCCAAGGTTTTTGATGTATCCTTTGCCATATCTTGGAAGTAGATGATTCACATTTCTAAAACTTACTTTGACAATTTCTGCTCTCCTGGTGTTTTGATGATAATTATGCCCACTGTGAAGTTGATCAAACTGTAAGGTGCCCTTTGAGATTTTCTTTTGACTGTGGGTGAAGAACCTCATTTGTACTCCCTAGATTTTACCTATATCTGTTTATCAAGGAAAAAAGGCCTTTAGAGACCCTTGGGACTCATATGCCATAGCAAGGTTTTTTCACATGTTTCATAAAAGGTCTTTGACTGTGATAGTGATATGGCTTGATTCTTTGAATATTGTCTTGAATTTGAATCATGGTGTCATACCCCTTTCCTCACATTTGATGAGTCTGTCCAAGTTTTGTTCACTTTAGCTTCAGATTTCCTTTGAAGGAGATCTTTGATAGAAGAAAAACAACACCTCTTTGAAAACCATAATATCACTGCTTGGCCATCTGCTTAACAACATTTTTCCACTCATAATCATCCAATTGTTTCCCACTGCACTCAAACTCTGCCTTTCAAACAGTGAAACCATATAATCAATCTTTGAAACACCAATGCTGTGTTAGTGGTTTCATCCATTGGAGGAAAAGGTGTAAACAAGTTTTTAAGGCCATTTGCAGCATTGTTAGCTTTGTGATCTTTGAATGAGGCTACTCCTCTGCTCCTGACCCTCTGCTTGTTAAATGAAAGAGGCCAACATAATATTTCCAACCATCTGCTCATGTTTGGAGGAGGTTTGCAATAAGTGACCCAACCCTCTGCTCATGTTTGGAGGAGGTTTTACACAGTCACCCAACCATCTGCTCATGCTTGGAGGAGGTTTTACTCAATCATGCTATTTCATATTTTTGTCAAACTGTGTCATCTTTCCTTGTAGTGCATATTCTCAATTAAGTAAATAAAAGTGACAAATTGACAATATGCCACGAGGGGCATTCGCTGAGATATGTAATCCTGTTGTTAAAATACCCTTATACATATTTAGACATCATAAGCAACCTGAACTGTATCTGCAGAGTATTACTTGCTAGTCATTAGTCACTAACCTTTTTGGCTATGTTTGCAGGAGTTCATTGAATTACCTTTTTTACTAGCACTTGCATCCTAGGCTCAAAACAACATGAGAAGCAACTGTCTTCTCATGTTAAGTTTAATAATGTCTTCTAGAACACTGGTACACTTCTGCTTTTGAAAAAGACATTGAAACACTATAGATCAACACAACATCAGTTTGGCTTTTGAAACATGCACTGCAGAGACACCAAGACTTGTTAGTGGCTCGACTTAAGGGTGTATCAGGCTTTATTTGCATAATAGGAAGGCCATCTATGACTGGTTGGTTTTAGACAAAGGTTCTTTTGGCTTAGGATAGTTTGCCAAGGGAAAATCGCCTACAACGCCACTACCTAACTTAGGGGAGATTTTTGATAGATTTGGAGTATTCTCTTTGGTATGATCAGATCCCAAGATGAGATATGACCAGAGGTAGGGAAGCTGACCTTCTTATCAATCAGTTGGTTGATGAATGAGTTGGGGATGAGGGTGAATGACAGAAGATGAATTTAGCTTATGAAAGCTGATGGAGAATTTTGTATGACTGATACTAGATAGGGCTTAACAATTAGGTTTTTCTCATCATAGGCTGATTGAAAAGGTAGGAGGGCAGAATGTTTATGGGTGTTTTCTAGCTGACAAATTTGACAAATTGGAGATGAGCTGCTAGAAAACTTGGCTTTAAAAACTAGTCATCATCAACAGGTGAAAAATACTGATGACTAACACCTTGATTACAACATCATGAGGTGAGAATTCTACTATTTTCCCTTCACCTAAATGAGTTATCTGATAAATAGATAGAAGGTTGCATGACAAGTTAGGAACACATAGTACATCATTAAACTGACCATTATCTAGATGAATGATTCCAAATCTTACAACACTAAGAGATCTATCATCACCAACATAAATATGTTTGGTGTTACAATCATTTAAAGAAGAAAACATGGATTTATTTTTATCAATGTGGTAAGAAGCTCCCGAATCAATGAGCCACTCATGAGAAGGAGAAGAAGAAGATACATTTAATGCATAACCAGATCTTGATGCTTGACAACCACAAGCAGAAAGTGTCATGCTTGAAGATGAAGGTGAAGAGTGCTCCAAATTGATGTTGTGCTTCTTCATTGCTACTTCTAAGGCTTCCATCTTCTTAAAAAATTTGGACTCTATATGGCCATCCCAATTGCAAAAGTTACAATGTCTATCTGTCTTCTTCCCTTTGTTTTGATTTGCCTTATTATTTTGGTGATTTGATTTTTCAGATTGTGGCTGAAATTGCTTAGGGCCCTTGTTTGGTTTAGGACCATATTTTTTAGGATACTGCTTCTTGGGATTATTTTGATATGGTTGTTGTTGGGCTGTTAAGGCTTTCTTAGAAGCGTTTCCAGCAGTGATAAGACCAAGGTGTAAAAGATTTTCTTGTTCTCTTATCAAAGAATCACAAAAGGCATCAAAAGAGGGATTCTTAAAGGTGGTTCCTGAAGAAATGATGGATTCTCTAGTGTAATGGAAGGTGGAAACAAATACAGAGTATGCAGGGCAAAGCTTAGCAAGAATGCAATAGATGAGGCTACCATCGTCCTTTTTGATCTTACAACCTTCTAAAAGAATTATGAGGGTGTTCAATTTGGACAAAAAATATTCAATGGAGGAGAAATTATTGGGGACCAAAGTAAGCAACTCATTTTCAAGCTGGTGGGTCCTGATTTGACTTTGAATGCCAAAAACAGTGTTTAGTTTTTCCAAGGCTTCATCAGGAGTGTCAATGTCAAGGATATGAAATCGAAGATCTTGAATAATGGACATTCCTATCAACCCTCATGCTTGATCTTGTTTATTTTCCCATTTAGTAGCTTTATCATCATCGGAAGGTTTAGTTTCTTGTCTTGTGGTTATTCTATAAAGCCCTTTACTTCTAAGTATATCTACCATGTGAGGTAGCCATTGGAAATAATTGGTGTTGTTAAGAATAACTGGGAATGCACTTTCCATTAAAAAAAAAAAAAAAAAAACAAATCTGTTAAAAGTTGAAACTAACTGCTCCAATGGAAAGACCTCGAAAAATTAGGCCATTTAAAAAAAAACGGCTCGAAAAACGGCTTCCGGATGAAGAATTTATGCCTTTTGAAAAATCTGAGTTGTAGATGCCGAATAGTTACGGGAACAGGATGAAGTGCGGCTTTTTTTAAAAAAAAATCCACCCCTTTGAACAAAAACTTTTTACAAAAGAAGCTTGAGAAGGAGACTTGAACCCAAGACCTCTATTCTCATAAACTAACCCCTCACCAAGTGAAATAATAAAAGGATCACATTATTGTATGAAAGGAGGAAGGGGTTATTTTTGTTTTTTTTGTTTTTCTAACTCTTCGGTGTGCGCGCCTTTTCCTGCACACAAAACAAAAAAAAATGGAGCAAAAAAAACTAAATGCAAACCCTTACAATAGAATGTTAGATTTTTGGTTAGCCTTACATACAACTATCACTTTTTTCACTATTTTTGATTTCCTGAGATCGCACAAAGACGCGAGGAAAGAGCATACATAGCAAAAAAAATCCCTTTTTCTTGTTTCTGATTTGCCAAGATCGAATGGAGCGCACAACAAAGAGTATACACAGAGAATAAGGTATAGATCCGGCAAATAAATAAAACCTTAATACTGAAAATAAACAAAAAAAACCGAAATAAGCAGAACTACTAACAAATATAACTGCAAAATAGATGCTTTATACCTCCAGATCTAAACTTACATAACTTGGGCAACCGGAAACCTTTTCGCATGAAAATAAAGGTGTTCCTCATTGTAACAGATGCTCCAGACACAACCGAGCAGTTCTTGAAGCCCAAAAATGTTCGGAAATAGTAGATCTAAAAAAAGGCATTCGCATGCAGCCAAACTGGCTTCAGATTTTGATCAACAATGGACGTGGCCCTCAAAATATCTCTGATACCATGTAGGAATTTACAGGGTAAGTTCCTTAGATCAAGAACCAAAGGTCACTGCTCACAAACAGATCACAAATCAGTACAACAGTATAATCACGTGGTTAAAACCCTCAAAGAGGGAAACATTCCACAGCCTGAGCCAACGCGGCCACTTCAGGCAATTTATTAATATAAAAAAAAAAGTTACATATGTTTCTCTCATAAATAGTTACCAGAAAAATGACCCTCCATGCTCTTTAAATAGAGATCATGGACCAATTGGGTGTTAAGCCACGGATCAAGTGTCATTAATACCGAGGTGAGAGATAACCGTCGGATCACTACAAATCGTGACCGTCAGATTATAAGTTACAAATGTACATGGTAAAGAAACACACTTTACCTAACTCTACACTAGACTAAGTTATTCTTAACTATTTCCTCTGTGTCGGAATATCCTAACAAAATAGAGAGAAGCCCAAAGTCAAAGTCCTACACAAATCAACCAACACAGAAATTCGGAAGACCAATGCCTCAAATCAGGATGATGCATTCTGGACACCAACTCATGATAAAGCTTTCAGGAGTGGAGAGCAGAAAAAATATTCTCAGGGATGAGACACCTTCAACAGATCTTCACCCTATACTCCTAGGTATGTAGAGATATTTCATGGTTATTGTTACACATGTTCTAACTATGGACACAGAGCTCGAGATTGCAGGGGATATAGCAGGAGTATTGACAGAGGGTTTTATCAAAGCCCTTGGAGTAGATTTTCTAGAAGAAAAGAAAAAATCCCTAACACCTATAGCAACAGGAACTACACCTCTTTTGCTCCATTATTGAGATCATATGTAGAGTGCTATTTGTGCCACAATCTTGGCTAGTTTTCCCAATATTGCAGAATTGGATTGACATGGACCCCACAAAACTAGGAAAGAAGGAAATGTTGAATGGTATCTAAGTCACAACGCTGGTAATTTTGCACGAGATTGTATAAGAGGTTTGACATGTGTGTTTGTGTGTTTAGTACACGTGTAAGAAAAACATCGGTGCTTGATAGGAGTGATTGCTAACCTACAAGCAATGGTCACAGGGAAAAAAATGAGTTGTTAGATGGTTAGTGAACATCATAACATGTAGAAAAACTAGTTTATGGAGCATAGCATGCTACAAACAAGAAGAGGAAACAAAACAAAAAATACGCATAAACACAAGCTCAATCATGTAAATGAGCTAATAATCCTAACGGAGAAAAAATTCCCTCTTATTAGTTGTTGTTGGTAAAGAAGCGGTAGAACATTACAAACTTACAGTGAGTCCTTAGAGCTATGGAGCTCTAATACGCAAAGCAAGGAGGGCTCTCCCCTTAAGCTGTCTACGGGCCTCTCTCTTCTTCTCAAACGAGTGATTGGATATCAGACACTTGGTGCACATCTCCTTTGGGATTGAGATGTTGGATGACCAAAAACTTAATCCCTTCACTCTATTGATGCTTGTACAACACACTATTGGTTTGCTCATGGGAAATTTGACTAGCATAACAATGTGTTCTAAATTGTTTTTCTCATGGTGGCATTATATAGGCAAAATTCAAATCTTCTTCCCTCTCTTGGTACAGTTGTGGATAGTGACCCAAGAGTGGTGGTTGATTCCATTGTGTGCTCACTTGAGGTCTCAAGGTGGCTCTAGGTGGCTGTCCTTAGTCGGCCTCAGGTGGAGAACGTTTTTCCTGAAGTGTACCAAGTGGTCCTGGATGGTGACCTTCCGCCATACCCCAGACCGCGCGGCTTATTGATGGAAAGCCGCGGAGACCGGCGCTAATATCGAAGAAAAATGTGCATGGAGCGCACTTTACCTATGTCTTCTGTGCATTCTGATAATTTTTCCTCTTGACCTTAGAGAAAGTTAAATTTCCCAGTTTCTCTAATGTTTCTCAGCCCTATAAATCCTTTTGTTTGACATTTTATGAAGTCTTTTCCTTGTCCGATTCACAGTGATAACAGTTTCCCCCTAATGTGTGAGGTTTAAGGAGAAGTGTATAACTGAAATAAATTATAGTTTCTATTTTGTATAACCCATGTTGAGAGAGAGAGAGAGAGAGAGAGATGCGTTCAACATAAGGTTGGAGACCCCTTACTGTGAGTAAAAGAGGGACTGTGTTCTGTTGGAAACCTGCAAGAGATAGTATAATAGAATAAATACAATATTTCTACGAGGTGGGCATGTCCCATGCTTTTGATGCTTTGGCTAGTTAAAATCTTATCTGATAGACAAAGGTTATGTCTGTGTCACTTATATGGTAGTGATCTGCTGATTTGGTTGATGATGACGATTGTTGATGCCCTTAGGGGCGTTTTTTCTTTGACGATAAGTTGAATGTAGTGCCCATATGCATAATCTTGGTATGGAATGTTTTAGAATAAATTCTCATTGTATGCATGGGTGTATGGCTGGGACCTTCCCGTGTGAGCATTGCTAAAAGAGATGCTTATAATAGCATGGGTCTTCGACAAATTTTGACAAAGTGCAATGGTTGTGGAGTACGATACCATCTTGACATGAAAGCTTGTGTTGTAATCGAATGTCAGGAGGATTGATGACATCCATGGGCAATGATGATTCCCACATTGCCATCTGAGGATGCCCCTATTGAGGTGGGGAGCCATCCAAGGTACTGCTTCCTTTTTGGAAAATGGTTGTTGAAGTTGACAAGAAGGAAGTCTCAATCGTTCGAGGGAAACACTGATGCAAGGGACCAAGGTCTCTAATATGATAGGTTAACATAGGCATGATGGCAAGAACTGACTGAACAATGATGATGTGAGTTTAGTGGCCCAAGGTCGAAGCTTGAAAAAAGCACTTTGGCGGCACTTTGGTTATGAATGTCCTGGTGGCTTTGTGTGAAAGGTGTGAAGCTCCGACCAAGGGTGATTAGGGATTGCTTCCATGGGAGAAACAAGTGGGTGGATGGGTAGGGGATGTTCTCCTAGAAAAAATTTGTACACTTGCTAAAAGAATATAAAATGGGTTTGGTTTGTACAAACACGGAGATGGGTGCCCCAAAAACATGAAAAATATTGCTCACTGATGATGTGAGGAAGGTGCTTTTATTGAGGGAGGGGTCCCCATTGGTCAGTCTCGGTATGGGGGTGATGAAGCGGATGGAACATATCGCAGATGGGCTATACTGATGGAGGGATGGTAAGCCAAATGCGAGACGCAGTGGTGCGTGTTCGATCCACTTGTGAAAATGGTAGTTCGGGAAAGGGGTTTGATCTTGAGATGGTAAAACTTGACTTAATGCATGGTGGATGAATGATCATGAAGTGCTTCCCAGACTGAGGTGATATGGCCATGGTGTTATATTTTTTGATGTATGGTCTATTTTGAGTGATGGACGCCATGGAGGGGGATGCTTTACCGACCAACAAGGATGTTTATCATGTGAAAGGTGGGGAGATGATAAACATGGTCGGGTGTTTGGAACCTATGGTTGATTTCTTGTGGAGAAATGATGTCAGGATATCCAGAGTTTCTATGGGACTCTATCATGTTGAGGGCAGAATGATACCTGCTCTGGAACCTTTAGTGCATGGGGCAATAGGTGTTTTGTCATACTGTATAATACCTTCAACAAATACCCCAAGTGAAAGCATATTTTTCATTCAAAAGAGAGGGTATACCTATCAGAACTGAAAAAATTAATTTTTCGGAGGCGTGAATGTGTGAAGCCTCCTTTGGGCATTATGAGGTGTTGATCACTGTGTTTCTTTCCGTTTCGCAATTGGGATTTATGAGCTCCCGTTATGGTCCTTCAAACAACTTGAAAAGGGCGATATAGAGGTCAATATGGCTCATTTTGGTTCATTTGTGTTGTTTGAGAGTTGTGAGGTTAGAGCTTGCTGCCGAGATTTTCTTGTCGTTGCGATCAGCCTGTGCACCAGGGATTCACACTACTAGTGTCAGGTAGGCCCCTGAACATCCAAAATTTCAATTTTTTCAGTGTTACTAGGTAGGGGTCTGTACAAATTAGGTTAGTACGGAACCCTAGCCATTTTTGGCCTTGACCGCACGTCGATCAAGGTATAGGCGCAGAGACCTCCGCGGAAATTTGAAGATTTTCGTAGAGATTTCGTGCTTGTGGGAATTTTTGCACGCGGCTTCCACATCTGTATGAGATACAAATGCACAGTCAGCACGCCTTTTTGGGGAACATGCACGTCGAAAAAGCTGGGTCAATTTTTGAAAATTTTTTTTGGAAATTTTTAATTTTTGATGTCATAGATGTGTCTGTTTGGTGAAAGGATGTTGTGGAGAGAGAGAGACAGGCCGGACCTGCATATGGTTGTGGCACAAGATGCCAATGCTCGCCAGTAGCTTGCTCAGTGGGGTCTTCTCAAGTTCCTTGAGAATGACCTCTTGAGTTCATAGGATCGATTGCTGCGCTACCTGGTTCGTTGCTGGAACAGGCGGCGCAAAGTTATGGTGCTACAAGGGTATGACGTTGCTATCTGTCCAGAGATGGATATATATTTCATGACCGGTTTGCTGCTTTAGGGTGAGGCACTCCCCCATCCACTCTCGCCTGGGAGGATAGTGCTTAAGCGCTAGTTAGAGCATCATTGTGGCGGGGCACCCCTTTCGGAGGGGTTCATTCTTATATCATCGGTGACTAATCTAACCGAGCGGTGTGCTCTGGCTATGATTGTGAGATTGACTGGGTCATCATTGCCACATAAGGTGTCGGGGCCACAGATTGGTGTTCTACGCTGGCTTCGGGCTAGACATTTATTTGACTTTTCCCATCATTGTTATGATAGTATGGTATCACAGCTAGTGAAGGTCCGAGCAGGATCTAAGTATTTACATATGTTAGCATTCTTTGTAGCATTATGTTCGAGAGAGTGGTGCTGCTACGACCAGTGGTGGTTGTGCCTATGGGGTTTCATCGGGACCCTCGTATGAGGCGATGGGCCCCAGTGATGCCTCGCAGTGGGGGAGGTGAGGTGGGGCGTTATTGGAACGCAACCACCAAGGCTTGGTTTGAGGCCAACCCTCAAATGTTCCTCGAGTTTCCATACTCCGGGATGGACTATCGGGGAGACCTAGATATGGGTCTTCCTACTGGGTATGCTTGGGGACCAGGGGGTATGATTTTTGTGTTTTTTCTGCATTTGTTGAGTATTTATGATGTGTACATTTATGTGTGTATTTTTGGTGACACTAACACTATCGTTTGTTTCTCTTGCAGATGTGGGAGCCATTGGGTGGACCACTGCTCGGTTGGTAGGACACCAGCCTAATTGGAGGGTTAGAGGTGCTCAGCCTCAGATTGGGGGACAGGGGGGAGATCCAAGGTAGGCTCAGGTTGGAGGACCCGATGATGGAGCTGGCCCTTCCGAGGAGGGCATCAGCTCTAATGTTGTCGAGTGTGCTATGGCGATTTCTCGTGCTGAGGCATTTGAGGCACGTAAGGAAAAGATGGCAGAGCAACTCACTGCATTCGAGGCTCGAGCCATTGACTTAGCAGATGCTTGGGATCGAGTGGATATGTTGACCCGAGGTATGCCAACCCGTGGGTTTTTCGACGATCCAGATGATGTCTGGTTGGAGACATTGATGGCCTGAGAGAGGGGCTATCGTCCGACTTTGCGCCGTGTGGCAGCTTCAGTTTTGGCCGCTGCTCCAGTGTTGGCACCAAGTGTAGCTGTGGGTCCAGGTGGCTCACCTGGTGGGGCTCAGCCCTAGAGACATTTTTTACACAGGGAAAGCACACATTATGAGGATGCTTCCCTTATTTTTGATGACACGTGTATATGTATTTTTTGGCTGACCTACGAGTCAGATACATGACTTGTTATTTTTACTCACACATATTTTTTTGTATATATGAGAGATGTATTACTTACTGCTCTTGATGATGTGTGTATGGTTTATATGTTTTGATGGATGTTGTGTATCGCTGATGGATATCTATTTTTTATGTTTTTTGGTTTTATGTATGATGGTTTATACGAGATGCATTCCAGTCTAGGATGTGGTTAGCTATGCGATATGATGTCTAGTTTTGATTTCTTGGTACATGTGTGAATGTAATATGATCAAATTGACGGCTTGGTATTTTTTCACGCAAATATTTTCTAAACATTTGTGAATCTTGTACCTCAAATTCTTGGTTTAACTTTGAAAACACTAATTAGGAATCAAGGTAGATAATCAAGTGGTGGATGCCTTAATTGAAGGCATCACTCATAAGCCCTATGACGGCATCATATTCTGCCTGATTGTTTGTAGCTGATCCGATGCATACTCTATTGGTGAAGAATGGCAATCGGTCAGGGTAGTAGATGACCCAGGGAACTGCTGCTAAATTTTGAGACCATCGCGATGCTCCATCAACAAATCCAAAATAATGGTTGGGTTGAAGATCCATTTGTGACACCAGAGCGCTTTTTGGAACAAGCCTGTGATAAAAAAAAAAGTTTGTTATGTGCACGTTATCTCTAGGGCTGAACCCTCTTGACCCCTATTGGTAAAATTTCTCGAAGTAGAGACCATTGACAAGGTTCCTTAGGCATGTTTCGTCGGGCTCTGTCAAGATGTATGCCCCCTTTAGGAGACAGTGTTTTACAACATATGGACCTTTCCACAAGGTTTCGAACTTTCCTAGCCCTAGGGCTTCTTCACGACATCGTAGAAGAGGACTAACTCCCCCTCGGTAAATGATCGAGTGGTGATGTTGCGATCAAATGATACGTTCACCTGATTTTTATGGGCCTTCTTGTGTTGGAGCGACTGTCTTCGACTTTCATCAATGAGCTCTAGCTGTACTAAGTGTTGCTATAGAGGTTGGTTGTCATCGAGGATTTAGATGGTGGCGTGTAAGTTTGGGATCTCGTGTTCTATGGGAATCACGGCTTTGGCCCCGTACACTAAGTGGAAGGGTGTGAACCCCATTGATATTTTCACTCTCATGCGGTATGCCCACAAGGCAGAGAAAAGAATTTGGTGCCAGTTTTTTTGTGGTTATTCACCATGCATTGTAACATCATGTAGGGACCAACCCTATATTTTACTAGATGAGCGCTAGGATTTAATTTTTTTTTTTTTTTTTTTTGCATAGTAACTAGGAAATAGAACCATAATCATACAAGTTTGAAACTCAGTAAATTTAAATCCCGTATATCAAGTCCATAAATTTAACCTCATAACACATACATATATTTAACTAGATCATAGGCACAACAAAATCATCATAATTAAAAACAATATACTAACACATGTACCATTCACCCTTAGACGAGAACCAAATGTGGCTTGCTACTACTTGAGCTCCTTTGTTGTCGTCTACCTCCAATCCTGAATGTTGTCGTGCTTAATCCAAATGTAATGACCCACCGGTTGACCTCCCAGCCTACTCCTTGGATACTCTCCTTCCCTGCGGACCCCCGAGCTGCAATGGGGTTGTACAACAAAGGAATGTGCTAGTTGATAGAGGTGAGCCCCTCTTGGCTCAAGAGTCCCCTCTCTACAATACTCTACCTCACCAAACTTAACTATAGCTCGTAACCACTCAAAATAACATAATCTCCTCCATCCAACAATAGGGTAAACAAAAAAAGTCATTTTCCCTTCCATTTCCCTTTCTTTTATAGAAGGCTTCATAGGTGACACTTGGAATTTCATGCATAAATAATTATTTTTTTATTACCCAAAATTTGATTATTCACCCACCCATGTGTCACCCTCTCATCAAGACTTTCCAAAAATAATTTACTTAATTATTCATTTAAAAATAGTATTTCCCTCAACCCAACAAGGCTTCTTATTTCTTCTCCTAGTTGTCTCTTGATTCCCCTTTTTTACTCCTTAATTTGTGTTTATTACTGAAGTTAATTGATAATTCTCCGATTTGGTCCCCTAACTACCTCAATTTTCCCTTTTGATGAATATTCTTATGTTGGATTTTGCCACATGGAAGTTCTCTAAATTTCTCAAATTTTAATTTATTAATCTTATTTTAATTCACCACCCTCTTCTCTTAATGAAGTTTTTAATAAATATTTATACTTAAATATATGTCCCTCTTTCCCCCTTTTGCCTAATTAAGTCTTATGTATTTAATATTTTGTTTTAACATGGAAATGGTAGAGTTATCATGGTAAAATATTTTATCTCTTCCTATTCTTCCCTTAACCCAAGTTTTATTCTTGATTTAATTCCTTTGGTTCTAACATCATATGTCACTTGATATGAATTAGTTGGATTTTCATATATTGATTATATTTATTAGCTTCTTTAATGGTGTTGAGGGTTTCAAGTTGGTCATGCCCTTCAAGAACTTCCATTCGAAGTTCCAAGGGTGCCATGTCTAAGAATTTATTTCTGATGCCAAGGGTGCCAAGTCGGTCGTGCCCTTCAAGAATTTCTCTTGAAATTCCAAGGGTGCCACACCACTTGCCCTTCAAGTATCCAGTGGTTACGAGGGGAAATTATATGTGCAACGCCAGAGACCCCTATCATCTCGTATGTTTCCTGCTATAGTGAGACTAATGGTGCTGGGGATCAAGGAATCTTCCTTGATGTGCGCCCCCCAGAAGATCCTTGTGAGCGAACCACATTTGGGACCTGCCCTCACGACATCGTGATCTTCAAGGCGAAGGTATTTTGACCTTTCCAGCCTAAGTCATGGCGGGAGTGCTAGCGGGCGAGATCAGGAACACTGTTCCACCCCTCCCATGTTGTTCCATCCAATTGTACAACCCCATCACCCATATGTGAGTCATTCAGCCAAGAAACTGACATGTTCCTGCAACCACTGCCATATCATCAGAGTATATATAGTCTATATAACAAGTTTCAAATTGAACTTAGATTTTCAAAGACAAAATATTAATTTCTATCAAACCAGATGTTATCCACTCATCATATGCGAGTGCCTCTGGTGGTTTCATGTCATACTCAATAATCATTAGTAACAAAGTTCTCAGTGTTAGTCATTATCATAATAGAAACATCAACATGACCTAGTCATTCACATCATTGTTTAGTTTGAATCAGAACTAATGTAAGTAGCTACATATGGGACACATCCATCATGTTTATCCTAATCATAACATCAATGGTAAACTAACATATCCATCAAAGGCATCATCATCGTAACATCAATAGAAACCATATCTATCCCTACAATCTATCATCATCATGATATCAATAGAGAACATGAATATCCATTAATGTTACAATCATGTCAATAGAGAACATGCATATCCATAAGTGCTATCATCATCATAGTATCAATAAAACATACATAACCATCACATCCACTAATAATAGAGTCATGTGTCCGGATCCTCATCCTGAGCTCCTCAAAGAATAAAATGCGGGCCTTAGGGCTAAATAATGTTAAAATTCATATCACTATCATTCAACTAGAGTAGGGCAATACATACACCCCCTCTTAATAGTGGACTTCATCTCGAAGTCCTTGGAATAGATAAGGAAAATGGTGATGCATCTCTTCGGCATCCTCCCAAGTGGCTGAACTAGGACTGTAATTGTCCCACTGGACCTTAACCTAGTCCAATAATCGTCGCCTAAGCTGCAAAGTTCGTTGGTCCAATATGCGAACTGGTTCGACCATCACCTTGCCCTTGTCCAAAACCTGCAAGTGACCTAAGTCAATAACATGTGATGGATCTGAAATATAATGACGAAAAACAGAAACATGAAACACATCATGAATACGTGCTAGGGATGGAGGTAATGCAAGTCTATATGCTACTGGCCCTTTTCTTTCTAAAACCTCAAAAGGTCCCACAAACCGTGGAGACAATTTTTCTCCCTTTCCAAATTTTATAGAGCTCTTTTGGGGCCTTACTCTTAGGAACACCCTATCTCCCACTTCATAACTTCGGTCTATTCGATGAGAGTCAGCATAACTCTTTTGTTGATCTTGTGCTTCTTTTAGCCTCCCTTTAATCATAGTCGTTTGTTCTTCCATCTCTTGCACCACTTCTGGTCCTATTAATACTCGGTCCTCTAGTCGGTCCCAACTAAGAGGTGTTCTGCACAGTCTTCCATACAAGAACTCAAATGGTGCCATCTTGATGGAACTTTGATAACTGTTATTGTAAGCAAATTCCACCAAAGGTAAAAATTCCTCCCATTTCTTTTGTTGGTCCATCACATACATTCGTAGCATGTCTTCGAGGATTTGATTAGTCCTCTCTGTCTGACCATCTGTCTCAGGGTGGTATGCAGTGCTGAAGTTCAATTGGGTTCCCAAGGCTTCTTGGAAACTATTCCAAAACCTTCATGTAAACACTGCTCCCCTATATGATATGATCTTCCTAGGAACTCCATGTAATCTTACAATCTCATCAATAAAAACTCTTGCTATCTCTGGTGCCTTATATGTAGTCTTAACTGGTATAAAATGGGCACTCTTGGTCAATGTGTCCACCACTACAAATATGGAATCATGTTGTCTTGAGGTCATTGGTAGTCCCACAATGAAGTCCATTGATATAACTTCCCATTTAGATTCTGGTATCTCATGGGGTTGCAATAACCCTGCTGGATGTCTGTGTTCAGCTTTTACTCGCTGACACTCTAAGCATCTTGCTACAAAGTTTACAATGTCCTTCTTCATTCCTTTCCAAAAGAAAAGTGGTTTCAGGTCTGCACTCATCTTCTTAACACCAGGGTGTGCCATGTATATTGCACGATGTGCTTCATTCAATATCAACTGGCTTATATCTTCATTTGGTGGCACATATATCCTTCCCTGAAATCGTAGAAGTACATCACCATCAAGGGAGTATTCTTCATATTTTGGGATTCTCATTTCGTCCTCCCTCAAACTCTTGCTAACCTCCTTGTACCAGGTGTCCTTAAATTGCAAGTCAAGAAACTTCTCCCTTAAGTTTGTCTTTAAGGGACTCACTGAAAATATTTGAGGTCTCCTACTTAAAGCATCAGCCACCCTATTTACTGTTCCTTTTATGTAAGTAATATCAAAATCATATTCGCTGATCAGCTCAGACCATCTTCTTTGCCTTGCATTTAAGTGGTCTTGAGTGAATATGTGTTGTAGCCCACAATGGTCAGTTCTAAGTTCAAACTTCCTTCCTAGAAGGTAGTGTCTCCAAATCTTTAGTGCATAAACAATTGCTGCCATTTCTAGATCATGGGTTGCATAGTTCTCTTCGTGGGTTCTAAGTTTTCTTGATGCATATGCTATTACTCTTCCTTCCTGCATCAATACACAATCCAAACCTTGCTTGGAGGCATCAGTGCAAACAAAAAATTCTTGTTCCATATATGGCACTTTCAAAATTGGTGCTGTCGTTAACAATACTTTCAACCTTTGGAATGCCTCTTCACATTTTTCAGTCCAAATTAATTTCTTGTTCTTTCTTTGGAGATCGGTAATGGGGCTTGCTACCCTCAAAAACCCTTTGAAAAATCTACAATAATACCCTGCCATGCCCATGAAACTTCGTATTTCATGAACATTGGTTGGCGCTAGCCATTCCATGATGGCCTCTATCTTTGTCGGGTCTACCGCGATGCCAACCCCAGAGATAATGTGCCCAACATGATGAATCTTTGATTGGTAAAAGGAACACTTTGACAATTTTCCATACAATTGGTTTTCTTTAAGACATTAAAGAACTATCCTCAAGTGTTCGTCATGATCTTCTGGGGTCCTTGAGTAGATCAAAATGTCATCGAGAAATACTTGTACAAACTTGTCTAAGTAATCCCAGAATATCCCATTCATCAAACTCATGAAAACACCCGAGGCATTTGTCAGTTCGAAGGGTAAAACTACAAATTCATAATGCCCAAATCTTGTCTTAAAGGCTGTCTTCGAAATATCTTCTTCCTTGATTCTTAATTGATGATATCCTGACCTCAAATCTATTTTTGAAAACACAGTTGCCCCCTTCATTTGATCAAACAAGTCATCTATCATAGGTAAAGGATATTGATTCTTTATTGTCACTTTGTTCAACTGGCCATAGTCAATGCACAGTTGCCAAGACCCATCCTTCTTCTTAACGAAAATCACGGGAGCTCCCCATGGAGATATGCTGGGTCGTATGAACCCCAAGTCCAACAATTCCTTTAATTGTATTTGCAATTCCTTTAGTTCTGGAGCTGACATACGATAAGGTGTCTTTGTAATAGGCTCAGTGCCTGGTTTAAAGTCGATGGTGAAATCAATTTCCCTTTTTGGGGGTAGGCTAGGTAATTCTTCAAGAAATACATCCTTGAATTCAACAAGAATTGGATGTTTATCAAAGGTTTCAGAATCACCCTTATCATTTAGAGCCAACACCGTGAACATTTGACACCCCTTTCGTCTATATTTCATTAGTTGCATGGAGGAGATGAACCTTAGGGACACCCCTCGGTTCTTTCCCCTCAATGATTTTCTTTGTCCATCATCATCTGTGAAATATAGTACCTTGTCTTTGCAATCTAGGAGTGCCTCATGTCGCTCCAACCAATCCATTCCTATAACTACGTCGTAGAATCCTAATATCGTATAATACAAGGATACCTTGGTTTTACAAACACCCAGGTCCACCTCACAATCCCTTACCATTTTTCCTACATTTATTTTCATACCACATGCCATTTCTACATGTCTAAAATCATGTTGAGCAATTGATTTGTGTTTAATCCTTGATAATGCATTTAAAGAAAAAAAAGAATCAGTAGCTCCTGGATCTATTAAAATGACAAAACTCATACCATCAATATTACCTGTGGTTTCCAACACAGTGGACTAGTGTTCGACCTAACGATTGTTCACCGCTGCATGGATGCGATGAGCCTTCCCTAGGTCCCCCACCATAGTTGCTTTATGAGTTGAGTTGGTATTACCTGTATTTTGAGGGCAATCCCTCTTGTAGTGAGCACCTCCATAAGTCCAACACCCCTCTTAGGTGCTTGGCTTCTATTATTGACTAAACTGGGAGTTGGCCTGGAACTCTGTTGGAAAGAGACAAACTGTTGGGATCAATGCTGAGGTGGTGTGACTTGGTGTTGTCGCATAAGACGATGATGTTGTTGTTGACGAGCTTGCTGAGGTACACTATGCAGCTGCTAAGTTGGATGCTTATATGGTGTTCCGGTAGACCACTTTTGATGATTGACCACAGGACCCCTTTGAAAATTTCTACGTTCCA
The DNA here is from genome assembly GCA_034641835.2 of Pinus albicaulis. NCBI lineage: Eukaryota > Viridiplantae > Streptophyta > Pinopsida > Pinales > Pinaceae > Pinus > Pinus albicaulis. The sequence goes on along the minus strand of CM076579.1, from coordinate 35,566,062 downwards.
TACTATTTCCATTGTTTACTTCTGATCCTACAGGCCTGTATGTCTTACTAGATCCACTATTCATGATCTCCTCCTCTGTGATAATTGCTCGTTGAACTGCCTCGTGCAAGGTGTGAGGCGTTAAGATCCTAACCTTAGCCCGGATGTTACCATTTAATCCATACACAAATTTGTTCACCTTGAGTCTTTCTATGTTTAAGTGAGGGGCATAATGAAGTAATTCCATGAAACGAGCCTCATACTCCGGTACTAAGCGACTCCCCTACTTTAATGCATTGAATTCATTTAATTGCCTCTCAAGAAACTCCTCTGATAGGTAGCGTTCTCTAAAATTTTCTTCAAACAATTCCCAAGTTACTGTTGAGATATCCATCCAATTGGGGTAATAAAGTCTTCCACCAAAGTAGTGTGTTTCCCTTTAGGTGGAATATACCCATCTTGGCCTTCATGTTTGAGGTATACTCTCTCAGGGTAAAGCACATAGCCATGTTTTCTAACCATGCCTCTACAGATTGACCATCTATGGACCCCCAAAACTCTGGAAATTTTACTTTTTCCAAATCTCGACGTACATCATTTCTTGTAGTGTTTCGAGGTGCTTCATTTTGTATGACTGGTCCTCCATGATCTCATTCTAGACGGTTTATTAATGCCTCAGACATGTGCTGGAATGATTTCATTAAGTTTAACACTTCTCCTGCTGGTATTTGTTCTTGTGTTGAGATGTTTTCCTTATCATTGGGTGGGGTGGCAAGAGTTGGCTGTTGTGGTGGCGCCACGTTGCGCCCTCTAGTTGCCCCACTCCTTCTTGTACTTCTTCTAACCATGGTTCACCAATGAATCCTGCCAAAATTTAACACGATTTTCCTTGAATATTTGTTTTATGTGTAAACATGAAATATATATATATATATATATATAGTTAAATGTCCATCATTTAGATAATTTAGGAATTATCTTTTAACATAATTACATTTAAAATTTTAGATTACACAGCATAAAAATATTGTAGAAAATAAAATATTGAAAACTAAGAAATTCTAGCACACACAAGAATTTTGACAAAGTTATTTTTGGACAATTGTCCCGGGAAAAACATTCAATGTTCTTGCATTGACACCATATTTAATCTCATTAGAAACTCGACATTCATGAATTACGCTCATGTGATATGGGTCATAGAGGAAAGATTTTGAATATGTGGTGAATGTTGAAAAATGACATTTCATAAAGTGATGCATTGTGAAGGAACATGGAAAGTAGTTGACATGGACGTGATGGGGGACACATGACTAACAATGAATGTGCCATGTCAATAAACTCAAGGCATTATATACATGCAACAATCATATCTTTCCATGTGACATCGAGGGTCGGTGAATGTGGCTTGGTAAAATTGTGTGGTGATTCGAAAATATGCCACCTATGATATTTCACAACCTACACAAAAGACTTTTTATCTAAAATCCCAAATATTTTATCTTTAAAACTCCAAAGGGAATTTCAATATGAGAAATACAACTTTTTTTTATGGTTTTAAGTTACTTAAATGAAATGAAATGATATTTTAATGTCCACGAAACTAAAATAGTCTATGGGACAACACGTTCATGCTTTTCACCTTTTGCAATTCAATTCTTTTCTTATTCAAATTGATAATGAGCTAGCCCAACCTTCTAACAATCCCCTCTTACAAACTTGGTAGACTAAATTTTATAAAAATTTTAATTTATTTGACAAAAATATCAATCTTTATTATTTCAAAAAAACACACAAAAACTTATGTAAACCAATCTTTAATCTACTTTATATAATAATGTTTTAACTTCAAAATAATATAACAACATTATAAAATACACCTTAACTACTTACCAACTCAGCTTAAAATAAACCCACCCTTTTAACTTTCAATAATCATATCATTGCAATCCAAATAAATTCACGTTATACAATGTCCCCATCTCACAGTTAAACAAGTAACTGGTTTGGATGAGATAAATTAGAAAAATGCAGTTAGGGTTTTGATTGTTTATTTTGCATGGAGTTGCATTTTTGTGCGGTTTGGATGAAATAACATAAACAAACGTATTAGGGGTTCTAGTCGTTCATTTTTCTCTTTTTCACAATCTAGAAAGCTTTATTGGATTCTTTTACAATTAAAAAAGCCTCGAGAAGTGAGCAAACAATCATTAAATCTTTAAATCTTCAATAGCAGAGCAATTAAGCGGAAGCAACATAACTGATCTACAACGGCTAATTGGAGTTTTATTTTCTATTTTCTATTTAAGTTGAGTCTTATGGAGCTTTATTTTCTATTTAAGCTTATGGAGATTTATTTTCTAATAAGATTATTCCTAGATGGGGTGCGCATCGCTATCAGTTACGGTCTTGCACAAGCCCTATCCACTATGCTCGAAGTTATGTATTGTCACGCCGAGAGACATGGAGCCCGTGATTGAAATTACGTATTAGATACGCCAGGAGATCTGGAGTCCAAGATTGAAATCAGGAACGGAAACTGATGAATCGGAGGCTTTAGCCATTGTCATTAAGAAGAAAATGCAACATCCCGCATATCTCGCGGAAGCCTCTGTCAAAAAAAATCCAAATTCTTCTCACATGGTATTGTGAGCGTTAGTTTATAGGTTGGGAGTGGCACTTCTTGGCCTCCCAGATGCTATTGGTTCTGGAATAATATTAACATCATGTGTCAATGGGGCACAACTTTCAAATTATGCAACATATTTGACAGACCCTGCTATGGCTCCTTTGAGCATCGTGATGACTACTTTATCAACTGCTTCAGCAGTTGTAGTTACACCAATGCTTACACTTCTTCTGTTAGACAAACGGTTTCCAGTTGACGTACAAGGAATGATGTCAAGTATTATGCAAATCGTAATTACACCTGTTGCAGCAGGCTTGCTTCTAAATAAGTATGAATTGACTTAACCCCATAATATAAGGACCAAGAGTTATTACTGTAACAAATGAAAGCAGTATTATAGTTTCAGTTATTAAATGTTTAATTGGTATTTTCTATAATATTTTGCATCTAAGGAATTGCTCATTTGTAGTGTAATAGGTTTCTTATAGTTTTTGTTTGTCATTGTAAGGTCTATAAAAGTTTACACGTATGTGTGCATTCAAATAGAGGCTAATACAGATGAAGCATCTGCCAAATGTGCTTTCTTTAATGCATGGTTCTTTTCCGTGACTTCTGCAAAATGGGAACTTCCAACTCAGGCATTCCATTTTTGCATAGGAAAAAGAGTGGAACTCCTAATATTCAGCCTTTTGGATATGAGAAGTGATTTAACTCCAGAACCTGAGATCAACTCAGGCCAAATCTGCAAATACATTTTCCAGAGGGGAAAGCTGGTAATGGGTCACCAGTAAATTTTGTTATTCCTAGGGAGATTTGATTTGACAGGAAACTAAAACCTCAGGGGACTAAAGGGTTGTGTTTTTTCCTTTGGCTTGTAGGGGAATTCATTGCCGTTAGTCATGTAAAAAGAGTTCAAGCATTTTTTTCCTAGCATGAAGTTATTTGGATTTAGTCAAAATTTTCAGAAGTTTGGGAAAAGACAACTAAGGGGCAGTTACAGCATGGGAGGTTTTAGCAGTAGCTACTTTTTTCTCATGCAATCAGTGATATCAGGATAAAGCAAAAGGAAAGAGAATATTTGGGGATGATAGATTACATTGCTTAGACGTGGCTGATTTCAGCAACAACACTCATGTTTGACAACTAAACTTTAGCTGGAACCAAGAACAATCCCTCTTTTAGCTCACTGTTGTATCACAAACTCTTTTGTTGCTCGTTATCGTTGAAATATAAGTAGTTGACTGTTGTCCTAATTTACGCATTTGAAATCTGAATACATAAGTGGCTTTATGTGCTCTCATTTGTTAAAAAGGAGGTGAAAATTTTGGATTTGTTTGATACTTTTGGCATTAGCTTAACATCTGCCATCGTATTGTTGTTTTAGATATAATGTTTGTTCATTAACAACCATTGAAATATGAGTGAAATCGGAGATTTTTCTCATTGTGAAGTGAACTCTTTGGATTGATTGCATTGACAAGATTGGTGGAGTTGGATAAGAAGACTAACGCTTGTTGACTTATAAGCTCCATAATTTAAAATGGTGCACACATAAGCTCACAAAAAAATAATAGAAGGAAACCTTAATACTTTATGGGCCTATAGGTCCTAGAGGTTGAACCTTTGCTCTGATACCAAGTGTAGGGACCAACCCTATATTTTACTAGATGAGCGCTAAGCTTTAATTTTTTATTTTTTTTTACATAGTAACTAGGAAATGGTACCATAATCATACAAGTTTGAAACTTAGTAAATTTAAATCCCGTATATCAAGTCCATAAATTTAATCTCATAACACATACATATATTTAACTTGATCATAGGCACAATGAAATCATCATAATTAAAAACAATATACTAACACATGTACCGTTCACCCTTAGACGAGAACCAAACTTGGCTTGCCGCTATTTGAGCTCCTTTGTTGTCATCTACCTCCAAGCCTGAATGTTGTTGTGCTTAATCCGAATGTAATGACCCACCAGTTGACCTCCCAAGCTACTCCTTGGGTACTCTCCTTCCCCGCGGACCCCCGAGCTGCAATGGGGTTGTACAACGAAGGAATGTGCTAGCTGGTAGAGGTGAGCCTCTCTTGGCTCAAAAGTCCTCTCTCTACAATACTCTACCTCACCAAACTCAAATATAGCTCGTAACCACTCAAAATGACATAATCTCCTCCATCCAACAATAGGGTAAACAAAAAAAGTCATTTTCCCTTCCATTTCCCTTTCTTTTATAGAAGGCTTCATAGGTAACACTTGGAATTTCATGCATAAATAATTATTTTTTTATCACCCAAAATTTTATTATTCACCCACCCATGTGTCACCCTCTCATCAAGACTCTCCAAAAATAATTTACTTAATTATTCATTTAAAAATAGTATTTCCCTCAACCCAACAAGGCTTCCTATTTCTTCTCCTAGTTGTCTCTTGATTCCCCCTTTTTACTGCTTAATTTGTGTTTATTACTGAAGTTAATTGATAATTCTCCGATTTGGTCCCCTAAGTACCTCAATTTTCCCTTTTGATGAATATTCTTATGTTGGCTTTTGCCACATGGAAGTTCTCTAAATTTCTCAAATTTTAATTTATTAATCTTATTTTAATTCACCACCCTCTTCTCTTAATGAAGTTTTTAATAAATATTTATATTTAACTCTATGTCCCTCTTTCCCCTTTTTTCCTAATTAAGTCTTATGTATTTAATATTTTGTTTTAACATGGAAAGGGTAGAGTTATCATGGTAAAATATTTTATCTCTTCCTATTCCTCCATTACCCTAAGTTTTATTCTTGATTTAATTCATTTGGTTCTAACATCATATGTCACTTGATATGAATTAGTTGGATTTTCATATATTGATTATATTTATTAGCTTCTTTAATGATGTCGAGGGTGTCAAGTTGGTCATGCCCTTCAAGAACTTCCATTCGAAGTTCCAAGGGTGCCATGTCTAAGAATTTATTTCTGATGACAAAGGTGCCACACCACTTGCCCTTCAAGTATCCAGTGGTTACAAGGGGAAATTATATGTGCAACGCCAGAGACCCCTATCATCTCATATGTTTCCTGCTATAGTGAGATTAATGGTGCTAGGGATCAAGGAATCCACCTTGATGCGAGCCCCCCAGAAAATCCTCATGAGTGAACCAAATTTGGGACCTGCCCTCACGACATCGTGATCTTCAAGGCAAAGGTATTTCGACCTTTCCAGCCTAAGTCATGGCGGGAGTGCTAGTGGGTGAGATCAGGAACACTGTTCCACCCCTCCCATGTTGTTCCATCCAATTGTACAACCCCATCACCCATATGTGAGTCATTCGGCTAAGAAACTGACATGTTCCTGCAACCACTGACATATCAACAGAGTATATGTAGTATATATAACAAGTTTCAAACTGAACTTAGAATTTCAAAGACAAAATATTAATTTCTATCAAACCAGATGTTATCCACTCATCATATGCGAGTGCCTTTGGTGGTTTCCTGTCATACTCAATAATCATCAATAACAAAGTTCTCAGTGTTAATCATTATCATAATAGAAACATCAACATGACCTAGTCATTCACATCATTGTTTAGTTTGAATCAGAACTAATGTAAGTAGCTACATATGGGACACATCCATCATGTTTATCCTAATCATAACATCAATGGTAAACTAACATATCCATCAAAGGCATTATCATCGTAACATCAATAGAAACCATATCTATCCCTACAATCTATCATCATCATGATATCAATAGAGAACATGCATATCTATTAATGCTACAATCATGTCAATAGAGAACATGCATATCCATAAGTGTTATCATCATCATAGTATCAATAAAACATACATAACCATCACATCCACTAATAATAGCGTCATGTGTCCGGATCCTCATCCTGAGGTCCTCAAAGAATAAAGTGTGGGCCTTAGGGATAAATAATGTTAAAATTCATATCAGTGTCAGTCAACTAGAGTAGGGCACTACACATCGTTTTGAGTACTTTGTTTACAACTTATACCTATCTGTTGGATTGGGGGTAGTATGGTGAAGCGAATTCATGTGTGAATCCAAGGTGATGAGATAGCTCCCGGAAAACCTCGTTTTCAAAGAGTTTTCTGTGGTCAGAGACTAACTCTTTTGGGACACCAAAGCGGGCGATGACATGGTTGAACAAAAACCGTGCAGCAGTTTCTGTCATGTTGTCGTATGTGGGCATGGCTTTTGCCCAATTGGTGAAGTAGTCGACGACCACAATCATGTATTTGTGGTTACTTGATGACGTGGGGTTGCAATTCATGAAGTCGATCCCCTATTTGCATAAGGGACCATCAACTATGATGGGGTGCAAGGGAGCGGGAGGCACTCTTGCCTTATGAGCGAAGCGTTGACATCACTTGAACCTTTTGACTGTTGAAATGCAGTCGCGGAATAACGCAGGCCAAAAATATCCTGCCCACAGAACTTTTTGGGTAGTGGCCATTCCAGAGAGATGGCCACCACAAGCTCTGTTGTGATAGTCATTATGGGCTTGCTCAACTTGGTCGTGGGTGAGGCATCGACGTAAAATGGTGTCGATGCCCCGTCGGTAAAGGACATCTCCTATGAGGAGGTATCAGGGGGCCTAGTGGCAGATGCGCCTGCGGTCGTCATGGTGAGCTTGGTTCTGAACTTTTGGGTTCATACGAATAGGAGAATATCTCCGTACTAAGGGTTGTCAGTCATCACTAGGAAGAGATGTTCGTCTGGTAGTGAATCATTGACTAGTGATGCTTTGGTCTAACTTGGGAGGTCCACGATTAACTCGGCTAAAATTAAATCCTTTTTGCTCTTAGGGGAGCGAAACTGTAATTTCAACTCTTGCAGTATAACTATCCAGCGAGTGTACTTATGGTTCATTAAACGGTGTGTGAGCAGGTATTTCATGGGGCTAATATCTGCGATGACTGTTTTAGTCCTTAATATAATGTGGTGGCGAAGATTTTGGACTGCGTGTATCAATGTGATGGAAGTCTTTTCTTTGGGCTCATATCTTAATGCGAGGCCTAATAAGGTTTTACTAATGTAATAAATTACGTGTTCTTTCTCGTTTGGGCCCTCCTGGATTAACACCCCGGCCAAAGAGGTCTCGAATGCTGATAGATACAGGGTGTAATCCTTATTGTATTTTGGGGGACTGATCAATGGTGTTGAAGATAATGTGTTTTTCAGTGCCTCAAATGATTTTTGGGCTTGATCGTCCCATTTGAGTGGGATTTCCTCATGAAGGAGGTGTAGGAATCCATGAGCGCAAGTGGCATAGTCTGGGACGAAGCGTCTCAGAAAATTGGCCTTTCCCTGCAAGCTTTGTAGTTGCTTGAGGGTTCGAGGTGGTCGTACCTCTTTGATAGCTTAGACCTTGAGGGGGTCCACTCTAATTCCTTGTTGGGACATAATAAAACCTAAAATTCATCTTGTTGTGACGCAGAAGATGCACTTGAGGGGATTCAAGCATAGGTTGTATTGCCAGCATTGTTGGAATACCAGTCGCAGATCCTTGAGATGCTCAGACTGCTTCTTGGACCGGGCGGTGAGGTCGTCCAAGTAGGTGAGGATGAGGTGTGCCAAGTCATGAAAGATATAATTCATGGCCCGGTGGAAAGTGGCTCCAACATTTTTAAGATCGAATGGCATCACCTGGTATGCGAACGTGCCCCATGGGGTGGTGAATGCGGTCTTGTACGATTCCGTGTGGCATATTTGGATTTGATTATACCCAGAGAAACCATCCATGAAGGAGAGGGCCTAGTGTCCCGCACAAGCGTCGATAACCTAGTCGATAAATGGGGTAGGGTAATTATCCTTTAAACAAGCTTTGTTTAAATCATGAAAATCGATACAAACGCGTATGGTGCCTTGTTTTTTCATGACGGGAACAGGGTTGGAAACCCACAATGTGTAAGAAATGGGGTAGATGAACCCAACTTTGTGAAGATTATCGATTTCTCGTTTAATTGCTTCTACCTTGGATGGGTGCAGTTGACGTTGTTTCTTGCGCATTGGTGGTACGTCAGGCCAAGTGTCAATGTGGTGCTCTACAATAGTGGGACTAAGTCCTGGCGTTTCCGAGTAGTCCCATGCGAAGATATCTCGATACTCTTGCAACAAATGGTTATAATAGGTTACCTCATCTGGGGAACATGCTGCCCCAAGTGAAATTTCTTCAACTTTCTCAAGATTTCGAGAGATATTCACCTTGATGGTAGGAGAAATATTTGACATGTTCCCTTCTTCGAACGCATCAGGCGCCAGAATGGGATTTTTAGACCAATCGACTTTCCCCGATGGAAGGAAATATTTTGATTCAATCGCATAAATCTTTTTGTTTCCTGTTTTGTTAGGGCTGAACGTTTTTTCAGGAAGAAAAAACAAGCAGTGATGCATCGCATCCCATGGATAATCTGGTTTCATCATGGCCTCAAGAATATCATCATCTGAGTGGAATAAGGGTCCTAAGGGGGATTGAGTTTGTGTGAGGCCGTGAGGAGGTGGTTCAGTCCCAACGGACATGAATAAGATTCCATCGTCGATGTTGTGGAACCAGACATGGTCGACAGGGTGTAGATAGATTGGGTTTGCACCGTCGTTGGTACAACTACTCTCGTCATTAGGGGAATTTTGAGGTCTAAAATGGGCCTCCTAAGCAAATAATAAAATAATAGCTAAACCAATAAAATAATATTTATGAATTTGCAATTTACTTTTTGCACCAAAATCTATGTAACCATGGTTAAATTCAATTCAAAAGTTGTACCAAAATAAAATTAATAAAAAAAATGTATTGACTCGACTGTAAATAAGAATGAGATTTTCAAGAAAAAGTCATTATCATTGCACAACTAATGCATTTGTCTGTTGTACTTAAATAACTTAAAATACAATATAAATATATATTCATAAATTCTTAATTATAGAAAATATTATTAATTAAAATTTATATTATTCAAATTATATAATAACATGTAATTAATATACTATATAAAAATAATATAATATATGTAATATATTGTTTTATGTATGAATTTTATATTATTTATTGAATTGATTTGATTTATAACATAAGAAGAAATAATATATAATATAAAAATTAATATAATATATATTCTATAACATTTAGATTATTTTTCATAATATTATATATACTATATATAATATTAATATAATCATAATAAAATGAATTGAGTTTTATTTAAAATTAAAGAAAAAAGTATTGAAATAAATTTAATTTATATTTATAAGTATAATATAAAATATATATACGTTGAAATTTAGTATTTTTTTGCCTTAAACTATATTAAACCTAATATATCTTTTTTCAACATACAAAACTAATATACATTTTTTCATCCTACAAAACTAAAATGTCTTTTTTCTTTAATTTTAATATCTTTGTATTGCTATTAATATTATAATGATATTATTTATAGATTTCATTTATCCTAAAATTACAATGTTACAATTTTATGTATTTTGATTTCATATGTATAATATATATGTATAGATATTAACTTATAATTAATTTGAAATTTTACTATTGAATAAAATGAGATGAATATATAATTTAAAAATAAATATATGAAAATATACAAATATAAATTTATTGAGAAGTGTGTAAATACATGGAGATTGTGTAGGGATTGCATTATTTCTTTCAAAAAATATTAAATAACAATAATAATATTTTATTCAAAAAGTGTGAAATGACATTTATTATGAGTACTTTACTCCATGACGTTAAAAGTACTTAGAGCACTACCATGGTTAATCATGAGTTTTATCCTACCATTGAGAATGTGACAAGTAAGTACCTTTAACTCAAATAATGCCACCTTAACCATTAGGGATGATGTCATCCCCTAAAATATGATTGGTTCTCATAAAGTGAATTTTGATTGTACATTTTTCTTAGGAGGCCCATTTTAGACCTCAAAATTCCCCTAATGAGTTGCAGCTGACTCGACACCTATGATTGATGAGCATACAACACGAGTCATGGTTCCGATACACGATGATATGATCGTATATGACGTATTGTGTCACTGGTGTTTGGTAGGGGAGAAATTTCCATGGTGGCAGCTTGTGTGAGAGCAAGTCTAGGTTCCTCCCGGGGCGTACCAAGAGTGCTTGCATTTTCGGGGTTTGGAAATTGCGCTTGGTGCAGAGGCGCCTGGATGTTTCCATTAATGGGCATGCCTCTATTTCATGGTTATGGCCAGTGCAAATGGTGCATGGTACCACGGTGTCTATTGAGTATATGGTGTGAGAACCAACACTACTCTTCGTCCCGAAAGTGGATGCTCTGAAAGGATCAGGCGTAGGGGAAAGATTTTGTTGCTACCATTTCCGAGTTTTTTGTTTCAGGAGATCTAGCTCTCTTGGGGAGTGTACACTTAACACTGCTCTTGCCGCTCGAAACCTTGGGAGGTGTTCACAATTTATTGTATGGTGAAAATGTGAGCAGATCCTGCAATAGCAGTGCATGATCTTCTCTTGGTTAGAGATATGTTTCTGAGGGATAGGGGAGACCATGCAAAAGTTGTTCGTGAGGTGCTTCAGTTCTTTACACTGATTGACGTGGTGGTCGATTATGTCGCATAGCCCGCATGCTACCCTAAACTGGACATGGGTCTTGTTAGGTCGATGCGTCCTTTTTACTCACCCAATGTTTTGCTATTGAAATGGGGTAGGATTCCTGGGGGAAATTTGACTTACATTAGGTTCTCTTAGCTCTAGACTGATTATATCCCAACGATGTGTTTCTAAGGAGCATATGATGTCTATTAGCGGGTGCACTTGAGGAATCTAAGTGTAGTGTTGAGCATGATGGTTTCCTTGACACACTAGACAAAAATGTCTTTCTTAGTATTCCCTTCCTACTCAATTGATAAAGTGATTGGGAACCATCTGCGTAGTGATTCTAGGTTTGGGCATTTCGCGACCAAATGGTTGTGTGTGTTGCACAACGCACATGTTGGTCTTCTCTATGGAGGGCAGGTGGGGGTGACTAAGGGCTCCCCGACCAGCCACTTTTCCCCTTGACAGGAAGAGAATGGACCTACTTGTCACATCCTCTTGCGTTATTGAGTTGTCCATGGATTCTATATCTGAGCCATCTTCTAGGGAGAGGCGAACTATGGTCGTGCGTAAACTGGTTAGTGCTAAGTGAAATCGAGGGATATAATGACAATGGCGTAATGGATGATCGCCACCACATATCTCACACGAATGTTGGATTGCTAAAAGTTCAACATGGTATACTACATTAACCGGATACCATCGTTGAAATAGCTCCAGGGCTACACATTCGGTGATGAAATGGTCGCGTTCGTCGCAAAGCGCACAATGTTGGATAGGAGTATGGGGGATAAACGTGAGGCGTTATGGTGACTATCGTGCCTCCCGAATGTATAATATGACTACAGGTTCTTCTCCGTTTGTATGTATGGGGGGATCCTCTTGATATGATTGTTCTACTGCATGTAAGGCATCCCTATATCACGGTATTTCCGAACAATGATGAGTGTAATGTCCATAATTGTTACAGATAATGCATGCGTGGTTGATGCGCAATGCTTTGCCTTGGTTTATTGTGGCTGGTTCCTTTTTACGGGAACTTGTTGTCGCAGTATTTCGATCGAAACTGAGGAGCGATTTTAATTCGTCCAACTCCAAGTAGATATGGGTAGGGTGGCCTATTATATTGCACACTGCACAAGGTTGTAATTCCCTTGACATGATGGGGTTTTCTATCTTTTTCCCTTTTTTAGGGGTTTTCCTAGTCGATTTAACCGACTTTGCAACGGGGGTCTCCGTAACTGGTATGGCTAGGGTGGTTGCCTTAACAGGTGGGGCCTCCTTAGGAGTGAGAGGAGTTAATCCTGTTGCGGTGATTCTCGAGCCTCTCGTCGTGGTCAGTGGGACCAAGTACCAAACTAGTATTTCAAAATATATGTTTGGCAACACTACCGTTGCCAAAACTTGTTGTGACACAAAACTAGGTGGAGGGTATAGAAAAGGAGTTTTGGATATGGCATAGGATAGAGAAGCCGTTGTGCCAGTGGCCTTGGTTTCATTACTACTAGTCTCTGTCTCTTGGCTGGTCTCGGTGCTTGATGATGACATCATGCACACTGGGACCCCTGTGAGATCAACGAATGATTCTGGTATGACAGGGGGATCTCCTAGGAATGGTCCAAGGATAAACGATGGTTTGAATTTTCCAGGGCCATATTCTTGGTATCGTATGAGAAATTCTGCAGATGTGTCTACATAGGGTAGAACGACATCGACGTTTGTAATGGGTCACTTGTCATGGTATGTTAACTGGTCGATGGTGATGATGCGATCCTCATGGGGGAAAATCATAATCTGGAAGATGGAGGATGTTATGGCCGACATGGCATACATTTAACTCCACCCAAGGAGTGTATTGTAATCCAGCCGAGTGTCCAAGATCTAAATGTCTATAAGAACCATCTTGCCAGCCAAGTAGACTGGGACATTTTGATAGAGACTGACGGGAGCAAAAGGGCGCCCATCGTATGCTCTAAGTGTGATGTATGATGGCTTCAGTTTAGGAGATCCTAACTTCTGCCAAACTCTTTTTGACATGATGCATGTAGATGCACCCTCATCAATGATACATCGGTGGATAACAATGTTCTGGACTGACACCGATATCTAGAAGCTGACCAGGGAAGGAAGCCTAGCGGTGGCTTTAACTAAGTCAAAAGCCATTAGGCGTGAATCAGCCGGGTCAATTGTGCCTAATGCGGAAATTAAGGCTTTCATTTGCTTTGGAAAAGATTGTAGGACTTCTAAAGCTGACATGGCAATAGGGGACTGTGCTAAGTCATCCACGATGCTATAATTATGGGCTGCTTTGGAGTGGTGTCATGCCCGCCTTGTTGGACCTTTATCCATTTTTAATAGAAGTTCAATAGGCATTTTTGATATAGTCAATGGTTTTGTAGGTGCACTCGTGCTAGCCCCTGACGCACTAGTTTCTGGCGGGGTATCGTAACTTCGATTTCGTGTTTGAAAGAAAATTTCCTCGCCAGTCATATAGATTTCATGGCTATTATTTTTGGAATCATTGGGGGGTGGTTGTTGTTGTTGGGTACTAACTGCCCCTTGGTGGTGGAAGGGCTCCTGCATTACAATTGTTTATTGTGTAGGTTCCCCTTGTCCTCGATTACCTTGAAGCTTCTTCAACTCGGGGAGTTCGGGAGAGTTATAAGTGTAATGGCCATACTCACCACAAATTGCGCAAGAGTGGTTGGTCCGAAGATTAGCCCTCTTGTTCTGCCCTTGGGAGTTGCTTGGCTCCTAGCTTTGATTTCGGTTGGGGTTGCCCCCAGCCTCAGATCATGGAGGGCGTTTTTTTTTTTATTGCCCCCTGTCCAGGATCTCCGTTTTGTTTAATTTTTGGTTTTTTTATTGCCGCGTTAGGAGGATGACTATGATTCTCCTGGTCATATGGCTAGCGCGGTTGGTCCTGGGAAGGCTGCACAAATTTCACTGGTGCGTTGTTTTGTATCGGTGGGTTTTGTGCTGGGGAGTGGGAAAACTGAGGTCCATGTACCTGGTTTATATATGGTTGTTGGGGAGAGCGCTTATGTCAGTGTTTCTAGTTGTGTATTGGGTCCTCTGTGCGGAAGGGTATGAACCTCCTTGCCAATGATGGTACGACTGTGCCCTATTGGTCATTTTCTGTAGAGGTGCATGATGACTCTGATGATAGCCTAGTTGCGAGATGTTTTGGTTAGGATCATACGTGTAATCGAGGTACGGGACACTACTGCCTAGGTGATTTTGGGTCAGTGACCCTATCAATCTATCTGCAGTGTTCAACGTGCCTGGAAATTCTTTATAAGTTTGCAGGAACGAGGCATTAGGCAAGATGTTATATATGTATCCTGATTGAATGTATATCAGGTTGAGTTGTTGGGCTTTTCTAATGGCATCCTCTTCAGAAGTAGGTCATTAAGTTGCCATGCCCTTCGAAATCTCTGTTGTGAGAGTTTTCAGGAATAGGTCTAGTAAAAATCGATCGTCGAGTTTGGCTTTACACAAACTTTGACATCGCCGCCATTCATGGAGATGGTCCGAGATATGGATGGCTGGAGTTTTTCTAAAATGCATCAGTAACTCCATTCCTAAATCGTGGTGAATGGATAACTAGAAATATGTGAGGAACATAGTGGCGAGGGCGCTAAAGGTTCCATGTGTAGCAGAAGGCTGCTACACATACCATTTTGCTTCTGGTCTGGTTAAGGTGCGTTGAAATAGTCTTAATCGAATAGTATCATCAATAATATTATTCAAAGAACACCATTGGTGGAAATTCATTACATGGTTTCCAAAGTCTTCCGCTTGCTTCCCTTCGAACTTTGGAATGTCCGAAGGGAGCTTCGTGGGCATGGGGGGCCAAGTGGGATTGTTTGTAATGGTGTCATTTGTTAAATTTGATGGATCAGGTAAGTATAAAGATGCTAAGAAAGGTAATTGAGTGTTGAGTGCCATTATAGATTGTGAAAACACAGGGTTTTGGTTGTGTATGAGGTTTGTATGTGACGTACTCGATTATGTATTATGTTGGCTCCCCGAATGGGTAGCGCTCCTATGCCCTCTAAGGGTTGTGGGAGGAGTGATGTGTGGTGACCCTGAGGGGGTTTTCACCAGTGTGGCATTGAGTGACCCTTGGGGGTTCCCAACTAAAGACGCCTCAATAAAGGATGAATCAATAAGGGTGGTTTTGTTCCATCTTTGACGCCTGAATGGCGAAAGACCTGGAACTCCTCCCTCTAATGGGGGGAGGTCCAAAAAGCGTCTAAATTGACGAGGTCCCATTGGGTCCATTATGATGTCGACTAGGTTTGATTTTGGAAATATTTTTTCAGTTTTATGAGAGGAGAGAGATTATATATCAAAGCAAAAAGTGATTGCATACATAAAACAAAGCGAAAATAAAAGGTTGATTTCCCTTTAGATTAATCTATGTGATCAGTCAATCAAAAAAAGTTTTTTGTTGTTTTGCGTGTGATACTCAAAAAATCCTAGAAGACCTAATCGTCCTCACACTCTCAATTGTAACTAGGCCTTGCGAAGATATCTTCTGGTGGATACTTGGGCCAACGTCCCGAAAGAACTGGCGATGCTTTCTAGTAGCCAAAGAATCGACCAAGGTAATGAAAATAGGATCTGGAGTTGCCTGCACCATCACCTATAGGGAATAATTCCCTAGATTTGGCCACTAAGTACTGTCGTCCCATGTGAGCATTCGAGTCTTGAGCTTCTTGGTATTTAGCTACCAGTACCGAGCACTAGATGGGTCAGGTAGCCCCAAATAGTACCACACGCACTAGGCCTAAGCTTAACCCCCTCTGAATCGGGTCTTTATGGCACTCGGAAATTATTTTCTGTGGGCGGATAGATAAGTTTAAAGCTACCTAAAAATTCAACTTCTATGTTTCAAGAAAGTAAACTGACCATGGCAGCTTATTAGAGGCTTACCCCCAATGGTCCTAACCTAAACTATTAATTATCTTGTGGCCCTTGTGGGGAGATTTAATGAGTTCAATTAATCGTTAGTTTTAAGGTGGCTTACTTTGCTTATGGTGTGGTAATGTGTGTGAGTAAGTGTACAAACACAATGTTTGTAGGATGCGGATATGCGATGATCATTTACACTCCCTCCTAATTGAAATATGTTTTGATTGTTCCTTTCAAAAAGTAAATGATGCGCAGATAATGCTGCTTACAATTTTTCCTATTTAAACTAGATGTTGGAATAAAGAGAGATGGAAAACTATCAAAAGAGAGCGTTCATATGCATTCCCAAGGTCACCAAGAGGTGCACGGGTAGCAGATATTAGTTTCCTTCTTAAATAATTTGATCATAATCTTGGTTCCTAATGAAAAATTTAAACTAAATTTAATGCAACAATTTGGAAGAAACAAATGGAAACTAGTTAAGCATGCGTGGATATGCACCACTTACTCCTTGCTGATTACCTACGTGTTTGGTGTCTATTATTGCTAAATAAGTTCATTCCAATACAATGGGTGGATTTTAGTCACTTACTTGCCTCATAATTAAACTATGTGAATTTGTAACAATAAACTAAAAATTAGAACTATGCAAATAGCTAAACTAGAGTGTAGCTAAAAACATGTACTGACAGTCAAGGGACACCAAAACACAGTGTTGGCAGATTTATTTTGGGCTTCCAGTCACTTTACACTTGCAAAAAATGAAGAAAACTAGTGAAAAAATGGTTCTCTGGTTTCCGTACAGAATTTTTCTACATAGGCGCGCGACTCTACGCATTTGTCTGAGCTGAACGCGTGTGGAATGACACGTTTGTCTGTGTTAAATGCGCGTGGTTTTCTTGCACACAAAAATTCTGAATCTCTTGAACTGAATCTCTTCACAGAGGGTGAATGAGAGAAGATGAGGAGGAGAGATGGTCCTGCACAATCCTGAGAAGAAGAGAGGTTCTGCAAAAACACAACCACTTATCTTAAGAGGAAAAATAAGTGGAGTTACTAATCCTGTGTTGGTGTGTTTAGGACAAAATTGTATGAAAAACACCAGTGTTTGATAGGAGTGATTTCTAACCTACAATCAATAGTCATAGGGAAAAAAATGAGTTGTTAGATGGTTAGTGAAGTAGAAAAACTAGTTTATGGAACATATCATGCTACAA
Source organism: Pinus albicaulis (assembly GCA_034641835.2). Taxonomy (NCBI): domain Eukaryota; kingdom Viridiplantae; phylum Streptophyta; class Pinopsida; order Pinales; family Pinaceae; genus Pinus; species Pinus albicaulis. The sequence continues at coordinate 35,548,707 of CM076579.1, read as the reverse complement.
ACAAGAAGACGAAACAAAACAAAAAAGACACATAAATACAAGCTCAATCGAGTAAACGAGCTAATAATCCTAACGGAGAACGAATCCCCTCTTATTAGCCGCTGGTGGTAAAGAAGCGGTAGAACGTTACACACTTGCAGTGAGTCCTTAGAGCTATGGATCTCTAATACCCAAAGCAAGGAGGTCTCTCCCCTTAAGCTGTCTGCATTCCTCTCTCTTCTCCTTGAACAAGTGATTGGATATCAGAAACTTGGTGCACTTCTGCTTTAGAATTGAGATGTTGGATGGCCAACAACTGAATCCTTTCACTCTATTGCTGCTTGGACAACACACTGTTGGTTTTCTCATGGGAAATTTGGTCAACATAACAATGTGTTCTAAATTGTTCTTCTCATGGTGGCATTATATAGGAAAAATTCAAATCTTCTTCCCTCTCTTGATACAATTGTGGATAGTGACCCAAGAGTGGTGGTTGATTCCATTGTGTGATCACTTGTGGCCTCAAGGTGGCTCTAGGCAGTTGTCCTTGGGCGGCCTCAAGTGGAGAATGTGTTTCCTGAAGTGTGCCAAGTGGTCTCAGATGGTGACTTTCCGCCATACCTAGGACCACGCGAATTATTGAGGGAAAGTCGCAGAGACCAGCACTACTATCGAAGAAAAATGCGCGTGGAGCGCACTTTACCTGTGTCTTATGTGCATAATTTGATAATTTTTCCTCTTGACCTTAGAGAAAGTTAAATTTTCCAGATTCTCTAATGTTTCTCAGCCCTGTAAATCCTCCTGCTTGACATTTTATGATGTATTTTGCTTGTTCGATTTTCCAGTGATAACAACGTGCAACCCACAAAATCGGAAAGGAAGGTCATTCACCAGGCATGAAGACAAGACCATTAGGGTTTGGCATAGAAAACAAGTTTCTCCATGATCTCTCACATGATTGGTAGATGCACAGAAACAAGGGGAGTTCGTAAGAGAAGAAAATTGTTTAGGGGGAGCATCAGCGCAATATTCGATGCAGCAGGAAATCATGTTGATAGGGGGAGTCTATCAAGGGAAGTTAGATCACAGGTCTAAGCTTAGATGATGCAAAGAGAATGTTGTCAGAGGGATTCATATCGCTTGATGCGCTAGTTACCCTTTTCCATTGATGTAAAAGGGGGAGAGAAACTTGGCATAATCAAGAGAGAGAGAGAGTGATGCAATATGCAACATACCTTGTCTTGCTAGGTGTGTTAAAATCAATGACAAAGGGGGAGATTGTTGAGTATGTTTTGATTGATGTAAAAGAAAAACTAGGTGCAGGATGGAGATTGTGTGCATGTGTCATCATTGATGTCAGGGTTTGGAGGCCATGGATGTGATAGGTTCACAAGATGATGAATAAAAACCATGAAACCCTATTTGGAGCAGAAACCCCAATTGATGGGATGAAAACCTAACCCTCAGGTTTTACCTTATTAATGCAAATATTGATGATACAACTTGATTAGATGAAGATTTTAGGTCTTGGACATTGTTCCAGATGGATGTTGAATGGCACATGTCATTGAAAACCTAGCAACTGGATTTAGGTTTTCGTTTTCTGAACAATGGACATGCCTCATCTTTATTGACTTTTTGAAGAAGAAAATCATCAAGGTTGCATTGGAAACCCTTGTTGTTAGATTCTAATCATTTTATTGATTCCAGTGGTATGTTGAGCATCCCATGAGCCTTCCCGATTTGAGAGAAACACCCAATCAAAGTTCGGGACCCCAGTTACTGGACCAAATCCACAAAAGCTGATGATATGGCAACAATATGTGATGAGATGGCATCATAAGTGTTAGTTGTTGATGTTAGATCCCTATAATGCTAGCATATCCCCTTATTGTTATTGTTAGTATAACCCCCTTATTGTTATTGTTGTGCCCATGTAGTCCCCATATTGTTATTATTGTGCCCCATAGAATCCCACTATTGTTATTGGTGTGCCCTTACATTGTTATTGTCATGTCAGCTAGGATTATATTGTGACCTATTGGACTCCTATATATAGAAAGGAGGTTTTTTCATGTGTATCATCCAAGAATTGTTCATTTATGTAATGTAAAGGAGTTTTCCTCCTCGAAGAGGTTGATTTCTAAGTCGTTGATCTATCTTTTCTTCTATTTTGTGAGCTAGTTTCATAACATTTGGTATTAGAGCTTTGGATTCTAGGGTTTCACTATTGCAAACAAGTCATCTTGGAATTTTCACTATAACCTTTTTTCTACGAAGGTTCACAAGCTGAAAACAAAACCCATTTGAGCCGAAATGTTAAGGAACTTTGTGTAAACATTTCAGATCTTGGTTCGCTATATTTTCGGAGATATTATCTAAGGAAGTTAGGGTTTTTGCAGGCTCCATAATTTCATCTAAAACAGATGACTGATGGAAAATAGTCATAACTTTCGTTTCAGACATCGGATTGGAATTTTCTAAAAAGCAGTGGAAAATGCACGAATTGTAGTTTTTTTTGTATCGATTTAAGAGGCGAAAGTCAAAACAGTGACACATGGAACATCGTACAAGTTCGCTCTACTGAAATAGTCCATAATTAGGACATTGTGGGAGATAGGACATAATGTTTCCTTGAAGAATCAAAAATAGGTCTAACCTGCAACATTGGAAAGAAGACTTAGAGGGCTACCACAGGGCAAAATTTCAAGTATTGAAGATCTGAAATTACAAAGTTACAACCATTTCAAGACCAAGCTCCTAAAAGCAAGAAAAAAGTGTGCATTTAAAAAAAAAATTATGTAACTTTTGTTTGAAAACTCAGTTTGAAGTGATTCCAAGGGAATATTGAAGCATTGTTAACAATATTGGGTTCTATAACGCCTCCCAAAAATAATTCCACACCCATTAATCTCTCAAGAAGCTCTACTATGACGCATGAAGAGGGAGAAATGCAACATGATATATCAAAATTACGAGACTAAGTGCAACAAATTTCGCTCTCGCAAAAAGTAACCAAAAATGAAATGGAAGCTAAGATGGATGGTTTGAAGAAAGACGTGGAAGCTAAGATGGATGGTTTGAAGAATGGAATGGAAGATAATATGGATGACATGGAATCTAAGATTGATGGTATAGAAGAAAAACTAAAAGGAAACATGGAAGACATGAATAATCATCTAAAAACAGACATGGAAGGTTTGAAGGAAGGTTTGACAAAGTTGCTACAAGAAATGATTCCTAATGGCGAAAAGGTAGTAGAGGAAACTCATGATGAGAAAAAAACAAATTTTAATAGTGATTTCATATACTCTAATGTCGGATTGAAGACCCACCATATTCCAAAGATTGATATGAGGAAGTTTGATGGAAAGGATACCGTAACATGGATACTACAGATAGAACAATACATTGATCTCCATAATGTGCAAAATACGCAAAAGCTATGCATTGCAACTTTATATTTAAAACCCAATACATTTTTATGGTATCGATGGCTTTGCTCTCGTAAAAAAGTTGTCACTTGGTCAATTTTTATGGAGGAAATGATAGCACATTATGAGGATACAAAGAGCAACACATTCTTTAGCCAATTGATAAATCTCAAACAAAAGGATTCAACGGTGGAGCACATTAAGGACTTCCAAAAATTGAATATAAGGGTAAAGGATATTCCAGAGGAGCACATGATTGATGTCTTCATAGGGAATTTAAAGGATAACATCCAACATGAAGTTCACCTTTGGGGACCTGATTAATTGGAGAAGGCATTCAGGTTGGAAAGAAAAATTATGGCGACAAGGAAGCCTACCACTCGCAACTGTAAAGATGGAAGTGTTGATACTCCTAGACTTCCACAATCTACAAGGCTGACAACACTTATGGTACAAAGATCGTTTATATCTTTGTAAGAATTCCCAACTCAAACAAAAGATTCTTTTGGAATTGCACAACTCTCCCTTAAGAGGGCACTCAAGATTTTTAAAAACTTACCAAATGGTCAAGAAGGATTTTTTTTTGGGATGGACTTAAATATGATATTCAAAATTTTGTGGCAGAATGTTTGGCTTGCCAACAAAATAAAGTTGAGACAATTAAAACCCTAGGTCTGTTACAACCTTTATCTATTCCAAGTCAACGTTGGGAGGAGTCTTTAATGGATTTTAACACAGGTTTACCCAAGTCTGAAGGAAAGACTGTCATCATGGTGGTAGTTGACATACTTACCAAGTATGCACACTTTTGTGCATTATCTCATCCATTTAAGACCAGAATAGTTGCTACTTAATTTATGGAAACAATTCAAAAGCTACATGGAAACCCAAATATCATTGTAAGCGATAGAGATCCCATTTTTACAGGAAATTTTTGGATAGAATTATTTTCTTATTTGGGTACTCAGTTAGCTCATAGCTCATCATATCATCCTCAATTTGATCGGCAAAACGAGATAGTGAACAAATGTTTGGAAAGATATCTTCGATGCTTTGTATCTGATAAACATACACAATGGGTCAAGTGGTTACCTCTGGCTGAATGGTGGTATAAAAATTCCTTCCATACTGCAAAAAAAATGACCCCATTTATGTCACTTTATATATACCATCCACTATCCATCACATCATATTTAAGAGAAAATTCTAAGGTTCAAGCAGTGGAAGATCACATCGAGCATTAACAACAAGTTCTCCAACTCTTAAAGGATAACCTCACTTTGGCGCAAAATCGAATTAAACAACAGGAAGATCAACATCGCTACGAAAGAAGTTTTGAGGTAGGCGAATGGGTATTTTTACGGCTACAACCGTACAAAAAAATGTCCCTCAAGCAAGCTAATAAGGATAATAAATTATCACCAAAGTATTATGGTCCTTACAAGGGGTTGCAAAAGATTGGTACTATGGCATACAAATTGGAGCTTCCTACATCTTCCCGAGTGCACCCAGATTTCCATGTTTCATGCTTAAATAAGGTTATAGGTGACAAGCTCTCAGTTCAAACAATATTGCCAGAACTTGACGAAGAAGGAAAAATCATATTGGAACCTGAAGTAGTCATAGAAACAAGAACTCAACAGCTATGAAATCGATCAATTTCAAAGTATCTCATCAAATGGAAGTAACTTACCCGTTGAAGATTCGACATGGGAGGATGGGAATTTTATACAAAAGCATCCATAACTACTCAAGCATTGAGGGCAACACTTTTTTGAAGGAGAGGGGCATGCTAGCCTCCCTATAATACTAGTGTATCCCCTTATTGTTATTGTTAGTATAACCCCCTTATTGTTATTGTTGTGCCCTTACATTGTTATTGTTATGTCGGCTAGGATTATATTGTGACCCATTTGACTCATATATATAGAAATGAGGTTTTGTCATCTATATCATCCAAAAATTGTTCATTTATGTAATGTAAAGGAGGTTCCCCCCTCAAAGAGACTAATTTCTAAATCGTTGATCTATCTTTTCTTCTATTTTGTGAGTTGGTTTCATAATAGATGATATAGGTGTTGAATTATATTTTATTTTATTTTAAAAAGAGAAGTGAGGTGAAAAGATCGTATGATATATTATGGAGGGGTAACAAAAATATTTTTTTTATTTATTTCAAATGGACTTTACAATCCTAATGTTGGGGCCAAGAATTAAAAAAATCAAAATTTACTTCTTAAATTAAATTTCCTCCTAAAAGTATGTGGGCCCATCCTAAAATATTTCCTCCAAAGCTCTTGTCAGCCTCACTAGAATCTTCCACCAAATGTATATAAAGTCATCATTTATCTCTTCAAAAGGTAAGTGACCTGGTCCATCAATTATCTTTGTGGCCAACATATTCCAAGAAGAATACAGTGATGTGTGGTTTGACGGAAAGTTTCCTGGGGTGAAACCCAACAGACCGCAGTTCAAATCTCATTGAGTATGTGGCTTGCTATGATCTTGGCTCAAGGAGTAGGCTCCCCCTTTCCCGAGGGGTCTCGGCTCTTGCTAAATCATAAGATCTGGTATATCTGACTTGCAGGTTGTTGGATATATCCTGGTGTTATATTGGCGACCATGAGGATTGATCCTGGGCCTCCCCTAGATTACTCTAAAGAATTACCGATTCACCATGTGTAAAAAAAACATATTCCAAGAAGAGGTCAAAGTTTTGTGGAGGTCTAGCATATCTTTTGATTCATTTTGGTTTCTCGATTGTTTTGGCAATTCAGGTTGTTTGAATATATTATTGCAAGTCATTCTTGTGACCAATTAGACCTACGGAGCATGCTCATTCCCTTTTGATGAAGGTTTTAAAGTCCTGGTGTTTCGCTAGATATAAAGCAATTAGGATTCATTATTTCTCTTTGCAGGTCTCATCAATTGCAAAGCGTATTGAGGCTCATGATTTATCTCAGAGTTGGTTGATAAAAAAAAAATGATTGACCTCACTCCTTTTGAATCGATGTGAGAGCTCTTGAACTATTAATCTAAATTGGTGGTTGCAATCTTGACCGTTTGCATAATCCACCTCTCGATTAGGATTTTGATCCTTTCTCCTTGAGCATTGAAAGTGATAAATCGTGTGGTTGGGGCACAAATTATTGTTAGGGCCATGTGGAAATTAAACCAAGTCGAAGTATAGTGTGGTTGTTGATTTCATCGCTAAAGTTTGAATGCTCTTGTAAAACAAGGATGGACTTCTTAAATTAATGCAGATGGATCTAATTCATTTTATATGGCAGTATGGACATACATATGGGGCGTTCTACATTTTCGATATACGCTGTGAGTGTTTCTGTGTAAGGATGAATGTGCCACCATAAGAACTAGTCATGTATATGCCTCATCAATCTGAAACATTAAATATGAGCCATGAAATTCAAACAATCTATATTTTGGAGTAGCTGAAGTCATTTCTAGAAATTTTTGGTTGGAAAATACACTCTATCTTGAGGCACAAATCAGCGAAAAAATTTAAACCTAGAGCGTGAATCCCTTCTCTGCAACTTGGTAAACTCGCAATTCAACAATCCATTGTGTAACGGTTTCAATGACGAGCTAAAAATTGAACAATGTGGAGTTCTGGGCATTAAATGTTATGGAGATCAAAGGCCAAAACATGCATTTTCGGCCTAAACATATCCAAATATGCGGTTCCTTTTGGAATATGATAACCAGTGAAAGGGTGGTTGTGAGTAGCGAAGAAATCAAGTGACAGTGATTGGCAACAGAAATCGATGGTGGCATGTGAAATGTTGTACGCAGAATTTGTCTTGCAATTATGACAGTATCAAGAACTCTTGTGACAAATCATATTTAACAATGGAGATCTTTATATGCATGTCGTGCTCTATATAGCAGTAAAACTTACAGTGATGACAATATGACCTATACAAGTGATATCTTCAGTATGGCAGTAAGATCATACTTAACTATGATGCACAATAGAGACCTGTGACAATTTTTTTTAGGATGGAAATGATAGTTTGAATAAAATAACATAGTTATTTGACAGTGGCCTAAAGGCATGATTGAAATTACCTTGATAACACTATGGCGTTACCCTTGGAATAGCAGTAATATTTATATCCTTGATGTATGTATGCTTACAACTGTGAATTGAGATGATGAGACTGAGATATATGTATGGCAGAGTGTGCATGGAAGAAGGTGTCGTAGTGGGTAATACTTATCTTCCAGGTGGCCGAGATCAACATTGAATGAAGATGATTGTTAATGAAAATTTGTTTTTGAATGAGCAAAAAGAAGTACAGATGTATTGAATTGTTGACAACAATATTGATGCCTTGGAAGTATATAACAGTGATGAAAAACAGTGATTTGATGACAATAATGCGCAGTGGTGAAGTGTACCAGCAGTAGAAGAAGAATGGATCGCATTGACAGAGAGGCAGCAGTGATTAGTTGTGATAGCAGTGGTTGCAGCAGTGGATTATGGAAACAACCGTGGTGATGATAGCAGCAGAAACATCGGAGAGCAGTGACATCAACATTTGCAGGAGGTGTGGCAGCAGATAGAGGTGGCAGAGGTAGCAGCAGTATTAGATTTTAATTGGGCTATTATCCCTGGTACGAGAGCCCAGCCTTCAGGGAGCATTTGATTCCTTCCAGTATTGCTGGTAAAACCTTGGGAGTCTTGCACTTCCTTCCAAGCCAACCTAGTAAATTGTTGTATGTAAGTCGTCCATAATACAGCACTTTGTTAAAGCCAAATCTAGTGTATTGTCTCTTTGTTGGTTTCTGTTATGTTTTGATGTGATGATTATCTGAATTCTTAGAAAAATTAAATGACTAACTAACCAATTGTAAAAATAAAAGGAAATATTGATTCACCCCCCTCTCAGTATTTCCAATGACGAGCTTGTGATACATGTATCTGAATGGATGATGTAGAAATTCCTTAAATAAATCACTTATTCAACCGAGATTATCCTGGTCACATACTATTTGAGCTTCATACATAACACATAATCTCTTCTACGCATTAATCATCACATGCGGAAATAAAAACAACAAGCGGTATTGAAAACATTCACATGCGCACATAGAAATTCAACATATATAACACAGTATGTATACCGGGGAAAGCTTACAGCTGAGAACCCCCTACTATCTGTATATTATAATGAAGAAGAATCATGTAACAATCTCAGTACAATACTCCTCACAAGTACTCAGTACTGTCTCCAAAAGTTACACACAAACTAGCTCAGTTTTGAACAAGTCATGGGTTCAAAACTCCTCCACTGTTTGCCTGCCTCTACTGCGCAATCCAAGATGAGGGGAAGTAGTTTGAAATGAATTCGGGTCCTTGGCTTTATTGCGCAATCCTCGTGTGATGTCTCCTCAGCCAGTTGTGATCTCATACTATAGTCTGTTGATAGTAGACTACACCTTTCACCCACCTCTATTATTTTGGTCTCCTTCATTGTCACTTTATTTCTTGTTATTTGATGTGTTATTTTAGTTGAAAAATGAGTTAATAATTAGTGAATTAAATAATATTTAATTCACACCACTCATCTCTAGTGTAATAGCAGTTAAACTAATTACAACTAGTTCAACTTGTTAACCGGAACACCATCTCCATCAACTCCTCAATCAACTCCACCAAAACTCTGCCACATGAGTCTAATTGAAGTCTATCATGCATGAGCTCAACCAAACCCCTAAGAATATAGCGTAGGTATGTGTGAGCAACATAGCCACATCCGTAGCTCCAAGTGAAGTGCTCCAAGAGAATAAAATGAAGTTTAGAGTCTAAATATTATTAAGGGCTAATAATATTTGACTGACCTATTTTTAGACAGGCAGTCTAAAAATAGACTTCGACCTATATGTCTAAAATAGAGGTCCATATATTTTTACCAACTCGACCAATCATCCAAGAATAACATACTGCAACCCCTGGACCATGCTCCATATGTCTAAAAATAGACATAGTCTAAAAATAGACACCGACAAAAATCACATGTGGTCCCCAAGCTAGTTTTGAAGTGATCATAACCAACTAGGATCAGAAAAGATGTTTCAGGAGGCCTCCTTCACTGTTTCTTGTTGCCATTTTCAACAGATGAAAGTATTGATGATAATATTTTTAATTCATGCATTGATTCCCATGCATTCCTCTATTGTTATATTAGTTATCGAGTACTCCAATTATGTATGCATGTGTGTTTAAATACCAGTTACTTGTTTATGAACTAATTCATTGTGTGTCGCTTGTGTGTTGGCTTTGAATCTATGCTCTTCATTCAATGTTAATTTAGTAATTGATTGTGAACTAATTCGCGATTGATTTCTAGCACTTTCCCATTGTGTATGTCTTGGTTAGTATCAGCTATCTGATTCTTCCTTAAGGTGTGCTCTTGTTCATCATGTTGTTATTGTATTCTTATACCATGTTCTGCAAGCTATCAATGGAGAGTTGATTTCATCCTCATTCTTTTGGTATATTAATCTTGGTCTCACACTTATCTCTCTACATTCAATATCCAAGAGAAAAACACACAAATGGAGTTTGTTGGGCCTACAAATTGGATGAAGCTCCTATCCCAAATAGTGCAAGGTCTAATTCGGACTTCATACGAGGGAGACCCCTAGTGTTGGTGGATTATTTAGCACCATCAACAAGTCCGAGTTCCCCTTCCCAAACATTAACTTTCTCCAAAATATTTGAGACTAACACTCAATTTTACCTCAAACAACTATGCTAGAGACCAACATTTTAAGTATGATGAATTTGCGAAAAAGGTCCATGTTTACATTAAGCCTCATTTTTATTATAATGGAGATCTAATGTTGATAAATATGAGCATTATAACTTTGAAACTACTATAAATTGTGATCTAATTATTGAACACAAAGTAAGAATGAGAGATTATGTGGCAAGTAGGGTGTCATTAAGTCACTAAAAACTTTTGTGCATAGATCTCTGTTCAAACCCCCCAAAAGAAATCAACTTAATGTAGGAAACATAATTAATTATCACATCTAAGCCAAGTGGCTCTCCTAACAACATTCACAACACATGGTTGCAATGTACAAAGGCCAATTACAAGTTTTGGGTGATTTTGACATCATAGAATGAGAATGAGAGACTATATGGATTTATTTGAGCCTGAACTTGAAAAATTGAAAACATTACTTGTGGACATATCTCAACACTTCACTAGTTGTTGACGACTAGGGAAACCATTTTATAAAGGAACAACTTTGGTGCTTGATCTTATACAATGCATCATAGACAAAATTATAAGCAAAATTGAACATAAACTTGATGAAATATTTAAATAAGTTTGCTATGAAGAATTATCAATTAAGCTTATAAAGGAAAAAAAAGTGACACGGTCTGATATATAATTCAAAACTATTTTAAAATAAGAAACGTTAAACTATGTTAAAATTAATAAATCACTATGGAGTTAATAAGGCCACTTGAATGGGTTTTGACCTTACTTTGGTGGCCTAATTGAGTGTGGTGGGTATTCCTACTTCTCAAGTTTATGAGATTTATCCATATGGGATGTAATATGCTTTGATGATCTAGCACATTATTTAATTTAAATTTCAATACTCACCATTTACTCATGGTGTCTCTATATCTCTTGCTAGTGTGAAGTTATTGAGTTGATCACGAAATTGTCATTAAATTCCACTATGCTATTAATACTTCAGGGTTGAACTCGACAATATCTTGGTCCTAGTTGCTTTAAGGCATTGTTGGGAATCTTTTTCACCATGTGAACACTATAGATTGATTATTTTGCTCCTTGGGGTCATTTTTCCTAGAAGATTTGGTTGTTTTTGGTTTTGTAACACTGCATCGTGAAGAGTGTTGCAAAAGGAGAGAATTTTTCAATATTTCCTACAAATTTTTTCAAAACTATTTTGCATAGCAATTTGGTTATGTACTGTTAGCACTAATTTTTACACCCAATGAACTGATATAAACTTAAAAACTCAATAGTAATAAACAAGGAACATATAGGAAAATCCTCTCTAACTGTCACTAACAAATATTCCTGTGTTTGCATTGGTGTGTGCCAACCTCAAGGGAGTGTCCATAGTATTTGTACATGTTGTTTTGACCTATAAATCTGCTAATAAACACACAAAAAAGCAAGACAGTGGTTGTTTTACTATCAAGTTAGTGGCCAAAAAAGCGTGTAAAAAAAATTAAGTTTAAAGTGTGGAATGGTCCTTCATAAATCAACATTTTATATGGAAAAATAATGTAATAATAAAGCATACCTAAGTGGCTAGCTTCTCAAATAAACAGCTAAAACACTTTATAATTTGCACAAGATAACATTGAATCAAACAAACTAGAGTGAGTGGATCAAAAATGAATTTTATTTCATGAGAGCCAAAAGTTTGGCTACATTAAGATGATTGTGACAGGAAATGAATACAGTTATACCAAGACACAAAGTAATAAAAGATAGAATAGAGAGGGAAGAATAATGGAGAGAAAAAACCATAATTGCTTTCTCTTGCTCAAGACAATTTGAATTGGAAGGTTTTCCTTCCACTTGTTTGTATTTTTTTTTTTCCTTTAATTCGTGCCCATGAGAAGGATAGGTCAAATTCTCCATTATCAGCCATTACTACACATGGTTGAATTCATTGAGCTTTGACTGGAGAAGAAAATCTAGTTAAGTGACATGTGATTGAGTTGAATTGAAGTAACTTTGATTTGGCATGAGACAAAAATAACTATAGAATTAATTTATCCAATTCAACTTGAGTGATTTTTCCTTAATTGATTTGAAAAATGGACTGTCCTCGAAATCTCATGAAATCATACTCATTAGATTTGTCTTGCAATAAGGAATCTGAAATTGTGATCATAATCGACATGCAAGTACTACTAAAAATATAAATTGCTAGCAAGACATCCATAAGTAGTTTATCGAGCTCATAATCTCAGAAGGATTCAAAATATACCATTACCCTTGACATGCGTCTCTGGGTAAAACCTGGTAAAAATAGAAAGTGTTGTGCATGTCATGTGGGAAATATTCATTGGAATCCTGAGTTCATAAGGACTCCGAATATTTTATTGGTACTGATATAGCATGGTTGGAGCTTTGTCTCCTACAAAAAAGGGAGCCTGCTAAAAATAGAAACTCTCTCCAATCAATGTAAAAAAATGTGTTTTAACCATTGAATCAATCCTACAACTAGTCTCCCTAGGAACCAATTACCAACCTGTATTTTCACCTATCACTAACTGATGCAAACCCAAATCTTGAATTTTGATCCTGCTTTACCCACAGTGTCGCTACCCAGGAATTATTCTCAAATGGTGCTTCTTTCAACCTGCTCTTGGTTTGCCTTTGGGTTTGCCTTTTCTAACACTGTGGGAAGAACTAATGGTAAACCTTTGTTCTAGTATTCCTTGTGTCTCGTGACTGCTTTAATATAATGTCACAACCCTTATCCCCTTGCACCTTTTCCACACTACCAAGCGCTCCAATGCCACAACTCGACCTTTCCTTATAATTTTAAGTTAATGTTTCCTCGACTTAAACCTCCCGGGCTAACCTACCACTTCTATGGCCCCTCTGCCACTTGGAGCCGCTTTTTATTATGCTTGGATTTGTTTTATTTTAGGAATTAAAGAGATATTTCGGGTTGGGTCCACCACACTCCCACTGCTTTATATATATATGCTCATAGAGTGGAGCCTGGATTCTCGACTCTCTTGAATAGTGCCCTTCAAAATATTGCAAGCTTGTGGGCTTTTGTCCCAACCCTCTTCTATCTATTGGCCACTGGTAATGAAATCCCCTACCTCTTATATTCTAGGCTGGCCCACTTGTGTGCCTGGCTCTCAATCAAATTGCTTACGAGTTTGATGGGTTTGGGCGACAAAAAGGTTCCCGTCTCTTGTCGCTTTTTTCAATTGTCGGGTCCCTGGTGCCCAACACTTTTTAAAAAATTCCTAAATCTTACAGGCTTCCGACTCTCCAACCAAACCTTGTTAACTTCTTCTTCGAGCTCCATTCAGTAATGTATCCCGAAGTTTCCAAATGATGGATTTCTGTAAAAAATTTAAAAAACTAAGTGTTTCGCTCTCAGTTATACATATATGTGGTGGATTTACGCCCCGACACCCTCTCGACTCTCTACTCTTCGCTTTGCTCGCCCTTTTTCCTTCTTGACTCCTTTCGGCCCTCTTGCCTTCTCTACTTCTCTTATCTCTTTTAGTCTTCTTAGCTCTGTTGACTATCTTAAGAAGTGATGTTCTCATCTATGAAGTCACTGTACTTCTGTTGCACCACTCTGATTTCCTTTGCATTATCGACTCCTCTGCATTATTTTCTCCAATCCTCCTGAGATTTCTTTACTCTACTTAACCTCTGTTATACCTCTGTTGTGTACTCTGATACAGTTTCGATTCGAGGTTTTGCCTCAGTCACTCTGTCTAGGCTTAAGTATCAACCTTATTTATGATGGAACTCCTCTTCCATCTAACTATAAAGACTGAGTCACTTCCATTCTAAAGTACTTTGCTCCCCTGTATTAACCTCGGTTCTCCCTCCTAGGCTTTCGAATTAATGTTTATGTTATCCTTCCTGAGCTTAGCTATAAAAAAACTTGTAATACAATTATGTAACTATCCCTCTATTCAAGTATATATCAAGGTCAATCCTGATTTTTTTACACACATAGTCATAATAGAACGCTCAAATGGAATGTTTCTTCAATAAATAATTAACTAGATTTACAAAAGACTCTATTAGGCCTGATTTACAATAAAAGCCTCTTTCGGCGTTGTGGCCTTACTTGGGCTCTAACTTCTTGACCTATCTTTTTCACACCACATGTACTTCCACTAATTCTTATTTACATTATTAGATACAAGGGATTCTGAACTAATTTAGTTCATATCCACAGAATTCTCACCTAAACCTCTAATTTAGGATTTTCTGGATCCGCAAATCTTTCAAAGAATCCAACTACCCTCAAATCCCTTCAACTCACTCAAATATTCTCAAGATCCATCCTAAGGAATAGATTTGATTACAACTGCTTTCTTTAAATACATATTTTCTAAAATTATTTAAATACATAGGATATACAAATAATTTAAGCAAAAACACTCACTTAGGAAACCAACTCCCTTGGTAAATTAAGCCCCTAGGTCTAGTCAAAATACGATTTTGACTTGGAAGTCAAATTCTATTGGATCAAACTCCCAAGGTCAAAAGAAGCATGGTCTCCTGACCATGTGCTTCCATATGTTTATGAAAAATTCTCCTAAGTCCCAAACTTTTGTTTGCAAATGGTATTTCTCCTTGTTGTGTTATTGTTGTTTTACTGTGTCCAACTCTCCAAGTCTCCATCTTTTATGTTTTTGTTGTCCTTTTGTTTTGTTGATACACACTTCTTCAGTCAGCTGCAATTCTTTGTTGGTTTTCCTCCTTCTTTTGGGGTACCTTTTCCTGAATTTCCTCCTCATCAATATCCACATTTCCTCTATCACCTCATCAATTTCCATCTTTGGATGAACTCCCATGTTGTCATCGTTCTCAAGTTGTTGCATATTCTCTTCTTTTACAAGAGTTATAAAACTATGTTTCAATTCACGCTTACACATCCCTTAATCAGTCTGCTGCCTACATCTTGCAGTTTGCTCTTCATTGTTTCCAAACACAATTTCTCCTTCCTTTTATTCTTCTTTTGCAATCTGAATCTTCTCAAAGAAGTTCAATTCCTCATACAATTCAAAATTACTTTGAATTGTCTTCATGTCTTTTATGCTTGAATTTCGCGTCAACCATTCCTTCTCATCTTCACTTATGTCTTCTTCCTCAGGCATAAGACTTCCAATTGAAATCTTGTCGATCACATCTTCCTGGAATGATTCTTCTTCTTCAGTTGTTGCTTCATCCTCTAAGGCTAATCCATCTTCCACGCCTACACCATATTCCTGAAATGATATTGCTTCATCCTCCTCTAAGTCAAAAATTAAGGATGGTACTCCCTTAAATTCCTCTAGCACAACAACTTTTGTGTTAACCTTGAACTCTTCAAAGTCATTGAGCACATGGTCACAAAACTTTTATGTCTCATCCATATCCTTGAGAAGTCTCATTTACTCATTGGCCTGCACAAATACATTAGTTAAGCATTGATCACTACCTGCCAAACCTGCATACATACACAAAATTTCAGATTCAAAAACATAGTTCTCTACCTTTTCCAAGGCTTCAACTTCCTTTTCTTCCTCCTGCAGACTGTCTATAAATTATTCCTTACTATCTTTGGCTTCTTTTGCACCAAAGAACACATTTATTTCAAACCAAGTTGCTCTGAGTTACTCCTTTAGCGTGTTATACTTCCTCTGTTTCAATTTCTTCTACAATGAAGGCCACCATACCATTTTCTTCCTCATTATCCGACCAAAGCATCCCCACTATGTAAACTGTTGATTTTGGGTAGCATCAAATGTGCTCTAAGTCTAAAATTTTATGGAGAGGCTTAGAAACATGTATTCTAGATAACCCAAAAATCGTTTGGGGAAATTCCACCGGGAGACAGTTTTATTTGATAAATTAATTATTTTTAATGGAACCCTAAGCCTAAACTTAGGAAATTAAAATAATTAATGGTTATTAATCTAAACTGTGGATGTAACTTCTAGAAGAATACGAGGATCAAGTCAAAAATATCTTACCAATTGATTAGCTTCTAATATGGATCGTTGAATTTCAACGAGAATATTATTTAAGGAAGCTTGAGGGTCATTTGGAAAACACACCAGCCAGATACTTAGTCGCCAGAGTAAGATTGATTTTTTAGGAAGAAGAAATCGATTCAGAGGGAGAGTTACAGGTGGAGAGGAGAAAGAGTGCATAAACATCAGTCGTAAGTGAAAGAAAAAGTGTCGGAGAGCAAAGAAGGGACAACGCAGAAGCAACATAGGGACAACACACTGCAGTGACGCACAACTTCCCAGTCCTCAAGCAGTGCTGACGTAGAGGAGGCAACACAGTCTCTCTAGGGATCAGGTTCACATTAGAATTTGTGAGAAAATTTTTCTCTATTGTTATCACAAATATTGCTCTTCATTACTATTGATTGTTCTTTGTACAAGAGATTTTTGTTGAAGAATAATAAAGAAACCCTCATTTGTTGCACTGGTTTTCCCACATTGGGTTTTTCAGAAGATAATTGTCCAAAAATAATTGTGCATTCTTGTGCTTGTATTTATTTATATTTTTTCTCACTATTTTAATTGTGAAGGGTGCAATAGAATTTATTTTGATATTTACTAAAGTAATTTTTGTAAATAACTTGTTACTAGAATGATAAGTAGACAAAATAAAATCAATCACTCCAATTGGATTTCGATTTAGAAATTTTCACATGGTATCAGAGCTTGATTGGGAAAGGGTACAAAAGAATCTGCGTTGAAGGGAAGTCGTGGTGCTACACTGGCAGCAAATCGAACCCCAAAGGGATTACGCAGTTTTTCTATAGAGGTTGTCGAAGAAAAGAAATAGCATGATGGAAGATGATGACATTTTTGAATTATCTTCCAGATTGGAAGAAGAATTTGCTTGTTTGTCAAATTCTGCATCAGTCGATGATTGGTACATTGATAGCGGGGCTTCATCTCATATGACTGGAGTATGAGAATAGACCTATCAATAATAATGAATGAACTTCCATATTACTATGGGAAACAAAACGAAGTGTACCCCAGTAGGGAGAGGGACCATAGCATTTCAGACATAAGAAGGAGATAACCTCCGAGCCAGGAATGTGCTGCATGTGCCAGTATTGGGAATGAATTTACTTTCAGTGTCCCAGTTGCAAGACAAGGGATATTATGTGTACTTCATTGGAAGGAAAGTATACGTCAAGCATCCAAGCTGGATGAAGAAATATCAGATTGGATCTCAAAGCAATAGACTATATAGGTTGCAGCTCAAGTCTCTAATGGCACTGGTAGGCAGTGATCTCATTAGTGACAAGGACCTAAATGATCTATGGCACAGACGAATGGGGCATCTACACCATGGATCTCTGACGATACTCAGACAAACTGTTATGGGAGTTCCAGTATTAAGTACCAAGCACGATGACGTATGCAGAGGATGCGTACTAGGGAAGTACGCTAAAGCAGCATACTCCATAAGCAACAATAGGGAAAAAGGTGTGTTGGGGCTAATACACTCAGATATCTGCAGTCCAATGTCTAAAAGAGCTCTTAGTGGTGGAGAATATTTTGTCACCTTTATTCATGACCACTCCAGGAAAACTTGGATCTACTTCTTAAATACCAAGGATGAGGTCTTTGGTCGGTTCAGAGAATTCAAAGCTCTGGTTGAAAACCTGACAGGGAAGAAGATAAAATTATTGTGCTCAGATAATGGTGGGGAATATACTGACAAGGACTTCACAGAATTTTGCGCAAGAGAGGGCATCAAAAGAGAATGGACGGCTCCATATAATCCGAAGCAAAATGGAGTTGTAGAGCGGAAGAACATAACTATTGTTGAGGTAGAAAAGCAATATTGTATGACCAGGATATGCCTAAGTTCTTATGGGCAGAAGCATGCAACACAACAGTGTATATCCAGAATAGGACTCCTCATAGACCACTAGGCAAGAGAACGACCGAGAGTGTCTTCACAGGAAAGAAGCTGGAAGTGAGTCATTTCAGGAT
The DNA here is from genome assembly GCA_034641835.2 of Pinus albicaulis. NCBI lineage: Eukaryota > Viridiplantae > Streptophyta > Pinopsida > Pinales > Pinaceae > Pinus > Pinus albicaulis. The sequence continues at coordinate 35,530,539 of CM076579.1, read as the reverse complement.
ATTTGGAAGTGTGGTGTATTGTCACATTCCTGATGAGAAGCGAAGTAAATTATATGAGACTGCAAAAAAGGGGTATCTCATAGGATACAGTGAGACTTCGAAGGCATACAAAATCTACATTTCGAGCAGCAGGAATATTGTAGTAAGACAGGATGTAAAGTTCATGGAATGCAGAATTTTTAGGAAATTCTGAGAGATGCCTACTGGAGGATAGTCTGAGGATGTTCCTCTTGTACAGTAGCAATAGGGGAAAGAACTGACAGGTGGACATACATTCGGATCAAGAATTGTAACCAGCACTAGTGTCTCCTCAAGTGAGGGAAATCCAAATAGTTCACAGCATATGCGATAGCAGGAAGAGGAATTGATTGAGCCACCCACCACTAGTGGCAGAACTAGCAGAGAAGTAAGCAAGACGCTAAGGGGCACATAGGAGTTTGTTGGAGCTCTTAGAACCGAGAAAAGGCAACACAAACAATCTAACAGATACCAAGCCTTGATAACATAGGTTGAAGAACCCTCTAGATTTTAGGAGGCCATACAACATCAAGTTTGGGTGGATGCCATGGTAGAAGAGTACAGTTCTATCATGACAAATTATTTCTGGGAAGTTGTACCTAGACTAAAGAACAAATCAGTTGTAGGTTCGAGATGGATCTACAAGATCAAGTATGCTGCAGATGGTAGCATAGAGAAGTACAAGGCTAGGTTCATGGCCAAGGGATCTGCACAGAAGGAGTGAATTGACTAAGAAGAGATCTTCACCTCTATAGCTAGATACACCTCCATTAGATATGTTGTGTCCTTAGCAGCACAGATGGGACGGGAAATTCACCAAATGGATGTCAAGTCAGTGTTCTTGAATGGGGTGATAGAAGAGGAGGTGTACATAGAACATCCTGAAGGCTTCGAAACCCATGAGAAGAAATCTCATGTATGCAGACTGAATAAATCCCCATATGGGCTCAAACAACCACCCAGAGCGTGGTATGGTTGGATTGACAATTACTTGCAGCAGTTGGCATTTGTTAAGATTGATGCAGATCTCAATATCTACTATTTGATGGTAGAGAATGAGCCACTAGTTTTGGTACTATATGTATATGATCTGTTCCTTACAAGATCATCTAGGCTCATAAAGGATTACAAGAATAACTTGGAAGTAGAATTCGACATGAAGGACTTAGGGTTGATGCATTATTTTCTAGGGTTGGAGGTATGGCAGACGGATGGAGAGATCTTCCTAGGATAAGGAAGATATGCCATAAAAATTCTGAAGAGGTTGAGGATGCAGGATTGTTGGCCCAAGGCAATTCCCATGATAACCAACTGGAAGAAGATAGATGCATCGAGAGACAAGTAAGTGGACCCCACCTTGTATAGGAAGCTCATTGGGTCACTTATGTATCTGGTCAACACCAAGCCAGACCTTTGTTTTGTTGTCAACACCCTCAGTCAGATCATGGTATAACCGAAAAGCGTACACTGGGCAGCAGCTATGCACATTCTCATATATGTGTGGGGAACAATTGGATATGGGTTGAAATACACCCGAGGAGATGATGTCAGAATGAGCGGATTCACGGATGAAGATTGGGCAGGAAGTTCAATAGATCGGAAAAGTACCACCGGGTATTGCTTCATTATCGGATAAGGAATGACCTCCTGGTGTAGTAGGAAGCAAAAGTTTGTAGCACTGAGCTCAACAGAAGAAAAATATATGGGAGTAATTGTTGAGATTTTGTATAGTTGGTGTAGCATCGGGTGTGATATAGCCCTGAAATTTTGTGGAAGGGCTAGGACACACTTGATCTCCAAAACCCATAATGTGTTTTGTGAAATTTCAGTTGGTGTTCAAGTTATTCAAATAATTAATTATTTTAATGGATTTCCTAAGTCTTAACTTAGGAAAATTAAATAATTAAAGTGAATTAATTGACACATGTGCTAAAATGATCTAAAAGACATGGATCAAGAAGTATTTTAATCTCGGTCGTTGATGAATGTTTTAATCTCGGCCGTTGAAGAGATGAATGAAAAAGTATAAGAGAAAGGCTTGAGGGTCAGTAGAAGGAGACACAAAGTTGCAGAGCTGAGGAATAGATCTGGAATTCTAGGGCGGGTTTGCTAAGAATTTCTGGAGGAATTTCCTGCAGCGAGGGGTAGTATTGGCTAAGGGGATGATCTGATCCTAGAGCCAAGAGTCATTAAGAGACAGAGGAGGAGCAACAAGGGCAGCGCAGAGAAGCAGAGCAGCAGCTACGCAGGACAACACAAAGGCTCCAAGGGGCTTCAGAAGTTACGCAGAGGCTCTCCAGGGCCAGTGTAAGGCCTATGTCACCATCTCAGGGGTTACGAAGTCCCTCTCTGGGCAGCGCAGTGGAATTTTGAGGCTAGCAGTGTTGACGTTGGGGATTCAGGGGCATCGCTAAGGGTTTCTAGGGCTAGATCCAAGCAGAGTCTTGTAAATCCTGTTTGACGGTGTGGATCAGTCAGATATTTGGCACTAGAACATCACGTTAGCTGCAGATTTGATTTATTTTATTCTCTATCAGGTGTTCCAGATCTGGAACCCAGATTTACTGTACTCAGGAATTATTTAATAAAATAACCCTCATATTTGTTGCATCGGTTTTCCCACTTTGGGTTTTTCCAGGGACTTATGTCCAAAAATCCATGTGTCACTTTGTTGTATGAGTGTATTATTCAGTAAATGATCTGCATGTGTAGGCTGTAGTTGTGTTTATTTCAATATTTTTTGAATCTAATTTCTGAAAATAACTTGTATTAATCTAAATCAAGTAGGAGAAATAAAAAAAGATATTGTAGTAGAATTTTCACATGGTATCAGAGCGATCGCAGATCAAGCTGAATCTCCAGCAATCAGCTGAAGAAATATTTTTCTGCGGGGTGGCAGAAGAAGCAGCAGATCCAGAAAGGGCATCTTAACAACAGGAGAACATAGATCTAAAAGAGGACATCGTTGAAGCTAAAGAAGGCCTTCAGCCTTACGTAGACCCTTCCCAGGGCAATGTAAGGACTGCATCACCCAGTCTGTGGTTACGCAATCCACTTCTGAGCAGCGCTGAGGCTACGTTGGGCCAGTTAGTGAGACGCAGTCCAGTCATTTCTCCAGTTGCAGAAGAATTTTGCCAAGATCCAGAAGCAGTGCTTCATATCTTCAGCAATGCTGGTGGGGTGGAGATTCTGCAAGTGCAGAATTGTGCCTAGCTAAGTCAACAAAGGCAAGAGGAAGACAGTTACTCAGCAGATCTGAGCCAAATAGATCTGAGATTCGATCAATAGGATCAGAGAGTGTTGTACGTTTGTGTTTGGGTGCAAGATTTCTAGGAGGGAAATCAGTCTTCAGCAGACGCAGTTACTATAGGGTTTTTTATTCACCAAGAAACCCAGATCCAGAGGGAGAAGTATTGTTTCTATCATATCTGAGCAAGATGGATCGATATGGACTGAGGGATCAAGATAGATTGGACGGCATGTCCAACTATGTTATCTATAGGGCCAGAATCCTTTCAGTTTTGGATGAGTATGGTCTCAAAGATCATGCATAGAAGGTTCTTGATGTACCAATCGATGCGGATCCTCTGAAGAAGTATGAATAAAATCAAGCGCGGATTAAGCGTTTGATCATAGACAGAGTCAAGGACCACGTGATTCCTCATATTGCTAGAAAGACTACAGCAAATGACATGTGGGTAGCCTTGGACACGATGTACCAAGGATGCTTTGTCCAAAGAAGAATGCTTCTAGAGAACCAGATGCAGTTGTTCCAAATGATGGAAGGGTGAAGAGACAGATCCATTCCTCTTCAGGCTTCAAGCCATTCGAGATCAGCTGGTTGGCATCGGTGCTACTCTCGATGAGGGGCTCTTAGTGAGGACTGCTCTGAATGCAGTCTCATAAGATTGGGAAATGTTTGTCCAGAGCATTTTTGGAAGGGCAGTGTTACCATCTTGGCCTGACATGTGGGCCATCCTCCGTTGAGAGGAAATCAGGAGGTTCACCAAGCGGCAGAATATCAGTGGAGGAAGCAGAAAGGCCAAAGTCAAGGAGGAGGAGGAGGAGGATGTAGCGCTTGCATCAAGGGAAAATAAACAGCAAAGGAAGAAGAAGAAGGACCTTTCCAAGGTCTGGTGCTTTAACTGTGGTGATCTTGGTCATTTCACCAGCAATTGTCCTAAGAAGAAGGACAAAGGATCTTCTGATTCCAAGGCTGCAACAGCAAAGGAAGATGGCTCTGATGACGATGCAACCATAAGTGCTCATGTGCCTCGAGAGAAGAGGTGGGGTGACATGGATCTGTAAAGCATCTACAGACAATGGCGGGATAATTGAGCCATCCCTACTCTTGGATCACATATGAGCTACGGGAGCCTTAAGATGGTAGCAATATGAGTTGGGAGATGGTTGCAAAAGGTCACATTGAAGCGGAAGAGGGAGATGAAGAGTTGAAGAGGGAGCAATGTAATGCAGAGACAAAAACAACGTGAAGGCAACAGTGTAGAGGGGTCGATTGGACTTCAGCAGTGCAGAGAGGTTGTGCTCATGCAGTTCAGTGTTGCAGCATGACAATGCCTCCAAGGGGAAAAAGTAAATCAACATTAAGGGATATTTAGTGATGGAAGGAAACCTGACTTATATGTCAAACAATTGGGTAGAAGTATTTCAGTTGCTTACCTCTCAGCAATTGATTTGCAGTGCAGCAGTGGCAGTGCTATGGGTAGCATAACGCATCAATTTGAGAGGGAGCTGTAGTACAGATGTGGCAGTTTCAGTGGAAGTGGCATGGGCAGCAGTACAGAGAGCAGCAGTGCAGTGGATGGAGGGCAGCAGGCCAAGCATCAGCAGCACAGAATCCAACTTCAAGATCTTGTAGTGCATGGTGTGGATGCATTGCTAGAGCACACTACGTGCTAAGAGGGAGTGTTGAGATTTTGTATAGTTGGTGTAGCATCAAGTGTGCTCTAGCCCTAAAACTTTGTGGAAGGGATAGGACACACTTGATCTCCAAAACCCATAAAGTGTTTCATGAAATTTCAGTTGGTGTTCAAGTTATTCAAATAATTAATTATTTTAATGGATTTCCTAAGTCTAAACTTAGGAAAATTAAATAATTAATGTGAATTAATTAACACGTGCTGAAATGTTATAAAAGACACAGATAAAGCAGTCTTTTAATCTCAGCCATTGATGAATTTTTTAATCTCGGTCATTGATGAGATGAATGAAAAATTATAAGAGAAAGGCTTAAGGGTCAGTTGGAGGAGACACACAGTTGCAGAGCTGAGGAATAGATATGGAATTCTAGGGCGAGTTTGCTAAGAATTTTTGGAGGAATTTCCTGTAGTGAGGGGTAGTATTGGCTAAGGGGATGATCTGATCCCAGAGCCAAGAGTCAGTAAGAGGCAGAGGAGAAGCAACAAGGACAACGCAGAGAAGCAAAGCAGTAGCTACGCAGGTCCTGCGCAGCTGCTACGCGGGATAACGCAGAGGCTCCAGGGGGCTTCATAAGTTACGCAGAGGGTCTCCAGGGCTAGCGTAAGGCCTGTGTCACCCTCTCAAGGGTTACATAGTCCCTCTCTGGGTAGCGCAGTGGAATTTTGAGGCTAGCATGGCTGACGCTGGGGCTTCAAGGGCCTGAGGGTTTCTAGGGCAAGATCCGGGTTGAGTCTTGTAAATCCCGTTTGAGGGTGTGGATCAGTAAGATATTTGGCACTAGAACATCAGGTTAGCTGCAGATTTGATTTATTTTATTCTCTGTCGGGTTTTCCAGATCTAGAACACAGGTTTACTGTACTCGGGAACTACTTAATAAAATAACCCTCATATCTGCTGCATCGATTTTCCCGCTTTAGGTTTTTCCGGGGACTTATGTCCAAAAATACATGTGTCACTTTGATGTATGAGTGTATTATTCAGTAAATGATCTGCATGTGTAGGCTGTAGTTGTGTTTATTTCGGTATTTTCTGAATCTAATTTCTGAAAATAACTTGTATTAATCTAAATCAAGTAGGATAAATATACCAAGATATTGTAGTAGAATTTTCACAGTAAGCACAACTACGTGTGAAGCTATATGGCTTAGAAAACTGCTAGTGAATTTATTCAGAAGAAGGATGGAAGCGACGAATATCTTCTGTGATAATCAGATTTGTATTAAACTCTCTAAGAATCCAGTATTTCATGATTGGTCAAATCACATCGAGATCAGGTGTCATTTTATTACAGACTGGGTTCAGCGTGGGTCAGTACAGTTGCAGTACATCCCCACTGGAAATCAGGTGGTAGAAATACTCACCAAAGCTCAAGGGCCGAGTTTGTTCACTTCAGGGAGCAGATGGGTATGGTAGAGAATTTGTTTCAATAGCATAAACAGGTGATGTCTTAGCCATAGATGCATCATTTGAGAGGGAGTTGTAGTATAGATGCAATGTTGGCAATGGCAGTGTCAACAATAGTACAGTTGCAACAACAGTGCAGTAGTTGGTGGATAGCATGTCAGACATCAGCAGCGTAGAGGGAGATGCTTGAGTGTCAAAGCAGTATTCAGTAGAGTGTATTGCTAGAGGACATTCCTCGCTAAGAGGGAGTGTTGATTCTGGGTAGCATCGGATGTGCTCTAAGTCTCAAATTTGGTGGAGAGGATTAGACACATGTATTCGAGATAACCCAAAAAGCGTTTGGGGAAATTCCACCGGGAGATGGTTTTATTTGATAAATTCATTATTTTTAATGGGACCCTAAGTATAAACTTAGGAAATTAAAATAATTAATGGGTATTAATATAAGCTATGGGGGTAACTTCTAGAAGAAGACGAGGATTAAGTCAAAAATATCTTATCCATTCATTAGCTTCTAATCTAAGTCGTTGAATGTCAACGAGAAGATTATTTAAGGAAGCTTGAGGGTAATTTGGAAAACACACCAGGCAGATACTCAGTTGCCTGAGTAAGATCGATTTTTCAGGAAGAAGAAATTGATTCAGAGGGAGAGTTGTAGGTGGAGTGGATAGGGTATCAGCATAAGTTGGGAGTGCAAGAGCTGGTGATGCGGTGCAGAGAAGGGACAACGCATAAGAAACAGAGGGACAATGCAATGCACTGATGCAGAACTGCACAGTCCTCATGCAGTGGTGATGCAGAGGAGGCAACAGAGCCTCTCCAAGGATCAAGTTCTAATCAAAATTTGTCAGAAAGTTTTTCTCTAGTGTTATCACAGAGATATCTCTTCATTACCGCTGATTATTCTTTGTACAAGATACTTTTGCTAAATAATAATAAAGAAACTCTCATCTATTGCATCAGTTTTCTCACATTTGGTTCTGAGGACAATTGTCCAAAAATAATCATGCCATTCTTGTGCTTGTATTTCTTTATATTTTGTCTCAGTATTTTAATTCTGAAGGCTGAAGTAGAATTTATTTTGATATTTACTGAAGTAATTTTTGTAAATAACTTGTTACTGTTGGAAATGTTTTCATTGATGGCAAAGGAATTGGCAAAGATAGGAGCAGCATCTAAACTATCCATAAGGCAAAAGAGACAAGGTAATAGATTGAAGGACAAATTGAATATCTGGCCAAGATTTGTATATGTTAATGAAGAACTGTGGAATTGTGCTAAGTATGGTTGAGTAAATCTGGAATATATATGACCTGTGCCCGGAGAGGAACTGTGGAATTGTGCTAAGTATGGTTGAGTAAATCTGGAATATTATGACCTGTGCCCAGAGAGGAATGATATCATTGTTGCAGAGTTAGGGATATGTGTACTATATGTGTATTGACTAATGTAATTCTTGTGTGGAATCCCCTGAACCTCTGTATGAGTCTCTGCGTATGGAGTTAAAAGTGAAACCTTGTTGAGGAATCATGGTGGTAGGATTCGAATTCCAGGATGAGACCTTCTTGTAATGAGAACTGGCTTAGTTTGATATTTGCAGTCATGGAACTACTTGGTTGAATATATGAGGGGCTCTCGAGGCATTCAATGTATCCATTGAAGAACTTATTGGTGGCAGAGAGATGATGTTTTTGAATGTACAGGTAGAAGCGGAAATGTGTCAGGATAGAACTCCGAAATGGAAGGTTGATATGTTATATATATCATAGCAGAATTGAAGAATGACATTGAATTGTAAATTTGTTCGTTGATTATTGGAAATCCTGCCAAAGATAGACTAGAGTTATAGCGCAAAACCCAGACTAACCCTTTGGAATCATGAACGGAACCTTGAGCGAAGGACGGAACCACGAAGGAGGAACAGTGAAGGCGGTTTATGGTTTTCATCGCACCGCTTTCAACAGGCAAGCGGTATTCAAGAGGTGAGGAGCGACTCCATAGAACGGGCGACACGCGTCCCTGTACGATTTTACAAAACCGCTTTTCACTATGCGCCATCGCGCGTTATAGTTCGACCCAGGACGCCCAGCGATATCGTTGAGCGCCGTTGATCTGGGAAGGGGTCATCAGACGGTCATCATTTGTTGAAGATGCGCGAAGATTAACACAGGTACGGCGGGCCATCGCACGATAACGTTCGGCATCAGAGGTCGAGCAATATGCATATACGTCGTTGATCTGGAAGCTTGCTAATCTAACGGTGATCGGACGTTGGACTTGCGCGAAGTTTACCTATGGTACCATGCGCGTATTTGATTGGCTATTGACTATATTTGTGGGCCCTGGGTCAAAGGTTTACCATATTATTTGAAAGCGTTAAAATGAGAAGGGTTAAATTTAATCCTAAAGTTATGTTCAAAAATTGTAAATATATTTATTTATCTATTTCTTCAAATTGATAAATAAATTAAAAAGAAATCAAAGAGGTACGTAAGGGTGCTAAAAGAAATACCGTTCAGGAATACCATTAGTATTTGAATGGTTTTGACCCATGGTTTTAATAAAGGCGAAAACTATATAAGGTGATGAGAATTATGAAGAATGGGGTGCGGGGAAAAGGGTTGATAATAAACGAATCTCTTTTAGAGATATTTGTATGAATAACTCTGATATATCTGTATCTATGGCGCACCTGTGAATATGATGATTGATCAAGATCTTTAAATAAGATGATGATTAATTCCTGGTTCAATCAACTAACGAAATCATGAAACCATATAAGGGAGGTGAATGAATACTTCACTCTGAAGTATATCTGTATGGAATGAGTAACAGATTGTTGAATTAAGGATGCACCTCTGAAGAAATTAAATAAATATAGTGGCCTGCAAGGTATGTTGTGTGGAAGTGGATGAAGCGTGGTCTACAGTGATGCTGAGGGTCGAAGCTTTCAGTGAGGGGGTTGTAGCTCCCTTCAAGTGGTAGCTGGTAAATGAGAGCAGGGGGTAGTAGCTCCCTTCCAGGAGAGGCTGGTAAACGAGAGAAGGTTGTAGCCTTCTGCAGGTGGGTGCCTGCGTGCTGGTATAAATCTGCACCAGCATATATTGTAAGAAGTTTTCTCTATAATAAATATTGAAGACTGAGATTACAACAGCGGTGGTTTTCTCCCGAATTGGGTTTCCACCTTAAATCTTGGTGTTCATATGTGTTGTTTATGTTTGATAGTTTGTTCTGTTATTTCTGTTCATGCTTAATGATGTAATGCTCTAAGTAATGACATAATAAGATATCTGGACATACATGTTGGATGTTGTACTGTAACATATGGTTTTAAGAGAAAGAAAAGAAAAATTGTTCAGCCCTAAATACTGATTCACCCCTCCCCTCTCAGTATTTTACCCAACAATTGGTATCAGAGCGGGTCCTTCTGAAAAAGCTTAGCCGCTAGAAGGAAGATCAAGCAAGATGAGTAACCAAGATGGAACAGCATCTATTAGGCCTCCGCTCTTTAACGGAAACAATTTAATCTTCTGGAAAACAAGGATGAGATCCTATCTTCAGTCTCTGGGAGCAGATGTATGGGCAATTGTTGAACAAGGATATCAATATCCAGCTGCAGTGCCAACGGCTCCGACGAAAAGAAATAATTATGAAACAAATGCAAAGGCGGTCAATGCTCTATTGGGAAGTCTGACTGAATCAGAATTTGTCAAAGTCATGCAGCTGAATACAGCAAAGGCAATATGGGACAAAATCATTCTAAGTTATGAAGGTGATGCAAAGGTAAAAAGTGCTAAACTCCAAACTCTCAGAATTCAATATGAGAATCTAAAAATGGAGAATGAGGAGAGCATTGCCAATTTCTTCTTACGTCTTGATGATATTGTAAATCGTATGAGAAATCTGGGAGAAACTATAACCGAATCTACCTTGGTTGAGAAAGTCTTAAGATCACTAACGACAAAATTTGAGTCAAAAGTTTTAGCTCTTGAAGAAAAGCAGGATCTTCAAAATCTTACTGTGGTGCAACTTCATGGCATACTAACTGCATATGAAATGAGAAGAGGAGGACCATCTGAAGTTAAAGAGGCAGCCTTCAGAACTTCTACAAAAGGGAAGGAGGTACAAAAACTAGAAGGATCAGGATATATCTCAGAAGAAGATGAGATAAACTTTGTAAAGAAACTTCAACTTGGCACAAGACGGTTCAGAGGTAAGATTCCTTTCAAATGCTTTGATTGTGGAAGAGTTGGTCATTATGCTGCTAAGTGTCCTCATAAAGAAACAGATAACAAGGGGAAGGAAGTTACAAAAAGGAATAAGAATCGCTTTAGCACTAGAAAAAGTTACTATACTCATGAAGACAATGATGGGTTATCTGATAGTGAGGAAGAATGTGAACAAGATCTTAGACTTCTAATGGCATTTGAAAAGGAATCTAGAGAAGAAAATGATACTTTTATGGATGCTCTAGAAGACAATGATTTTCTTGATGAAAACAATCAACTCAAAATTGGCTTAGAAGAGAGTAAAATAATCATAGAAACTTTGAAAAATCAGCTTGAAGAAAAGGAGAAACACAATGAGAAATTAGAGTGTGAAGTAGTAAGTCTAAGAAAAGAACTTGAAAAAGTAAAGACTCTGAATCGTAGATTTGCTAAAGGATCTGAAACATTAGATGAGATTATCAAGGTACAACGTTCTCCCCTTATAAAGACAGGTCTAGAATATATCGGAGAATCTTCTCAGGCTTCAGCACCAAATTATCTAAAAGCAGCTACTGTTGGTATACAACATGCTGCCATTCAGGAAGGGAATAAAAAATCTTTGCAGGTAAAGCATGATCATCTCAATTCAAAGAACACTAACAAGAATGTATTTCAAAGAAACACCAATCAACAGGTAAATTCAAGAAGGAGATTTTATGATCGTATAAATTCCTTCTTCAAAGGACAATGTTTCTCATGTCACAATTTTGGTCATAAAGCTGTTCAATGTGTAGCATATAAAACCATCATGACAAGAGAAGCAAGAAAGAAAAGGATTGATATGGAACCAAAGAAGAATACCTATAACAACTTTTCTTCTCTTCAAAATGAAGTTGAATGTGCTTATTGCAATAACTTTGGTCATGAAGAATCTGAATGCAAAAGCAAAGTTCAGCCAAAAGAACAAGTTCCTTCAAGCTCCAAAGTATGGAAAAAGAAGGAATTACAGGTTGAAAATTGTGGCATAGCGTTATTTGCAAAAGATGAAGAAAACCAATGGTACATCGATAGTGGATGCTCAAGACACATGACAGGTGACAAAAACAAACTTCTTGCATATAGTGCTTTAGAAAAAGAAAAGAATGTTACATTTGGAAATGATACTCTTGCGGTCATTAAGGGAAAAGGGTCTGTTTTTCTAAAAGAAAAGGTGAAAGCTAATGAAGTTATGTATGTAGATGGATTAAAGCATAACTTGCTAAGTGTAAGTCAAATGTGTGATCAAGGAACTGAAGTTGTCTTTAGTTCAAAATAATGTGTGGTACGTGATCTTGATACAGGTAAAGCAATTATAAAAAGAAAAAGGACTCCAAGCAACCTGTATGTATTGAAGAACTGTAAAGAACAATGTTACTTGAGTAAATCTTCGAAAAATTGGCTATGGCATAGAAGGTTGGGGCATCTGAGCTTCTCCCAAATCAACAAATCAAGCAGACTCAAGGTTGTTCATGATCTTCCCAATATTACTCTACCTGAAAATATCATATGCAAATCTTGTCAATTTGGTAAGCAAACCAGAGTACAATTTAATGCCAAGGAAGGATTATCAAGTAAGCCTCTTGAACTCATTCATACTGACATATGTGGACCTATGAAGAAAAAGTCACCACGTGGTGAAGAATGCTATATCTTATTCATTGATGATTTCTCTAGAATGTGTTGGATTGGCCTGCTTAAACACAAAGATGAAGCATTTGAGAAATTTCAGATCTTTAAAGCACTAGTTGAAAATGAATTAGATCTAAAAATCAAGTGTCTCAGATCTGATCGAGGAGGAGAATATACATCAAATGAATTCCTTGAATTTTTTGAACAACATGGCATAAAAAGGCAGTTTTCTGTAGCTAGCACTCCACAACAAAATGGTGTTGCAGAAAGAATGAATAGAACAGTTCAACAAATAGCTAGAGCTATGCTTGATGATTCTGGAACACCTGACACATTTTGGGGAGAAGCAGCACATACAATAGTAAACATTCTCAACAAGGCACATATTCGTGTAAATAGTGATAAAACTCCATATGAACTCTGTTATGGTAATCCTCCCACTATAAAGCATTTTAGAATTTTTGGAAGCAAATGCTTTATCAAGAATAATGATGAAAAACTTGGCAAGTTTGAACCCAGAGCAGATGAAGGAATATTTCTTGGTTATTCCTTTAGGAGTAGGGCATATAAATGTTACAATAAAAGACTTCGGAAGATTGTTGAATGTATTGATGTTGTTATTGATGAGTCTCCTACAGCTCCAAAAGATGAAAAGAAAACAACAGATGAAGATGATGATGACACATATCCTTCTACATCAAATAAGGATGATATAGACATTGAACCCAATGAAGAACCCGAAGATGATTTATCTGAAAAAGTTCCATCTAGATATGTTCAAAAGAATCATCCAGAATCTAAAATTTTGGGAGAAAAGGGATCAGGTGTACAAACAAGAAGGACTATAGTGGGATCTTCTAGCAATCTGGCATTTTTGTCCACTATTGAACCTCACAATATCAGTCAAGCTAGCAAAGATGAATGTTGGATTCAAGCCATGAATGAAGAGCTTGATCAAATTGAAAAGAATCACACTTGGGAATTAGTACCAAGACCTCATGACAAAAATGTCATTGGAACTAAATGGATATTCAAAAACAAGTTAAATGAGAATGGGGATGTTATAAGAAATAAAGCTAGACTTGTTTTGCAAGGGGTAGCTCAACAAGAAGGTATAGACTTTGAAGAAATTTTGCTCTTGTGGCAGGACTTGAAGCCATAAGAATGTTTCTTGCTTTTTCAAGCTTCCAACAAATCGAAGTTTATCAAATGGATGTTAAATCTACTTTTCTCAATGGTGATCTAGAAGAAGAATTTTATATAGAGCAACCAGAAGGATTCATTTTGGGAAATGATGAAAAACTTGTTTTTAGACTTAAAAAGGCTCTATATGGTCGCAAACAAGCTCCAAGGGCATGGTACTATCGTCTTGACAAATATCTTCATCAACAAGGATTTTCATGTTTCAAAGTCTAAGTAACAACATACACAAAAGCGAAAATGACAGAAAGTTTGTTTGAATGGTTGTTTATGTTGATGATATCATTTTTGGAAGTAATGAAGGTCCATGAGTCGAAATTTGCTTCTTTCGATATGCAGCAAGAATTTGAAATGTCTTTACTTGGGGAACTAACATTCTTTCTTGGCTTGCAAGTGCAACAAGCAACAGATGGCATATTCTTATCATAAGAAAAATACCTCAAGCAAATCTTAAAGAAGTATGGCACGGAAGATTGCAAACCTGTAAGTACACCAATGATAACCGGATGTAATCTCAGTTCTAATGATGATTTCCCCACGGTGAATCAACCAGAATACAGATCTATGATAGGAAGTCTACTTTATCTCACTGGAACAAGACCAGACATCATGCATGTAGTTGGGATTGTTGGAAGATTCCAAGCTAATCCAAAGGAATCTCATCTTCAAGCTGTGAAAAGAATATTCAAATATCTACAAGGAACTCAAGACTTTGGACTATGGTATCCAAAGAATGCTGATCTTACTCTTCATGCATACACTGATGCAGATTGGGCTGGAAGTGTTGATGATCGGAAAAGTACCTAGGTGGTGGTGCATCTTTTTATGGGCCCCTAAGTATATTCTGGTTTGCAGCAAGAAGCAAAGCTCCATTGCCTTATCTACAGTGTAAGGAATATGGAAGTAATAACATCATGTCACCTCCAACTTTCCTGAAGACAAACCTACAAGACTTTCAAATCAAATGTTCACCTCCTATCTCCATTATGTGTGATAATACAAGTGCTATCAGTATCTCAAAGAATCCTGTTATGCATTCCAAGACCAAGCACATTCCCATCAAATATCACTTCTTACGTGAACAAGTGCTTGAACAAAAGGTGAAATTGGAGTATGTTTCCTCCAAAGAACAAGTTGTTGATATGTTTACCAAACCTCTACCCAGGGAAGCGTTCGAATATCTCAGACAGAAACTAGGAGTAGTCTCTGCCATGCAAAGGATCAGGTCTACTTAAATACAAAAGATTAAATTGGTTGTGAGGTGTTGTTGGGCTTCTCTGAATGCTCAGGCTAAGGGGGAGCATTGGTCATATGAAAAGGATGCATTGTTGGCATTTATAATTCATCTTGTTATATTATGTAGCATGATCTCAGGGGGAGCATGGTATTATCAAACTCTTTGCCATTGATGTCAAAGGGGGAGGAAAAGCAACAAAGGGATTCTATAAGGCCATCAGAGGAAGAGTATTGCCATCAATGCCAAAGGGGGAGATTGTTGGAAATGTTGTCATTGATGGCAAAGGAATTGGAAAAGACAGGAGCAGCATCTAAACTATCCATAAGGCAAAAGAGACAAGGTAATAGATTGAAGGACAAATTGAATATCTGGCCAAGATTTGTATATGTTAATGAAGAACTGTGGAATTGTGCTAAGTATGGTTGAGTAAATTTGGAATATATATGACCTGTGCCCGGAGAGGAACTGTGGAATTGTGTTAAGTATGGTTGAGTAAATCTGGAATATATATGACTTGTGCCCGGAGAGGAATCATATCATTGTTGCAGAGTTAGGGATATGTGTACTATATGTGTATTGACTGATGTAATTCTTGTGTGGAATCCCCTAAACCTCTGTATGAGTCTCTGCGTATGGAGTTAAAAGTGAAACCCTGTTGAGGAATCATGGTGGTAGGATTCGAATTCCAGGATGAGACCTTCTTGTAATGAAGAACTGGCTTAGTTTGATATTTGCAGTCGTGGAAATACTTGGTTGAATATATGAGGGGCTATCGAGGCATTTAGTGTATCCATTGAAGAAATTATTAGTGGCAGAGATATGATGTTTTTGAATGTATAGGTAGAAGCGGAACTGTGACAGGATAGAACTCCAAAATGGAAGGTTGATAAGTTATATATATCATAGCAGAATTGAAGAATGACATTGAATTGCAAGTTTGTTCGATTATTTGGAAATCCGCCAAAGATAGACTAGAAGTTATAGCTAAAACCCAGACTAACCCTTTGGAATCATGAATGAAACCTCAGCTAAGAATAACCACAAGGTATGAACAGTACAAGCAGGTTTTCATCGCACGCTTTCACCCGCAAGTGGTATCCAAGAGGTGGGGAGGATTTCTATAGAATGGCAAGATAGCATCGCTCCCCAGATAATTTTTACAAAATCAAGCTACCATGCGCGCCATCGCCGTTATAGTTCGGTTCGCCAGGACGCCTACGAGATTGTTGAGCTGCGTTGATCTGGGAAGGGGTCGGGATTCGTTATCATTTTGTTGAAGATGCGCAGGCGAAGATTAACACAGGTATCGGCGTGGGCTACTCCATCACATCAGCCATGATCGAGGTCGAATATATGGTTATACGTCATGATTCAGAAGCTAATCTAACAAGTATTCTGACGTTGACTTGTGCAAAAGTTTACCCATGGTACCATGTGTGTATTTGATTGGATATTGAATATATTTGTGGGCTCGGTTTCAAAGATTTACCAAATTATTTGAAAGGGTTAAAATGCGAAGGGTTAACTTTAATCCTAAAGTTCTGTTCAAAATTGTAAATATATTTATTTATCAATTTCTTCAAATTGATAAATAAATTAAAAAGAAATCAAAGAGGTATGTAAGGGTACTAAAGGAAATACCATTCATAAATACCATTAGTAATTGAATGGTTTTGACCCATGGTTTTAATAAAGGTGAAAACTGTATAAGGTGATGAGAGTTATGAAGAATTGTGGGCGTGCGAAAGGGTTGATAATAAACGAATCTCTTTTAGAGATATCTGTATGAATAAACTATGATATATCTGAATCTATGGTGCACCTGTGAATATGATGATTGATCAAGATATTTAAATCAGATGATGATTAATTCCTGGTTCAACCGACTGAATAAATCATGAAGAATGTATAAGGGTTGTCAATGAATACTTCACTCTGAAGTATATTTGTATGGAATGGGTAACAGATTGTTGAATTAAGGATGCACCTATGAAGAAATTAAATAAATCTGGTGGGCCTGCAAGGTATGTTGTGTGGAAGTGGATGAAGCTGAGGTTCAGACCGATGCCGAGGGTCGTGTTTTCGCGTAGGGGTTAGAATGCAGAGGCCGGTAAATGCAGATAGGTAGCAGCTCTCTTCCAGGAGAGGTCATAAACGAGAGAAGGTTACAGCCTTCTGCAGTGGCGCTCTTGCACGTAGAAGTCCGCATATATTGTAAGAAGTTTTCTCTATAATAAATATTGAAGACTGAGATTACAGCAGCGGTGGTTTTCTCCCGAATTGGGTTTCCACCTTAAATCCTGGTGTTCATATGTGTTGTTTATGTTTGATAGTTTGTTTTGTTATTTCTGTTCATGCTTAATGATACAATGCTCTAAGTAATGACATAATAAGATATCTGGACATACATGTTGGATGTTGTACTGTAACATATGGTTTTAAGAGAAAGAAAAGAAAAATTGTTCAGCCCTAAAAACTGATTCACCCCTCCCCTCTCAGTGTTTTACCCAACAGTTACTGGAATGATAAGTAGAATAAATAATATCAGTCAATGTAGTTGGATTTCGATTTAGAAATTTTCACATAAACTATTGCTTGAGCTTATCAAAATATGCTCTTAACTCAACCAATTCTCTCTACCTTTCTTTTTTAGTCATTCTTCTTTTCATGCCAACTGGTTTAACATTTTCTTCTCTGTTACTGTGATTTCTACTTGAGCCCTTTGTTGATTTGTGATAGCATTGGATGTGCTATAAGTCTTAAATTTTTTGGAGAGACTTAGACACGTGTATTCCAGATAACCCAAAAATCGTTTTGGGAAATTCCACCCGGAGATAATTTTATTTCATAAATTAATTATTTTTAATGTGACTCTAAGTCTAAACTTAGGAAATTAAAATAATTAATGGGTATTAATCTAAATTGTGGGTGTAACTTCTAGAAGAAAACGAGCTTCAAGTCAGAATGATCTCAGCCATTGATAAGCTTCTAATCTGGGTCGTTGAATGTCAACGAGAAGATTATTTAAGAAAGCTTGAGGGCCATTTGGAAAACACATCGAGGCAGATACTTAGCTTCCCAAGAAGATCGATTTTCTCGTTGGCTGAAGTTCGACACGAGAAATCGATTCAGAGGGAGAGTTTTAGGGTGGCGAAAGAGAGGGGATCAACAAGAGTTGAGAGTACATAATCCTACCGAAAGAGGCAGTGCAAGGGAATGAGAGTGCAGAGGCAGTGACGCAGTGGCAGAGACAGCGTAGAGGTTGTGACGTTGGGGTTGTGCAGAAGCTGACACAGTGAGATGTAAAGAGGCTTAGGGACTCTCCAGGGTCAGAAATTCACTGAAAATCACGTGAGAAAATTTCTCACAAATGTTCCTCTTCTATTCTACTGGTTATTTTCTATACAAGAGACTTTGTTGAAGAATAATAAAGAAATCCTCATCTATTGCACCGGTTTCCCACATTGGGTTTTTCCGGGGACAATTGTCCAAAAATAATTGTTAATCTTGTGCTTGTATTTATTTATAGTTTTCTCAGTATTTTGGTGGTGAAGACTGCATTAGATTTTATTTTGATGTTTACTGAAGTATTTTTTGTAAATAACTTATTGTTGAATAATAAGTAGGAGAAATAATATTAGATATTGCAGTAGGTATTTTGTTGTAGAAATTTTCACATGATATCAAAGCCATACTGAGAAAAGGCACAGAAGAGATATGCGTTAAAAGGAAGACGTGGTGTTGCATTGACAACAAATCGAACTCCAGAGGGATTGTGCAGTTTTATGCAGAGACTGCTAGAGAAAAGAAAAATTGAGATGGAATATCATGACATTTCTGAGTTGTCTTCCAGATTGGAAGAGGAATTTGCGTGTTTATCGACTTCTGTATCAGCCAATGATTGGTACATTGATAGTGGGGCTTCATCTCATATGAATGGAGTTCAAGAATATTTCTCGAGCTATCAAGAAGAATGGATGAACTTCCATATTACTATGGGAAACAAAACGACGTGTAACCCAGTAGGAAGAGGGACCATAGCATTTTAGACAGAGATAGGAGATAATCTCTGAGCCACGAATGTGTTGCCTGTACCAGGATTGGGAATGAACTTAATTTCAGTGTCCTATTGCATGACAAGGGATATGATGTGTACTTCATTGGAAGGACAGTATACGTCAATCATCCAAGCTGGAAGAAAAAGGTTCATATTGGAACTCAAAGCAACAGACTATACAAGTTGCAACTTGAGTCTCCAATGGCACTGATAGGCAGCAACCTCAATGGAGAAAAGGACATGAATGAGCTATGGCACATACAAATGGGGCATCTATGCCATGGAGCTCCAAGAATACTCAAACAAACTATGACGGGAGTTCCAGTCTTGAGTACCAAGCATGATGATGTATGTAGAGGATGCATACTAGGGAAGTACACCAAAGCAGCATATTCCATAAGCAACAATAGGGCTCCAAGTGTATTAGAGCTAATATAGTCAAATATCTGCGGACCAATGTCTACCAGAGCTCTTAGTGGTGGCGAATATTTCATCACCTTTATTGATGACCACTCCAGGAAAACTTGGATCTACTTCTTAAAGACTAAGGATGAGGTCTTTGATTGGTTCAAAGAATAAAGCTCTAGTTGAAAATCTGACAGGGACGAAGATAAAAGTATTGTGCTTAGATAATGGTGGAGAGTGCACTGACAAGGACTTCACAAATTTCTGCGCAAGGGAAGGAATAAAAATAGAATGGACAACTCCATATAATCTGGAGCAGAATGGGGTTGCGGACCGAAAGAACAGGACTATTGGTTGGGCAAAAAAAGTAATGTTGTATGACCAGGACATGCCTAGATTCTTATGGGAAAAAACAAGAAACACAGTTGTATATATCCAGAATAGGACTCCTCATAGGGCCTTGGGCAAGAGAATGCCTAAGAGTATCTTCATAGGGAAGAAGCCAGAAGTGAGTCATTTTAGGATATTTGGAAGTGTGGCATATTGTTACATTCCAAATGAAAAACGAAGCAAATTATATCAAACTACAGAGAAGGGGTATCTCGTAGGATACAGTGAAACCTCGAAGGCATACAAAATCTACATTCTAGGCAGCAAGAAGATTGTAGTCAGAAGGGATGTAAAGTTCATGGAAAACAAATCTTTCAGCAAAACCCGAGAGATGCCTCCTGGAGAGAAGTCTGAGGATGTTCCTCTGGTCTAGCAACAATAGGGGGAAGATCTGGCAGGTGGATAGACATCTGGATCGAGCATCGTAACTAGTACGAGTATTTCCTCAAGTGAGGAAACTCCAAATAGTTCACAACAGAGGGTACACTGGGAAGAGGAACTGGTTGAGCGACCCACCACCAGTGGCAGAATAAGCAGAGAATTATGCCATATGTTGAGGGACACAGAGGAGTTTGTTGGAACTCCAAGAACCGAGAAAAGGAAGCATAAACAACCTGACAAATACCAAGCCTTGGTAGCATAGGTTGAAGAACCCTCTTGCTTTCAGGAGCTCATACAACAACAAGTTCGGGTGGATTCCATGGTAGAGGAGTATAGCTCTATCATGACTAACGATGTCTGGGAAGTCGTGCCTAGACCAAAGAAGAGATCAGTTGTAGGTTCGATATGGATCTAAAAGATCAAGTATGCTACATATGGAAGCACAGATAAATATAAGACTAGGTTTGTGGCCAAGGGGTATGCACAGAAGGAAGGAATTGATTATGAAGAGACATTCACCCCTATTTCCAGATACACCTCCATTAGATCGGTTGTGTCCTTAGCAACGCAGATGGGATGGGAAATTCACCAAATGGATGTCAAGACAGTGTTCTTAAATGGGGTGATAGAAGACAAGGTGTACATTGAACAACTTGAAGGCTTTGAGACACATGAGAATAAATATCATGTATGTAGACTGGAGAAAGCCCTATATGGGCTCAAGTAGACACCCAGAGCATGGTACGGTGGGATTGACAGGTACTTGCAATAGTTGGGATTTGTCAAGAGTGACGTGGATCCCAATCTCTACTATTTGATGGTAGAGAATGATCCACTTGTCCTGGTATTATATGTAGATGATCTGTTAATTACAAGATCATCTAGGCTCATGAAGGATTACAAGAAGAACCTGGAAGTTGAATTCGACATGAAGGATTTGGGGTTGTTGCATTACTTTCTAGGTTGGAAGTATGTAAGAAAAATGGAGAAATATTCCTACAACAAGGAAGATATGCCTCAGAAATTATGAAGAGATTGAGGATGCAATATTTTCGGCCCATGGCAGCACCCATGATAACTAACTAGAAGAAGATAGATGCATCAAAAGACAAGTATACCCCACCTTGTACAGGCAACTCATTGGGTCACTTATGTATCTAGTCAACACCAGGCCAGACATCTGCTTTGTTGTCAACACCCTCAGTCAATTCATGGTAGAACCGAAGAGGGTACACTTGGAAACAACAAGGCACATTCTCATATATGTGCGGGGAACAATCAGATACAGGTTGAAATACACTAGTGGAGATGATGTCAGATTGAGCAGGTTCACGGACACAGATTGGGTAGGCCGTTCAGTAGATCGGAATAGTACCTCAGGGTATTGCTTCAACATCAGATCAAGGATGACCTCCTAGTGCAGTAGGAAGTACAAATCCGTAGCACTGAGCTCAGCAGAGGCGGAATATATGGCAGCAAGCACAACTACATGTGAAGCCATATGGCTTAGAAAACTACTAGTGAATCTGTTCAGAAGATGGAAGTGAGCAGTATCTACTATGATAACAAGAGTTGTATCAAACTCTCCGAGAATTCGGTATTTCATGATCGGTCAAAGAACATTGACACCAGGTTTCATTTTATTAGAGATTGTGTTTAGCGTGGGGCAGTATAGTTATAGTACGTCCCCACAAGGAGTCAGGTGGCAGACATACTCACCAAAGCTCTTGGGAGAGCCAAGTTTGTTCACTTCAGAGAGCATATGGGTATGGTAGAGAATCCGTTTCAGTAGCAGAAACAGGGGAAATCTCAGCCACAGATGCAACATTAAGAGGGAGTTCCAATACAGATGCAGTGTTGATTGTGGCAATTTCAACAATAGCCTAGTTGCAACAACAACTCAATAGTTGGTGGACAACATGTCAGACACCAGCAGCGCAGAGGGAGATGCTTCAAAGTCATAGTAGTATGCAACATCATGTATTGCTAGAGCACATTCCTCGCTAAGAGAGAGTTTTTATTTGTGATAGTATTAGATGTGATTTAAATCTCAAATTTTGTGGAGACGCTTAGACACATGTATTCCAAATAACCCAGAAATCGATTTGGGAAATTCCACCCGAAGGCAATTTTATTTGATAAATTAATTATTTTTAATGTGACCCTTAGTATAAACTTAGGAAATTAAAATGATTAATGGGTATTAATCTAAACTGTGGGTGTAACTTCTAGAAGAAGACGAGGATCAAGTTAGAATGATCTCATCCATTGATTAGATTTTAATCTAGGTCGTTGAATATCAACGAGAAGATTATTTAAGAAAGCTTGAGGGTCATTTGGAAAACACAACGAGGCCGATATGCAGTTGCCCAAGAAGATCAAATTTCTCACTAGCTAAAGTTCAGCACGAGAAATCGATTCAGAGGGAGAATTTCAGGGTGGAGAGAGAGAGGGGATCAGAAAGAGCTAAGAGTACAGAATCCGATCAAAAGAGGAAGCGCAGAGGAAGGACAGTGCAGAGGCAGTGATGCAATGGCAGAGACAACGCAGAGGTTGTGACGCTGGGACTGCACAGAAGCTGATGCAGTGAGACGAAAAGAGGCTCAGGGACTCTCCAGGGTCAGAAATTCACTGAAAAGCATGTGAGGAAATTTCTCACAAATACTCCTCTTCTACTCTCCTGGTTATTTTTTGTACAAGAGATTTTGTTGAAGAATAATAAAGAAATTGTTAATTTTGGGAAACTTGAAAGCCCTAAAATTTAGATTTTAACAGGTTTTAACAAAATTTCAAGGTCATTGCGTTTCAAGGACCAATGACCTTCTAATTTTGTTAAAACCTGTTAAAATCTAAATTTTAGGGCTTTCAAGTTAAATTTTGAAATTTCAGGGCACCACATCTGCTACGCAAAGGTGGATTTTTGCACACCAAAATCCCCGAATGAACAAGTTACATAGAATTCCTCACTACATTTTAGAAGTATATACTATATAACCTAAGAACTTATCCTTTCAATAGAAATATTAATGAAACTCATGAATGGAAATTAAAATACAAGTGGACTGTACATGCCTTACAAAGAAGACAAACCCACACCTTATTGATACCTTACATAACTCTTAGAGACACTTATCATATACCTACATGGGCTTACAATTGTTCTTGAGAGTTACAAATCCATGTGGACTTGCAAAAGATGAAATAATGTCCTAGCATACAAGTTACACAGGTACTCTGAGACAAAATAACATTATGCCTTGGAAATAAAGCATGTGAAATAGTAGACATTACAATTGGATGATTAATCATTTGTAGAAGCTAATTGTCTTCCAAATCCTTGAACAAATGATCCTATAACGACGTCATTGCTCCTTATCTAGAGGGTAATGGGTTATAGCAAGGGTGGGTCTTCTTGTTAAATTGATAGGAAAAAAAATTGAAACTGCATATGAACAACTTACAAATGAGCAGTTTCTCTAACAAATAGTTATGTTAGACTACCTGTGTAAATCAACCTATTGGTTAATGCCAAGACAATATTTGTAGTGCCCTGCTTTGGTCGATGGACACTGATCCTTCATACTTTATTCTTTGAGGACCTCAGGCTGAGGATCCAGACACATGACTCTATTATTAGTGGATTTGATGGTTATGTATGTTATTTATTGATACTGTGATGATGACATCATTGATGGATATGTATGTTCTCTATTGATATCATGATGATGATAGACTTGATGGATAGGTATGTTTTCTATTGATGTTACGATGATGATGGATAGGTATGTTTTCTATTGATGTTAAGATGATGATGGCTTTGATGAATATGTTAATTTCCCATTGATGTTATGATTATGATAACCATGATGGATGTGTCCCCTATGGTAGCTACTTACATTAGTTATGATTCAAAATGAACAACGATGTGAATGACGGTCATGTTGATGTTGCTATTATGATAATGACTAACAATGAGAAACTTTGTTACTGATGATTATTGAGTATGACAGGAAACCACCAGAGGCACTCGCGTATGATGAGCTGACAACATCTGGTTTGATAGGAATTAATATTGTCTTTGAAATTATAAGTTCAGTTTGGAACTTGATATATATATACACTCTGATGATATGTCAGTGGTTGCAAGAACATGTTATTTGCTTGGCCGAATGACTCACATATGGGTAATGGGGTTGTACAATTGGATGGAACAACATGGGAGGGGTGGAACAGTGTTCCTGATCTCACCCGCTAGCACTCTCGTCGTGACTTAGGCTGGAAAGGTCGAAATACCTTTGCCTTAAAGATCACGATGTCATGAGAGAGGGTCCCAAATTTGGTTCACTCACGAGGATTTTCTGGGGGGCGCACATCAAGGCGGATTCCTTGATCCCCAGCACCATTAGTCTCACTATAGCAGACAACTTACGAGATGATAGGGTTCTCTGTCGTTGCACATATAAATTCCCCTCGTAACCACTGGATACTTGAAGGGCAAGTGGTGTGGCACCCTTGGAATTTCAAGAGAAATTCTTGAAGGGCACGACCGACTTGGCACCCTTGGTATCAAAAATAAATTCTTAGGCATGGCACCCTTGGAACTTCAAATGGAAGTTCTTGAAGGGCATGACCAACTTGACACCCTCGACATCATTAAAGAAACTAATAAATATAATCAATATATGAAAATCCAATTAATTCATATCAAGTGACATATGATGTTAGAACCAAAGGAATTAAATAAAGAATAAAACTTAGGGTAAGGGAGGAATAGGAAGAGATAAAATATTTACCGTGATAACTCTACCCTTTCCATGTTAAAACAAAATATTAAGTACATAAGACTTAATTAGGCAAAAAGGGGAAAGAGGGACATAGAGTTAAGTAGAAAGATTTATTAAAAAACTTCATTAAGAGAAGAGGGTGGTGAATTAAAATAAGATTAATAAATTAAAATTTGAGAAATTTAGAGAACTTCCATGTGGCAAGAGCCAACATAAGAATATTCATCAAAAGAACAAATTGAGGTAGTTAGGGGACCAAATATGAGAATTATCAATTAACTTCAGTAATAAACACAAATTAAGGAGTAAAAAGGGGGAGTCAAGAGACAACTAGGAGAAGAAATAGGAAGCCTTGTTGGGTTGAGGGAAATACTATTTTTAAATGAATAATTAAGTAAATAATTTTGGAGAGTCTTGATGAGAAGGTGACACATGGGTGGGTGAATAATCAAATTTTTGGTAATAAAAAAAATAATTATTTATGCATGAACTTTCAAGTGTCACCTATGAATCCTTCTATAAAAGGAAGGGAAATGGAAAGAAAAAAGAACTTTTGTTTACCCTATTGTTGGATGGAGGAGATTATGTCATTTTGAGTGGTTACGAGCTATAGTTGAGTTTGGTGAAGTAGAGTATTATAGAGAGGGGACTCTTGAGCCAAGAGGGACTCACCTCTATCAGCTAACACATTCCTTTGTTGTACAAACTCATTGCAACTCGGGGGTCTGCGGGGAAGGAGAGTACCCAAGGAGTAGGTTGAGATGTCATTACATTCGTATTTAGCACGACAACATTCAGGCTTGGAGGTAGACGACAACAAAGGAGTTCAAGTAGCGGCAAGTCAAGTTTGGTTCTTGCCCAAGGGTGAACGATACATGTGTTATTTATATTGTTTTTAATTATGATGATCTCATTGTGCATATACTCAAGTTAAATATATGTATGTGTTATGAAGTTAAATTTATGGATTTGATATATGTGATTTAATTGTTACTGAGTTTCAAACTTGTATGATTATGATTTCATTCCTTAGTTACTGTGTATATATATATATATATATATATATATATATATATATA
The DNA here is from genome assembly GCA_034641835.2 of Pinus albicaulis. Classification (NCBI taxonomy): domain Eukaryota; kingdom Viridiplantae; phylum Streptophyta; class Pinopsida; order Pinales; family Pinaceae; genus Pinus; species Pinus albicaulis. The sequence continues at coordinate 35,504,767 of CM076579.1, read as the reverse complement.
AAGCCTAGCGCTCTTCTAGTAAATTATAAGGTTGGTCTCTACACTTGGTATCAGAGCTAAGGTTCAACCTCTAGGACCTATAGGCCCATAAAGTATCAAGGTTTTCCTTGTATTATTTTTATAAGCCATGAGTTTTGTAGTCTTTGTGGACTTAGAAAACTTCTTGATTATGTTTGATTCTATGACAAAAACAAAACTCTGTTATACCGTTATGACTCCATCCATAACCATCACTGGCACCATGATGAAATTCATTTTACGATGCTTCTGACTTAAGTCGCTGTAGATTGGCAAGCAGATAATTGCTTCAATTGTCTTGTCATGTTCACTCTATCAGATTTTACTGTACATATAGTCGAGTTCTAAGGTCAAGGGCTGGGGATAAAATCACACCATTTAAGGTCACAATGAAATCCATTCTGTCAAAACTCGTTCAAGTCCAGTCTGTGCGGTTCGACATGGAAGAATCGATGCAAAGACTTTCCTATGAAGAGGACGAAGGAGAACTCAGCGATTTCTGGTTAACCAACATTGATTTTGTGATGGAATGGATGCCACATGTTGCTGGGTCGTTAAGGAAACTCTGCATAACGGACTTCTGGCAACAGTCCTGTTGGCACTGCACCAACGTCCTGTCAGTCATTTCCAGATATTGTGAGTATTACAATGAAACCCTCGAAATCCTCCACTTACAGTCGAATTTTGATGCTCTTAAGAAATAGAAATTGAAAATTTTATTTTATTTTGATACTTCGAGGCTAAATAAACTCTTATTATGTCATTCTTTCTCGTTCCTACATAGAACAGTAAAGCGTCACATGCTTCTCATCCTGAACTTCAAATTATCTATTCAAACTAGTTCAATTGGCCATGAAAGGCATGCTGCTTGATATTACGAATAAATTAAGAACCCAACCATTTCGTAAGTTTAATTATCCTCTATCCAACTATTTGGTTAAAGTAGGTGGCAATATACTTGAAAATTGCACAAATTTCAGTAATTTTATGAGAAATATTTTCATTTGACAGTGTCAAATCGTTTTCACTTGGCAGCTAGTTCCATGTTTTTTCTAAATATCCATCTTTCCACCATGCTTGTGAGGCCTTCACTGGATAACACGGACAAGGCCTATGCTATCTTCCAATAATCACATTATATGCCAGATTCAATGAATTTAATTGCCACAAATTAACATAACAGTTTATGAACAATATATGAATCCAGACATGTATTTGAACAGTAGATGTTCTGTTTACATGTTTACAGTCCTAGGCATATTTTTAGATCAAATTTACTAGTCCTTTGCATATTTCCATAGATAAAATTTGTATCTTTTCTTCCCAAAAAAAAAAAAAAAAACGACTCTATAGTGGGTTGTTCTCAGTTCTACACCTCGTTAAAAGATGAGCAACTGCATAGACAAGGGCAGCAGAGAGATAGGCTAGGTAAGTGTAGTTCTGCGATTAGGGTAAACGGGGAGAATTTTGGTTCCCCGTTGGCTGTCATATATATGGAAGCAATGCTATTGCTATTTTTGTCTGTGGGGTTCTTGCTGTTGCTCCTGTCCATTCTGCATTTGACCATGCATCGGCCTTCTTGGGTTTTGCTTTAGTGCTCACTTTGCAGACCAAAATATTTAAAGACGAAGTGATTGATAAGAGGAAGTTGACAACATCCTCTGCTCTGTTCCATGAATTGGACAATGCATAGCATCCGTATCACACGCCACTGATCCCTTCCTTCCAGTCTGATTTTTCTTTCGACTCCCTCAAAAGCTACAATCCCCATTATTTTCTCTACGAAAAAGAGCTTCTCCACGTTCAGTCGCTCTGCACTATCCCTTGCCATGTTGGGCTCCATAGAATCAAAAAATGCAGAGAAATATTCTTAAGCATTCTGAAATCGAACTTGGAAATGGCAAGCATTTAAGTGAGCTTCATATTCCCCAAGTGTTACGACTTTGAGAGATCGGGCATGAGCTAATTTGAGTATTTTCACTAGGGGTTCAGGAGAATTTCCTAAAAGGTTATATAACTGTAACATAAAATTTATTGCAATGCATTCATCTTGCTCAATTTTCAGGGTAGACAATTCCACCTCACTCAAATGTTTTGAGACTGCACAAAACTCAAACTCTAGGTCAAGCAATTTAGCAAACTCTGTGAGGCTCTTGCCAGTGGCTAGCAAAGAAGAAGTAGGGTTTTGGCCTAGTGTTGGAGCAGGGATACCTGTGATATTTATTTTGCGGGGTTTGCCACCTGGCCTCGTTGCGAATGCATGTAATAAAGCTGCCCACTGTACACCCTGCAGAATGTCGAAGTCGACTATGTGAATTTTTCTCTGCCTTATCCATCGCCTCCAGGATCGCCTGATTGCCAGTCAACCGAGAAAATTTTGAATACGGGCATGCATCATTCAAGGCCTTGTAAGCCAAGGTTAAATCCTCAAAATATTTAGAGCATTCATCACTGGACTGAAACTGGGGTTTCTGCTCGATGCCCTTAGAGAGACGTTTGGCCAGAGCAGCGGCAAAATGAGACACTATTCTCTGCGTGGGATCCCTGTGATGCGATGCAATACCCTGCAAGTAGGCAACGGATTTCCCTGCTCTTTCCGGCTCGATGTCAACAATCTTTGCACAATCCAGCAGCGAATGCAATAAATCGGACCGTTGCCCTTGCATATGCCGATCCAGGGCATCAATTTCCGGCTTAGGGGGGGTCCTCTTCTCTTTTTCCCTTCAAAGGATCCTGTTGTTGTTGCCCCTGTTGTCGTTTCTGAGGCGAAGTGGAGGGCTCTCGTATCAATTGCTGCATAGGCGGGCACACGCTCTGGTGCACATTGGGCATCCGATGATGCGGGGTTTGGAACTCATGACCACCTCCTACTGCTCCACTATACTGCTCTTGTAAGGTTTCCTTGCCCTTTAGCGAGTTCGTCGACAGAAGCTCCAACGAAGCTGCAGACAGGAGGTCAGCCAAGGGCGACGAGCACAGCAGCCGCTTCGTGGTCGTGTTGGGTGTTCAGGATGTCGGGGAAGAGTGCTTGAAGGCCTCACCCAAGATCCTAAATTCGCTCTGCCATGCAACAACGTCCTCAGAAGAATGACGACGGTACCCGCTCCCGCTATTCGGAAGCTCAGAGCTCTTAGTCGACTCGCAGGTGTTGCTGCTGTCGAAGTAAGAAGCGATGGTTGCGTTACCATTGCCAGCAATAGCCTCTGGGGACAAGTCACTCATTAAGCAGTCCATGGATGGAGTGCAAACATCCGGGCTAACAAAATCATTTATGTTGCTCACCGGAGGCTCGAACCCGAATGTCTGCAGCTCTGGCGATCTGAACACCGAGGACCTCAGGGCAACGCTGCTGCCATCACCAACGCCGGGCTCCTTAATGGGAGGCCTCTCTTTCTTTATCAAAGCCTCATGGTGAAACAGAGCCTTATCCTTGAACACCAATGTCGGCGGCTCGACTCCTCCCAACAAAGGCATCTGCTTGGCACCGATGTTGAATCTCAATTACGTACGATCCCCACATTTAATCGTCTTCAACATCGCCCATTATATTACTCTACCATTGCATGACACCACCCATGCTCAGAGAAATACTTCCACCATTAAAATAGCCGCTCGGATTTGGAAAAATCTCCATAAGACTTAGCTTAAATAGAAAATAGAAAATAAAACTCCAATTAACCATTGTAGATCAGTTATGTTGCTTCCGCTTAGTTGCTCTGCTATTGAAGATTTAAAGATTTAATGATTGTTTGCTCACTTCTTGAGGCTTTGTTAATTGTAAAAGAATCCAATAAAGCTTTCTTGATTGTGCAAAAGATCAAAATAAACGTCCAAAATCTCCCCTGAAGCTTTCTAGATTGTGAAAAAGATCAAAATGAACGACCAGAACCCCCAATACGTTTATGTTATTTTATCCAAACCGCCCAGAAATACAACTCTGTGCAAAATAAACAATCAAAACCCTAACTGCAGTTTTCTAATTTATCTCATCCAAACCAGTTACTTGTTTAACTGTGAGATGGGGACGTTGTATAGAGTGAATTTATTTTGATTGCAATGATATGATTATTGAAAGTTAAAAGGGTGGGTTTATTTTAAGCTGAGTTGGTAAGTAGTTAAGGTGTATTTTATAATGTTGTTATATTATTTTGAAATTAAAACATTATTATATAAAGTAGATTAAAGGTTGGTTTACATAAGTTTTTGTGTGTGTTTTTTTTTAAATAATAAAGATTGAGATTTTTGTCAAATAAATTAAAAATTTTATAAAATTTAGTCTACCAAGTTTGTAAGAGGGGATTGTTAGAAGGTTGGGCTAGTTCATTATCAATTTGAATATGAAAAGCATGAGCGTGTTGTCCCATAGACTATTTTTAGTTTCGTGGACATTAAAATATCATTTCATTTCATTTAAGTAACTTAAAACCATAAAAAAAAAGAGTGGTATTTCTCATATTGAAATTTCCTTTGAAGTTTTAAAGATAAAATATTTGGGATTTTAGATAAAAAGTCTTTTGTGTAGGTTGTGAAATATCATAGGTGTCATATTTTCGAATCACCATACAATTTTACCAAGCCACATTCACTGACCCTCGACTTAGAAAGTAAATCAAGGTTTAATAGTTGATTTCCCTTATTCCTCGATAA